>CM046449.1:63065018-63387518 GCA_025506515.1 Flaveria trinervia
GTATGATTTGGATGCCTCAATTTTATGAAGTAGGAAGAACACCAATTTGAATTGTGAAAAGTCATCAATGATCACTAAACAATACTGTTTCTTTCCCATATTAATTACATGAGTTGGTCCAATTAGATCCATGTGAAGTAGCTTCAATGGAGTATTGTTAGTGTTCACAAGCTTGGTTTTGTGAGACGATTTGTGTTGTTTTCCTTTGAGCCACGCTGAACATTGATCAATAAAATTAAATTCTTTTTGTGGAAGACCAATGACATGGTTTCCTCTGACCAACTTGTTCATATTTTAAAAGTTTTTGTGCCCCAAACGTCTATGCCAAAGTTGTGACTCATCAAACGATGCTTTGGACAAAATACATGTTTCTTCTTTAGGTGATGCAGAACACAGGTTTAAGACATATGTATTATTCTTCCTCGGTGTCTTTAAGACAACCCATTCTTCAGAGATCTGAAATCTAGGTTTCAGAATGTAGTAATGAGTGTTTGTAAAGTGAGTGGAATATTTCTTGTCACAGATCTGAGACACGTTTAGCAGATTGAAATTCAGTTGTTCACAATAGTTCACTCTGTTAAAGCTCAGCATCCTATTTGTCATAGATCCTTCTCCTGTAATTCTACCACCCTCTGAATCTCCACCAAATGCCAATGTAGTTCCTTGTATGTGCTTGAAGTCATGAAGGAGGGAACGATCTCCAGTCATGTGTCTGGAGCATCCACTGTCTATGTACCATAGGCTATTAGACCTGCGTGGATGAACCTGCAAGCAAAAAGAACTAATTAGAATAAGGAACCCAAGCCATGATGGTCTTGGGTTTCCCGTTCCTATTCATGATGGTGACTTGTTGGTATTTTCCTCTAAATTGTGGTTTAGTTGGAGGTGTCCTGCAAGAATTTTGGTAATGAATTGGGTGAGTCATCTCATCAACATTCACTGAAGATTCAGATGAGTAATGAAATCGTTGGTCTCTGTTTCTTTGTAGAAATTTAGCTCGTTTTTCATTATCAAAGAAGGTTTTTGTTTTGGAAAGCCAGTTTTGTGTTTCATTGTAAGATATTTTCTTTGACCCTTCCATAATTTCTTCAAAGTGTTTCTGTCATTTGTTGATCTAGAAGTCCTATATTGATCATTGTAAAAATGAGGTCTGACAGAATGTGTGATAGTGGATGTTTTTTAGATGGACTTGTGTTGGGGAATTCTCAAACTCTTTTGATTGAAGTAACAATCAGATGTATTATGATTGTTCATGTCATAGACTGAACAATACTTGTTAAAATAGCAGTTTTTGGTAGAGTGATTGTTCATCTCACAGATAGAACAATATTGATTAAAAAAAGATTCATCTTTCTTGTGATTGAACATTTCACAAATGTCACAATATATTTGTTTGTTTCTTGAATCGGATTTTTCCTTGTGTGACTCAACTGATATTTTCTTTTGATGAGTCACTTTCTTTTCATTAGGGGAAGAATCAGAATCAGCCCTTTTTGTAGTTTGTTTCACAACACTACCTTTGTTTGATTTTCTAGGTTGTTTCTGTTTCTTCAACCCATTTCTCACCTCTTTTTCAAACTGCTCAACATGTTCCTTGTTACAGATATCAAACCCAACTCCCTGCCTTAATCTTGAAGACTGAGGGTCTAACAATGTTTTAGGTGTCAAACTCAGTAATCCTGTTTGTTTCTCTTGTAGTGAAACCTTTTTCTGATTTGCTTGAATTGTTTGAAGATATGATCTCATTATTAGAACTGCTGTCAGCAGTGGGTTTCACTAACTTGACGTATTTCTTTTTACCTTGTAACACAGAGGGTATGAATTTTATAAAAGGGACAATTGCTTTTACAAGGCTTGATGGTTTTATGACACTCATTGTCTTGTCTGAACACTCTTTGATTTTGATTGGGTGACCTAACTTGATTTTATCCTCATTTGTTTCAATATAAACATCAGGTTTGTTTTGAGGATTGGTCACATGTTTTACTACAGCTTTAGGTTCCATGGTTTTAGTTTCAGTTACTTCAGTGAGTGAGACAGATTCAAGCATGACAGTGTAGTTGTCATTGTATGGTAGAGGACATGAATTATACCCAATCCCTGACATGTCCTTTGGATCCTTTTGGGAATCAAGCATCTCTTGCAGCTTGACTGAAGACATTTGAAACTTTTCAAGTTTCACTTCAGTCGTATATTGTTGAACCTTAGATTGAGCTAACTTTTCAGTAAGTAGCTCATTCTCAGCTGCAAGAGTGTACTTCTCACCATGCAGTTTTTCTTTGTCAGAGATGAGAGATTTAGTTTTAATTTCAAAGCTTTTTATTTCTCTCTTCATCATCTCTGACTTTACCTTTTCTTCTTTTATTTTATCAGCCATTTTATGGTTATGCTCCCTATAACCTTGCAATTCATTAATGCATTTTTCACTACAAAGGTTAGATTTTACCTCAGTAGGCATTGGAGATGGTCCATCATTGATGTGAGCCATAAGAACATGATTTTGAAATTAAGGCTTGACTTCCTCTAGATACACACTCTAGTCACATACCGAATCTTGCTTTATCACTAGGGCATTGGCAGAAGGCTGAATGCTTTCATGAGCTTGATTTGTCAGCTGGGGTTGATTCTGATAAGTGTGTTGATGATGGGAATGATGATACTGTTGTGGTTGGTTGTTAAAGTGATAGCTTGAGTTGGGTTGTGATGATGATTGGCCTGGAGAGTTCCTTTGATAGTTTTTTCTCTTGGGGGCATTGCACTCTCTTGAGAAGTGGCCAACCATGCCACAGTTGAAGCATTTCACCTTGGATTATCATATCCAAGTTTTGTATTTTCATTTAGGCTCAGCTTTCTTCCTTTTCTGAAGAATTTCTTGGCTCTTATGGCAGTCACGGCCATTTTCCATTGTAGATCCATTTCCTCCACATCATCAGGATCCATTTCCTCCAAATCTTCCTAAATTAGATGAGCAGAAGTCAGTCTTCCTCCCAAGTAGGCTTCAAAGCTTGCAACAAAGGCATTGTAAGTTGCCTTTTGTTCTTCTGATCTTGAGTCTTTAGGAGTGGTTTGAGGAGCAGCAGAGACTTTAGGTGTTTGAGATGAGGTTGATGGATGATTGATTGGTGGAGTTGCAATGAACCCAATGTTGTTCATTTGATCTCTTGATGAGATAAAATCATCTTCCTCAGTGATGAAGGCATTTTCCACAAAATGAGATTCTGATGGAAATTTGTAAGCCTCAATCACTCTTGGTCGACCAAGATTTATGCTTCTTTCATCAAGTTCTAAAGCTTCAATTTTGGCTATCATGATGTCTAAAGTAGTACTGTCAAGATCAAGAGTATTTTTCAACATGGTTACATTCTGTTTCCAGCTTTCAGGGAGACTGTGAAGCATTTTCTTGTTTAATTCTTTAATCTTGTAAGTGACTCCTATGTTTCCAAGTCATTTACTAACTATACAAATTGTGTTGTTGTTTAGATATTGATTCTCCCTTGGTGTGGTGGAATGTTTCATACTGATTAACAAGGTTATCCTTGTTGATTTCAACCACCTCACTGCTTCCTTCACACATGATTTTTAGTGCATCCCACACAGCTTTTGCAGTTCCATACTTCTCCAATATTTTCAGCACATCCATCTTGAGTGCTTGAGTCAGAATTAAGTAAGCTTTGAGTTCAATCTAATTTTCTTATAGTCTTCTTCATCAAGAGTTAAATCTTCAATGGGTATTCTACCAGTTTTGTAAATTGTAGCTTGATCTACAGACAGAGTAACAAGGATGTGTGGACCCTTGCATATTGATATCCAGAAATCAGGATCTACACCTGTGATGTAATTTCTAAACCTTATTCTCCACTGTTTAAACTTAGATTTGTGTTTAAGCATAGGAGGTTTAGGTGTATGACCAAGTTCTAAGTAACTGTTAGAATCCATTTCAACTTGTGTCAATATAGATTTAGTTGATTTTAAGTCTGATTAGACCAACTTGTTCAAGCAGCTCGTTCGGAGTTCAGAATTAAATCTATAATTATAGTGATGTTCTTGCGGTTGACAGGAGTATTTTTGGTGTTTACTAAGTAGAGATAATGATATTCACTACTAGCAACTTGATTACCAGATCAATCGAATTCTATTCATTTCTTGCGTAGATCTGAAAGAGAATCAAGAGCTAAAGCTCTAATACCAATTGACTGGGTTGAATAAGATTGAGATTCTTACTGTGAATCGAATATGGTAATCAAGTCAGTGATTGAATGGCGGAAACAAACAATCAAAGAACATTCAATGCAAGAAAATTACTCATAAATTCTTTTGTATTGTATATATTAAAGTTGATGAATTACAGAGAATAATTACAACAAAAAATCTCTATTTCTATCTGCCATCACCTCAGGTATGAGGTTATATATTCTATTTATAGGAAGAGAAGATGTCTGTTACAAAATGACTAAACTATCCTTGACCTATTACATCAGAACTAGTCTAAGTCTTGATCCGCATCTTTGCTTGTTCATCCGCATTGACAAATGCGGATGAGTTAACTTGATCAGCATTTCTTCACTTGATCATCCGCATTAGTATGTTGGTCATCCGCATTGGTTAATGCGGATAAACAAATACTTATGTGCATTTGCTCGGTCATCCGCATTGACAAATGCGGATGAGCAAAGTCTTGTCCGCATTAACTTTTAGTCTTCCGTATTTGTCAATGCAGAAGAATCTTCATCTGCATTTCTTCTTGGACTTAAAGGGATTCCAGCAAAGCAATCATCAAATCACCCATTGAGTTGGCATGTATGATCCCTTCAGGGTGCAACACTTCACATTTGATTCACAAATATTTTTTCCTCCCTTTGCAAGTCAAATCATTATTTTTTCACACTTAAGGACTATGTACTTTAAGTTATAAGTTCTATCTTGAGATGCATTTGGCATCTCATTAGTGCAATGATGTAAAAGCTCTAGATTAATATACAATTGATCACATAGGATTCTTTTGAGAGCTTAGATATGATCATCGTCAGGTCATCAGGTCTTTACTCACGTAAAACAAAGGTCCCTTTAACCCAGGTCTTTGTTCACACAAAATAGAGGGATGATATGGATCATGATCTTTTCACCTTTTGTAACTCATATTCAGTATGGTGATCATACACCCAGGTCTTTGTTAACACAAAACAGAGGGAGTATGATTTGCAAAGATAGCAATTATAAAGTGTTGGTACATAGTGTGTTTAGATGAGTGATTTGGTCACATCAGAATAAGACTCACTTTGTATTCTCAAAATGAAGTTTCCCATAAACAATCACTTAGCATTATGGTTCGCATGCACTCAGTGTAGTTTCCACTCAAGATGAATCTACTCACATATGAAGAAACTTGCTTAGATTTATTGTTAATTTACGAATTCATGAGTAAGAAAAGATATAGTGTACTATCATTTCCTATGCATATGTCATGCTGAAGCATCATTACACACAGTGTTTTGTTGTTCAAATTGATTAATCTAAGTTAATCATTCCTAGAGACTCAATTAGAAAATTAAATCTGACTGAATCAAAGGCTTTAGTGAATAAATCAGCAAACTGATTTGTTGTATCCACTTTCACTAACTTAATCAATCCTTTTTCTGAGCAATCACTCAAAAAATGATATCTTATCTCAATATGTTTTGCTTTACTATGTTGCACAGGATTAGCAGTTATAAACATAGTAGCAGAATTGTCTATGTAAATTGATGTTTGAAGAAAGTTGTAACCATAGTCAAGCAATTAGTTTTGCAACCAAAGGACTTGAGAGCAACGAGCTGAAGCAGCTATGTACTCAGCCTCAGCTGTGGATACAGATACGTTTGTTTGTTTCTTGCACTGCCATGATACTAGTTTTGGTCCGATGAATTGACATCCACCAGTTGTTGATTTTGTGTTACTGTTACATCCACCATAGTCACTGTCTGAGTATGAGTAGAGTGTAAAGTCACCATCCTTTGGATACCAAGACCAAGTCCTGGTTTTCCTTTGAGATATCTGAAAATCCTTTTTATAGCATTCAGATGAGACTCCCTTGGATCAGATTGGTACCTAGCACACACACACACACATCAAACATAATATCAGGTCTACTGGCAGTTAGATACATAAGTGAACCTATCATTGATCTATATTATTTTTGATCAATAGATTTTCCTGAAGGATCAGGAACAATCTTATCAATTGTTGATGTTGGTGTTTTGCATGAGGATACTCTAGCAATATTGTATTTCTTCAAAATTTGATGTATGTATTTTTCTTGATTGATGAATATCCAATCTGGTTTTTGATGAACTTGAAGACCAAGAAAGAAGGTTAATTCCCCCATTGAACTCATCTAAAATGTAGATTTCATTAGCTCTTTGAAATTTACACACAATTTCTTGTTAGTTGAGCCAAATATAATGTCATCAACATATATTTGAACAACTAAGAGATCTTGATGTTCTTGTTTGAGAAAGAGTGTCTGATCAATGGTTCCTCTTTTGTAGCCATACTTGAGCAAGAAAGATGATAGTGTTTCATACCACTTTCTTGGTGTTTGATGAAGACCATACAAGGCTTTATCTACTTTGTATACCCTATAAGGATAATGAGGATCTTCAAAACCAGGGGGTTATGACACATACACTTCCTCATCAATCTCCTATATAGGAATGCACACTTGACATCCATCTGATACACAGTGAACTTCTTATATGATGCATAAGCTAGAAACACTCTTATGGCCTCAATTCTTGCAACTGGTGCAAAAACATCATCATAGTCTATTCCTTCTTCTAGAGTGTATCCTTGTGCAATCAACCTTGCTTTGTTTCTTACAATAATCCCTCTATCATCCAGTTTGTTTTTGTATAGCCACCTTGTTCCAATAGGATGTTGACCTTCAGGCAAATCAACTAGAGATCATACCTTTGGCTTTGTAAATTGTTGAAGCTCTTATTGCATAGCTTCAATCCAACTATTGTCTAATAAAGCAATAGTGATGTTTGGAGGGACTACTTGAGAAAGAAAACAACTGAAGAGACAAAGGTTAGCAGTACCACTTTGGCTCCTTGTAGTTCTTTATGTAGGATCTCCTATGACGTTGTTGACTGGATGAGTCTTATGGATTCTCATTGATGGAGTTGGTTCAACTAGCATAGATGATTCCAGGTTAGTCATTTCAATTGCTTCACACTGATCCAACCCAGGTTGAGAGTTTAGAAAATAGTCAAACTGTTCAACATGAGGAGAAGTATCATGAGTGTCTTCTGTATGGGCTGTAGGAGCATCTCCGGTATCTATTTGCTCTTCCGTAGGAACTTCTCCGGAACCATTTTGCTCTTCTGCAGAAACTTCTCCGGGATCATTTTGCTCTTCCGTAGAAGTTACAGGAACTTCTCCGGAATCATTTTGCTCTTCCGTAGGAGTTACATAAACTTCTCCGGATGATAAGTGAGGACTTGAAACAATTCCGATGTTTGTGGTATTCACTTGAGAGCATGGATCTGTTGAAAGGACAACATTCACATCTCCGGATGCACCATGTTCATTTCCACATATAGTGTCTGCAGCTGCTGCAGATTTGTTTCCACCCGAGGATGTGTGTATCCTTGGAGGATCAGCGGATAATGATACTTCAGTCATATGAGAGGGAACGAATGGATAACATACTTCATCAGATCATGTAGTGTTCAAATGATCATAGTTAAATGATTTAGTTAGAGCATCTATGTCAAAGAACCATGATGAACCTTTAACAGACTTAGTAAATACAGATTCATCAAAAGATACATTAGGAGTTTCTTCCATAATGTTATGTTGTGGAATATAAATCCTATAAGATTTAGATGTTGAAGAGTATCCAACAAAGAAACCATCATATGCTTTTTCGGAAAATTTTCCCAATGACCCTTTTATGTTTAAAACAGATACATGACATCCAAAAACTTTAAGATATCCTATGTAAAAGACAACAAATTACAGAAATAGTCCCTATACTATTACAAAATATCAAAAGACAAATAAAGACAACATGTTAATCTTTCTTAGAGCACTTAACAATACTCCCCCTAAGATTGACATGGTCTTCAGACTTCAAAATCTTCAAGCAGTATCATCTTCTTCATTTGTTTCTCAGTTTCTTGAAAGCTTCTTACAAGATTTTTTAGGGATACAGATTGTAATCTCTTCAGCTTCCTCCATGGATAATTTCTAGCTTGCAACCATGATCTAAGAGCAGGAATACTCATATCATGAGGATCAGGATGGTGCAGCTCAGAACTGGACAGTTCTTCTATATTTATAAGCTCCTGTGTTCTTATCCATTCACCATGCTCAACCACTATCTCATTTGGATCTATTGAAGCAACTGACTCAGCATAGATGCATTTCTCATATTCATCATTAATTTGAGAAACAGTCAGTCCATCCAAATACACTCTATTGTATTTCATGTTCACAAGATAGTTATATTTTTCTTCAAAATCCTGTGGTACTTCATCTTGTTCTTGTATATGTTCTTGTGAAGAGAACTGTGACACAAATTCAGCTTCATCAATATCTTCATTCTCAAGAACTTCATCATACAATCATCATTATATATTTCTTCAATATCATCTAAAGCATCAATCTGTTCTTGAACATTTTGCTCTTCAACCAATTCTTCAGTTCTTTGAAATTTAGAAGAGGATTCAGTTTGATCAACATCTACTAATTCATTTACTTTCCGTTTGCCTTTTCTTTGTTCAAGATTTTCTTCACTCTGCACCTCAGTACTAATCACATGTACTGGTGATATAACTTCCTGAGCTTCTCTTTCCTTTATCAATTCAGCTTTAAGATTTTCATTTTCTTCAGATAACTTCTTGAATTTCTCCTCAAGACTATCATAATCTTTAATCATAACTTCAAAATTCTTTATCACATCTTCTCTATCTTGGGCAAAACTAACAATCTTTTCATCTTTTAACACATTTTCTTCAGACAACATTAAATTTTCATCTTTGAGCTTTTGAATTTCTTTTTCACAAGCTTTGATTATCTCTTTCATTCTTTCATTTTAAACTTTCAACTTTTCAATCTCCTTTTCTTTGTTTACATTTTGTTCTTTCAATCTTTCAATCAAATCAACCTCAAGTATTTCCTCTGTTTGTAGAGACACATTTTATGACATACTAACAGGTATTTCTTCTGCTCCTTCATTTTCATCAATTTCAAATACTGGATTGAATGAAATATCATTGATAAAATCAGAATCAGATGTTTGATTTTGAGAATTTCTTTCTGTTATTGCTTCCTCAACATTTTCTTCAATCATAGCTTGTGGCTCATTTTCAGTATCTTCAACATTCCCTTCTTTATTTCCTTCTTGATTTACTTTAGTAACATCATCATTTTTACCATCATCATCATCACTTTCTTCACTTGATGAAACTTCTGACATACCATCATCACTTTCTTCATCAACTTCTACATCTTCAATCAGATCATTTGGATCTATTGGTTCTTCTTCAGTTAGATGAAAGTGTGGCTGAGTAATATCAACTTCATCCATTGATACATTCCTGATATAATCAAAAACTGGAATGTTTTGAGCACCCGTTAACATTGCCAGTCTTTTGTACACACTCTCTGACATGTGCTCTAACTGAATCCTATCACCAATAACTTCAACAACATACAGATCTAGATTTGCATCCTTAATGAGAAGTTGAAGAAACCTTGGGTACATCAATTACTTATGCCTTACTCCTCTTTCCAGATTAAAAATGAATCCATTCATTATCCATTTAGCCATATTAATTCTTCTGTTTGTGGATAATGCTACAATTGGAGATGCAATGTCAACAGGGAATGAATCCTAACCCGCACTTCTTTTTGACATGCAATGTTGAAAGATATAGCATAAAGGCTTCCAATGCTTAAATACACGAGCTCTGAAAAATTGTTTCTTAGGGAAATGATCTGGATGCCCCATTTGTAGAAACACTTCTCTACATTCATTAAATGTATATTCAGATAAATCTTCAGGATCATTATCTCCCAGTCTTAAAGCTTGTCTAACTGCTTCTTCAGAAACATCAAGCATTCTTTCTGAAGTGATAAAGGCTCTTAAAACATTATTTCCTTCATCATCTCTTTCAACTTGAGCAGTTCTCCAGAATTTTTTAATCATTCTTCCATTTATCATACGCCTTGCACACATGGCATAAACATATTTTGTTCTGAGTAAAAATCTGATAATGTCTTCATATCCCGTAGCTTCTCTGTTTTCATCATCTAAAAAAGCAGCTACATTGTGTTTTGGCTTAAATTTTAATTCTGCCATCTGCAAAACACAACAAAATAATTATGAAAACATTGAATATTGATTTAATGAAATTTATTTCTATATATGACTTTTAATTTTTAACCTTTGAATTTGACCTTTTAATTTTTACTTATGAATTACGATATCAATTTGTATTACTTTCGAATTTGTATTATTTGACTTTTGAAATTTATCTTAATTCATTTTGAATTAATTATTTAACATTTCAATTTTGATTTAATTTTAATCTTTTTTATTTATTTTTGTTCAAAAACTGACTGTATGTTCATGTTCTTCTTCTTCGACTTATGCAGAGTCGACTGATTTCAAAAAAAATTTCACTTTAACATCAAAACAATACATCATCAGACTCGCAAATGTGTTCTCATCACTAATCCAGTATCAATTTTTGATATAATACTTATTTGATCTGTTTAAACTTGGATTATATTGGTTCGAACGCCCAAATAGCATTCAACTGTCTCTTACAAATCACTAATTTAATCCAAAATTTATGTATTTTAATCACAAACTTACGTTTATATATTCAAATGCAATGTATACTCAAATGATTTGATTCGATTTCAGATGAAATACGGCTGTAATGATGCTCGACAGTCGCAGTTCAAGGTTTTGGTTCTGAGAATTTTGAAGAGTGAATGAGAAATACGCATAAGTGTTCAATATATATAGTGAAATTTTAGGCGAATGAGCCCTGTTTGGACGTATGGTCCCTGTTTGGGCGTATGAAAACCTAGAATTCACTTATTTTGTTAGACGCATGAACACTGTTGTGTCTTTTAAGTCAGACGCATGAGAACTGTTCAGTCGCATAAGCACTGTTTAGGCGCTTTTGCACTGTTCAGTCGCATGGACTTTGTAAAACGTCTAACACTTGAAGTTTTGAAACTATGCAGACGCATGAGATATCACATACGTCTAACACACTATTTAGACGCATGGGATTATCACAAACGCCCAACCCTTGTAATTTTCAGATGTATTACAACTGTTTAGACGCATGGGAAACATCCAACACTTGTATAATCCTGAAAATTTCATCATGCTCCTATTGAGGCGCATGTGCACTGTTTAGGTGCCTGAGTTGAATTTCATGATTTATTGTGATTTCCAATTTCTTCACTTCCACATTTTTTACCATTTAGATCCCCAAATTTTGAACTTTTTGCATTTTGCACTTTCAATTTATAAGATTTTTATTTTTTATTTTTATTTTTAATTTCTTTTTAAATTTCTTTTGTCCCTTCATTTTAGTCTCATCATAACATCAAATATCATCTAATTTTCAACTTAAAAATCATTTATTTGTAAAGATTATGTATATTCATATTGTAATTGTCAAACACATTCTATTTTCAGTTTACACAAATACTTTGAACATAAAGCATCATCCTTTCAATTCAACATTTCAAATTTTGATTATGATTATTGAATATTTTATGAGAACAACTCTTTCATTTATTACTCCCCCTAAACTTTTAAGTTTGAAAAACTTACAAGTTTCTTATGAAAGAGAATAAGATCACACATCACATTGAGACATTGTCGTCACACACAAAGACATGCATAAAAGAAAAATGAAAATAGAATTAAAATATAATATTAAACATAGAATAAATGTCTATAGACAGATCATATTAATGAAGATCAGCATATTAAAATAAAATGAATGTGGATAGTCATAGACAATGAATGAATCCTGATCAAGTATGTTCCAGGTCAGTGATATCACAGCAAAGGAGATACAAGATCTAAGGACAGACAATGAGTGATTTTGACACAACTATCAACTCACTTACTTTTCAATTCTGGGATTGATTAATGTTGATTTAGATATGACATGATGTAAAACATACAGAGACTAAGAGAATTCAACTATCATTATGAAATGTAAGAAAGAACACATGCTCAACTTATTACCTCAAACATAGATATCATCAGAGTTCGTGTTACGTAGTTAATAGAGGATGATCATGGATAACCATTTGATCAGCTCTGACTATTCTTTTGAATAGGTTGTGCACATTGGCATCTTTTTGCATCAAAAAGAGAATCCAGATCTGTAATGACTTACAACAGAGGATATCTCATACTTCAGGTCTATGATGACTCATAACAGAGAAGTGAAATGATGCTTTGTAACAGATCTCATGATTTCACATAGTTTCAACAGGTGTGAGAGATGTATCTTAACAAACATTCATTCTGAAAAGCTAAAGCAACTCAAAAGTACTCAGATGAATACACACAAGCATGTGCAGGATCGTTCAAGGGCTTGAACACATTACAACACAACAACACAATGAGAAGATTAACAAAACTTTAATCAAACAGTGAACTAGGTAACCAAGGTGATACAGAGAACACAAGTAAAGCAAGAGACAGAACAAGGGAGTATAGTTTTCAAGGGAGCAGTATATTGCTTTCTCAAGTTCTTTTACAAGTGTTACAAAGCATAAAGAAAGATACAAGAACTTGGAATACTTATACTACAACCTACAGCCGGCTATACTATGAAAGCCAGCTGGATACAATTGACTAGACACTAACAAAATCAATTGTAGAATCAAAAGGCATATCTGCCTTTTGACCTTGTGACTATGACATGCATAGCTCACATCCTTATACATTACAAAAGAATAAAGTACATAAAGTGGAAAGTTTCAGACTCAAGACTCAATGTACAGTTACCAAAGCATGGACCTTTTCACCAACTCTTGTAAGTTGGTGACTTATCAGAGACGCAGCGGAAAAGGTGCTTTATGGAACAGTACATCAGATAAAGCATGTGTACTAAAAGTCTTCGGAAGAAATCTGTCTTCATAGGTTGAAGCTTCGGAAGACTTTGTCTCTTCAAGCTTCGGAAGACTTCATGTTAGGCTTCGGAGATATTGGTCTTGGCTTCGGAAGATATTACACTTAGAGTATTTTCTAATGCTTTGTGTAATTCTTCCGAAGCATTCTTCACTTCAGTACTTAGTGCATGTTGATGAAACACTTAGGCAGTTTTGGGTTGCATCAGACTTCAGGAATCCTTACAGCATGTATGTTTAGTTTGATCACAAGAATTTACTTTTCAGCATAATAGTCAGATATTAGCGACACATCATATCTGATCATGTCTAGACTTTATGAAGTGAAGTATGCAACTGATCTCACTAATGTACTATCATTTCTCACATATTGCAAAACATAATCCTTTCCAAAAAAAATTTTTGTATTTTTGATATAGATTTTTGTATTTGATTTTTCTATGAAAAACATAAAATCACACACACACAAAATATAAACAGGCAATTCACAATGAGAGTATCACTTATTATGATCTTTGATTTAGGGAGATCACATATGATTTATAAGACCAATTGATTCTACTAAGTACTCAAACCATCCTGGTAGGAAGGCTTTAGTAAATAGATCTGCCAATTGTTTTTCTGTTGCATTTGAATCAATATGATTAATCCTTTTTCAGAGTTATCTCTAAGAAAATGATATCGAATTTCGATATGCTTTGTTTTCGAGTGTTGAACAGGATTAGCTGTTATGAACATAGCAGCAGTGTTATCAATATAGATTGGTGTTTTAGGAAAGTTGAATCCATAATCTAGTAATTGATTTTGCAACCAAAGGATTTGAGAACATCCTGCTGATGCAGCAATGTACTCAGCTTATGCAGTTGAAACAGAGACATTTGTTTGTTTCTTGCATTGCCATGAGACTAATCTGGGACCAAGAAATTGACACCCACCCGAAGTAGATTTTCTATCTTGACAACATCCACCATAACATTATCAGTATATCCATATAATTCAAAGTTTCCCTCGTAAGGATACCAAAGCCCTAAGGCTGGTTTACCTTTGAGATACCTGAATATTCTTTTGACAGCAATTAAGTGGGATTCTTTCGGGTCTGATTGATACCTGGCACATACACAAACAGCATACATAATGTCTGGTCTAGATGCAGTAAGATAGATCAAAGATCCAATCATTGATCTCTATAACGTTTGGTCAATAGATTTTCCTTTTGGATCAGGTTCAATCTTGGTGTTAACATCTGCTGGAGTTCGTATGGACTGACAGTCTTGCAACTTAAATTTCTTTAAGAGCTTGTCAACAAACTTTTCTTGATTGATGAAGATTCCATCTGTAGTTTGCTTGACTTGTAGTCCAAGAAAGAAGTTAATCTCTCCCATAGAACTCATTTGAAATCAAGATTTCATTGTTTCTTCAAATTCATTGCACAATTTTGGACATGTAGAACCAAATATGATATCATCAACATACACTTGTACACATAAAAGATCATTATTGTCCTTCTTTATGAATAAAGTAGGATCAATTTTCCCTCGTGGTATCCATGTTGGATTAAGTGTTGTGATAACGTCTCATACCAAATTCTAGGGGCTTGATGAAGTCCATATAAAGCTTTACTCAGTTTATATACTCGATGTGGAAATTATGCATCCTCAAAGCCGGAGGTTGCTTCACAAATACATCATGAGTAATTGGACCATATAAAAATGCACCCTTTACATCCATTTGATACACCTTAAATTTCATGAATGAAGCATAAGCCGAAAAACTCGAATAGATTCAAGTCTTGCAACTGGTGCAAACACTTCATCATAATCTATACCTTCTTCCTGTGTGTATCCTTGTGCAACAAGTCTTGCTTTGTTCCTTATTACAACACCACCATCAGTTTTATTTCTAAATAACCATTTCGTGCCAATTACATTTTCTCCTTCAGGTAGATCCACCAAATTCCACACTTCTTGTTTGCGGAATTGAAGTATTTCTTCTTGCATGGCTTCTATCCACCTTGTCCTTTAATGCTTCGGTAACATTTTTAGGAACAATTTGAGAAGAAACAAGTATAAGCATACGTTTGCTTGTTCTGATTTACTCCTGTTGTTCTCTCATACAATGAACCATAATCTAAGAATTGGATGATTCTTGTGAATATGAGATGTAGTAATCTCATCACATTGAACATTAACATCCAGATTTGTTTGATTCAAGATGGAAAACTCATGTATCAAAGTAGAAGAATGTGGATTGAAGTTTGGAACATGAGTAGGTGAATTGACAAAGTAATCAAAGTTACCTGTATCAACTACATCACCTGAAATGGATGATGTTCCAGACTCAGGTATCACAAACTCATTACCATCATTAGGAAATTTTGTGATTCTTCCTGATTAATTGACTCTGAATGATCTGAAACTGTATTTTCATGGAATTGAATTGTTGAATCCTTGACAAATGATAAAAATGGGTAGTCTGAGTTTGAATCATCTGGGTCATTAGAATCATACCTTTTGCTTTGTAAATTGTTGAAGCTTTTATTGCATAGCTTCAATCCAACTATTGTCTTATAAAGCAGTAGTGATGTTTAGAGGGACTACTTGAGAAAGAAAACAACTGAAGAGACAAAGGTTAGCAGTACCACTTTGGCTCCTTGTAGTTCTTTTTGTAGGATCTCCTATGATGTTGTTGACTAGATAAGTCTATGGATTCTCATTGATGGAGTTGGTTCAACTGGCATAGATGATTCCAGGTTAGTCATTTCCATTGCTTCAGACTAATCCAACCCAGGTTGAGAGTTTAGAAAATAGTCAAACTATTCAACAGGAGGAGAAGTATCATGAGTGTCTTCTGTATGGGCTGTAGGAGCATCTCCGATATCTATTTGCTCTTCCGTAGGAACTTCTCCGGAACCATTTGCTCTTCTGCAGAAACTTCTTCGGGATCATTTTGCTTTTCCGTAGAAGTTACAGGAACTTCTCCGGAATCATTTTGCTCTTCCGTAGGAGTTACATAAACTTCTCTAGATGATAAGTGAGGACTTGAAACATTTCCAATGTTTGTGGTATTCACTTGAGAGCATGGATCTGTTGAAGGGACAACATTCACATCTCCGGATGCACCATGTTCATTTCCACATGTAGTGTCTGCAGCTGCTGCTGATTTGTTTCCACCCGAGGATGTGTGTATCCTTGGAGGATCAGCAGATAATGATACTTGAGTCATATGAGAGGGAACGAATGGATAACATACTTTATCAGATCATGTAGTGTTCAAATGATCATAGTTAAATGATTTAGTTAGAGCATCTATGTCAAACAACCATGATAAACCTTTAACAGAATTAGTAAATACAGATTCATCAAAGGATACATTAGGAGTTTCTTCCACAATGTTATGTTGTGGAATATAAATCCTATAAGATTTAGATGTTGAAGAGTATCCAAGAAGAAACCATCATATGCTTTTTCGGAAAATTTTCCCAACGACTCTTTTATGTTTAAAGCAGATACATGACATCCAAAAACTTTAAGATATCCTATGTATGGTTTTCTTTTAAAAAGAGCTCATAAGGAGTTTTGTTATTTCTTTGACAATTAATGTTCTGCTTTGAATATTGCATGCAGTATTCACAGCCTCGGCCCAAAAGTGATGGGCAATTGTGAATCAGCTAGCATGTTCTGGCTGCTTCAATGAGAGTTTTGTTTCTTCTTTTAGCAACTCTATTTTGTTGTGGAGTTCTTGGTGCACTGAATTGCCTTGCAATACCTTTGCTCCTGTAAAAGGAATCCATTTCAAAATTGACAAATTCAGTACCATTGTCACTCCTAAAAATTTCAACTTTTGTATCAAGTTGATTCTCAATCTTGATCACAAAGTCCATTAATGTTTCTGATGTTTCAATTTTTTCTTTTAAGAAAAGACCCATGTGAATTTTGTGAAATCATCAACTATCACCAAACAATATTGCCTTTTTTCCAATGCTCATCACATTCGTAGGACCAAACAGATCCATGTGAAGCAATTTGAGTGGTGTAGTATTAGTATTGATAATTTTGGATTTATGTGACACTCTATGTTGTTTTCCTTTATAACAAGAAGAATAGTGAGTTGAGCAATGAAACTCTTTGTTTGGCAATCCAATGACCAGGTCATTTTTCACCAATTTCTTCATGTTAGAATGGACAAGCCTTCTATGCCATAACTGAGATACATCTTCTGATAGCTTAAATAGAAGGCATGTTTCATGTTTTGTGAGTGATGTGTTGTTCATATCCAAAACATAAGTGTTTCATTTTCTTGATGCTTTGAGGAGGATCCATTCTTCTGGAACATTAAATCTTGGCTTAAGAATGTAACAATAGTATTTCAAACAATGTGGTATAATTTTGATCACAAATTTGAGACACACTTAGTAAACTATACTGTAGATTTTCACAATAATTTACTTTCTCAAATTTGAGCACACCATTTGTTATCATTCCCTCACCAACAATTTTACCTCCTTTTTTATCCCACCAAATGCCACATATGAAGCATTTTTATGTTTGAAGTCATAGAAAAGTGAACAGTTTCCTGTAATATGCCTGAAAAACCACTGTCAACATATCACTTGTTGTCAGCTCTCCAATATTGTTCCTGCATTCAGAAATAAATCAGTTAGAATTGACAACCCAAGTCTTAATGATCTTGGTTTGTCAACAGTGTCTAAAATTATTACTCCTTCATGAACAATCTTGAAGTTTCAGTTTTAGTTTTGGTTGATTCATTCTGATTTGTTTCAGATGAGGATGATTCTGTTGAATGAGATGTTGATGAACTAGGTTCTTGTTTCTCAATTTCTTCTTGATTCAAATTAATTTTATTCATTTGAGACTTTGGTTTTGATAATGAAACTTTATGATTAAATGTCTCACAATCTTTTGTTTTTGAATGAGGTATATGAATTCCCTTTACAAATTTATCAAAGAATGCATCATTATCGTTTGTTTCCTTAACAGTCAAATCTACCATTTTGTGAGGTGTTTTTTACTGCTGGAAAGTTGGTATTTTCTTTAATGGATGAGCAGTTGATGATGTTTTGTCCTTTGATTTTGACTTTGGTTTCAGTTCAGACTTCTTCAGTTTTGAACCCTTTTCACAATCAATAGATTAAGTATCTGATTCAGACTTATATGATTCTTTCTTCTTTGTGCCTTTTGTCTTGTTCTTTTTGTTGAAATAACATTCCTGAGTGGAATGGTTTTTTGTTGCTGATAGCACAATGTTTGTTATGATAAGATCAAATGAATATATTTGTGATGATTTGTAACACAATTCAATGAAATTCACACAAAGTAATCAAATCAAAACAAGATATCAATAAAATTCAAGTTTTCATTCGTATCAAGCTAAGACAATTACAAGCATGAAAAACATATTCGAATATCTTGTTTATTCTTTTTTTTTATCAACCTGCAAATCTAAGCTATTTATACTCAAAACACAAAGTAAAGGAACTAACAAATTACATAAATAGTCCCTATACTATTACAAAATATCAAAAGAAATAAAACAACATGTTAATCTTTCTTAGAGCACTTAACAATACTCCCCCTAAGATTGACATGGTCTTCAGACTTCAAAATCTTCAAGCTTGACTGCTGACTCTATCTTCAATTCTATCTTCAGCCTTGACTTCATCATTCAAAGAAATCTGCTGGTTCTTCTTTGACTTTGAACATTGGCTTCTGTTTGTATATTCCTAACTCTTTCAAAGCTTTTGATATAGCTAACTTGAATTTACTTGCAAGAATGCCTTGTTCTGGTCTAGCTTCATTTGTTTTAATCTCCATCTTATCCATTCTTTCCAATGTATGTTTTGAAAGACATGAAATATCAATGTTAGCATATAACTCAATGGGTTTGTTACTTTCCTTTGAATACACTTCTAAGACCCCTTTTCTTGATATTCTCATGAATTCAATATCTTTAATATCTTTCTTAACAATTTTGGCATACGCAAGCGCTTTTCTCAAAGAAATTCTTTCCATGGCAGCGTTCATCACATTGATAATAGAAATGAAATATTTCTTGTCTTCCTCAGCCACTTCAGTAGATACTTTATCAAATTTTTGTACTGACAAAAATGAGATATACTTGGATGTAATAGTTTTAGCTAAAAAACTCCAAATAAAGTAATCATGTCCTCATCCCATCTTTCTAGATTTGAGACTAACTTCAGCTCAAATGTCTCAGTGTTATAAAACCATCTGAGAATTGGCTTTGAGTTTTGATTACCTTCAATCACTTTTAGTCCAGGAGTTGTAACTTTTTCAAAATATTTATCACAGAATTCTATCAACGAATGTTCTTCTTCTGATTGAACTCCCTTAAGTTTCTTGTTTTTCTTCAAAGTAACAAAATACTCCTTGTCTTCTTGATCGCATCTTGTGTTAAGAAAATTATTTGATCTATCCAGTCCACGTCTTAATAATTCTACAAACATCTTCCCATGCTTTGAATCAGTAGGATTGATCAGAGGTAGTCTATTTAGCTCTTTTAAGTCTTGCACCGGAAGTTTTATGATACTAGAGTAAAAATGATAAACGTCACATACAGTATTAACTCTCTTTATCAAGAAGGCATCAAACACTTCATCATACTTCCATGCAATGGTCTTAACTTGATTTGTAAAATCTGGAGCAATCATTCCATTCAACAGTTCAGCAACTGATTGTCCTTTCTGCAATATATTTCTTACTAAATCTCCTGTTATTCTTGAACTATCAAGAATATTCCTTTGATCAGTTGATGCTTTATAGGTTTGTCTTTCAGGATCAGCAAACATTTCCATCAATTCTTTTCTATGAGTGTGAGCATCACCAAGTCTTCACATTTGTTTTATTTCCTGAGGCTTCAACATTCTTGTTCTTTTTGTTATCTCAAGATACTGAGGGTTATCTGTATCAAGCAGTATCATCTTCTTCATTGTTTCTCAGTTTCTTGAAAGCTTCTTACAAGATTTTTTAGGGATACAGATTGTAATCTCTTCACTTCCTCCATGGATAATTTCTAGCTTGCAACCATGATCTAAGAGCAGGAATACTCATATCATCTGGATCAGGATAGTGCAGCTTAGAACTGGACAGTTCTTCTATATTTATAACCTCCTGTGTTCTTATCCATTCACCATGCTCAACCACTATCTCATTTGGATCTATTGAAGCAACTGACTCAGCATAGATGCATTTCTCATATTCATCATTAATTTGAGAAACAGTCAGTCCATCCAAATACACTCTATTGTATTTCATGTTCACAAGATAGTTATATTTTTCTTCAATCCTGTGGTACTTCATCTTGTTCTTGTATATGTTATTGTGAAGAGAACTGTGACACAAATTCAGCTTTATCAATATCTTCATTCTCAAGAACTTCATCATACCAATCATCATTATATATTTCTTCAATATCATCTAAAGCATCAATCTGTTCTTGAACATTTTGCTCTTCAACCATTCTTCAGTTTTTTGAAATTTAGAAGAGGATTCAGTTGATAAACATCTACTAATTCATTTACTTTCCGTTTGCCTTTTCTTTGTTCAAGATTTTCTTCACTCTGCACCTCAGTACTAATCACATGTACTGGTGATATAACTTTCTGAGCTTCTCTTTTCTTTATCAATTCAGCTTTAAGATTTTCATTTTCTTCAGATAACTTCTTGAATTTTTCCTCAAGACTATCAAAATCTTTAATCATACTTCAAATTCTTTATCACATCTTCTCTATCTTGGGCAAAACTAACAATCTTTTCATCTTTTAACACATTTTCTTCAGACAACTTTAAATTTCATCTTGAGCATTTGAATTTCTTTTTCACAAGCATTGTTTATCTCTTTCATTCTTTCATTTTCAACTTTCAACTTTTCAATCTCCTTTTCTTTGTTTACATTTTCTTCTTTCAATCTTTCAATCACATCACTTCTTCAACTATTTCCTCTGTTTGTATAGACACATTTGTGACATACTAATAGGTATTTCTTCTGTCTCCTTCATTTTCATCAATTTCAAATACTGGATTGAATGAAATATCATTGATAAATAAGAATCAGATGTTTGATTTTGAGAATTTCTTTCTGTATAGCTTCCTCAACATTTCTTCAATCATAGCCTGTGGCTCATTTTCAGTATCTTCAACATTCCCTTCTTCATTTCCTTCTTGATTTACTTCAGTAACATCATCATTTTTATCATCATCATCATCACTTTCTTCACTTGATGAAACTTCTGACATATCATCATCATTTTCTTCATCAACTTCTACATCTTCAATCAGATCATTTGGATCTATTGGTTCTTCTTCAGTTAGATGAAAGTGGGCTGAGTAATATCAACTTCATCCATTGATACATTCCTGATTAATCAAAACTGGAATGTTTTGAGCACCCGTTATCATTGCCAGTCTTTTGTACACACTCTCTGACATGTGCTCTAACTGAATCCTATCACCAATAACTTCAGCAACATACAGATCTGGATTTGCATCATTAATGAGAAGTTGAAGAAACCTTGGGTACATCAGATACTTATGCCTTCTCTTTCCAGAATAAAAATGAATCCATTCATTATCCATTTAGCCATATTAATTCTTGTGTTTGTGGATAATGCTACAATTGGAGATGCAATGTCAACAGCGAATGAATCCTAACCCGCACTTCTTTTTGACATGCAATGTTGAAAGATATAGCATAAAAGCTTCCAATGCTTAAATACACGAGCTCTGAAAAATTGTTTCTTAGGGAAATGATCTGGATGCCCCATTTGTAGAAACACTTCTCTACATTCATTAAATGTATATTCAGATAAATCTTCAGGATCATATCTCCCAGTCTTAAAGCTTGTCTAATTGCTTCTTCAGAAACTTCAAGCATTCTTTCTGAAGTGATAAAGGCTCTTAAAACATTATTTCTTCATCATCTCTTTCAACTTGAGCAGTTCTCCGGAATTTTTTAATCATTCTTCCATTTATCATAGGCCTTGCACACATGGCATAACATATTTTGTTCTGAGTAAAAATCTGATAATATCTTCATATCCCGTAGCTTCTCTGTTTTCATTATCTAAAAGGGCAGCTACATTGTGTTTTGGCTCAAATTTTAATTCTGCCATCTGCAAAACACAACAAAAGATTATGAAAACATTGAATATTGATTTAATGAAATTTATTTCTATATATGACTTTTAATTTTTAACCTTGAATTTGACCTTTTATTTTTACTTATGAATTACGATATCAATTTGTATTACTTTCGAATTTGTATTATTTGACTTTTGAAATTTATCTTAATTCATTTTGAATTATTATTTAACATTTCATTTTGATTTAATTTTATCTTTTTTATTTATTTTTGTTCAAAAACTGACTGTATGTTCATGTTCTTCTTCTTCGACTATGCAGAGTCACTGATTTCAAAAAAATTTCACTTTAACATCAAAACAATACATCATCGACTCGCAAATGTGTTCTCATCACTAATCCAGTATCATTTTTGATATAATACTTATTTGATCTGTTTAAAACTTGGATTATATGGGTTCGAACCCCAAATAGCATTCAACTGTCTCTTACAATCACTAATTAATCCAACATTTATGTATTTTAATCAAACTTACGTTTATATATCAAATGCAATGTATACTCAATGATTTGATTCGATTTCAGATGAAATACGGCTGTAATGATGCTCGACAGTCGCAGTTCAAGGTTTTGGTTTCTGAGAATTTGAAGAGTGAATGTAAATACGCATAAGTGTTCAATATATATAAGTGAAATTTTAGGCGAATGAGCCCTGTTTGGACGTATGGTCTGACAGGATCAGTGATCACAAGTTTGATGTATCAGAATATAAAGCAGCGCGGAATACAAAGAATTAGACAATTGTAGCAAGCAATCGATATTTGTAAGCATTAAGACCGCATACGGTTATAGGAGAGAATATGTATTTCTGATTTCTAGAATGTTTATAGATGTAAATATTTCTAATCAAATCAATCATTCATTCCATTCAATTACTCATTCACTCACGATTACAATAGGTTGTCACTCCTTATATAGAGTGCACAATCACTGCTGTTGTCACGGAAAGTGACAACTGGCAGATCCATACAGAAATAACTAATTCTTAACAAACTACTGAAATGTTCACAACTACTGAGAACATATCAGCAAGTTAAGTAAAAATATAAAACTACTGAAACTACAACGACTGAAGAACAAGCTCTTCAGTCGTTTTACAAAACTACTGAAACATAGAAAATAAAACTACTGATCACAACTACTGAAGAAGTACTCTTCAGCAGTTGTGACAAACTACTGAGGCTTCAGTACTTGATCTTCAGACTTTGACCTTCAGGTGTTTCATCAGCTGATGACTTCAGTAGATATCATCAGCTGATGTCTTCAGTCTTTGTCTTCAGACTTTGTACATCAGTTGTTGATCTTCAGCACTTGTGAACTCTTCAGCTGTTGTACTTCAGTACTTTGGTCTTTCAGCTTCAGCACTTGTGTTCTTCAGCTGTTGTACTTCAGCACTTTGGTTCTTCAGCTGTTAAGGTCTTCAGCACTTGATCTTCAGCTGTTGAAGTCTTCAGCACTTGTCAAACTACTGATGAGGCTTTCAGCAGTTGTTGTGATACCGTGTGGGACTTAGAGGTTTTCTGATCTTGGCTCATTGGTTCTTTTGGTCCAACAAACTCCCCCTGAACCAATGCAGCCAAAACCTCTAACTTATTTATACTCCCTTATTGATGGCAAATGTTGGTCTTTTTCCTTCTTGATCAGTAGAGAAGATGACCCATGTAAGCTCCGGCCTGGGAAGAAATCTCAATATTTGTTTGGCAGAGTATGAATGGAACTCTGTTTTGGGGAACTGGACACAGAGTTGTTATCCCATTCATGAGATTTACTTCCCCATAATGAGTCTGTATGACTCACGAACATAGGCCTCAAGGAGAACAACTTGTTCCTCTTGAGAGAGTTCTTCTGCTCCTCCTTCGAAGAAGAACTCTGGACCATAGTACTTTGATAAGTACTTCATGGTCCTGCCATTTTTCAGCTCCACCGTAGTTACCTCCCTATATACAAATTCATCAGGATGGTTGCCTTCAAGGAGTAACTGGAGCTCATTCTTTTGGATTCTTCAAGCTTTTATATAACAACCCCTTCTTAATCATCTTGTTTTCTAGTAAGGCTTGAGGTGTCTTCTTTGCTTGGTGAGCTTTCTTGAATTCATCAATGATTTCCCAAGGTGAGACTACAACGGCCAACATGATGGTAGATTCTATTGTTTTTCGTACCTGGCCGTTGTATCTGTGTGGGATAGTTCTTTTATGGATTCTAGAACTCACCCTGGGGTCTGGCCATACTCTCACTCTCTCCTTCTGATACTGAAAGGTGTGCCTGAGAGTGTACAGCCTTGAGCATGCCCTTCATGGCTTGAATAGATGATGACTGAGGAAATTCCTTGTCAACCATCTTCAACAGTTGCTCATCGTGCTGTTTCTGCTGTTCTTCTTCTTCTATCTTGACTCTGACCATTTCCCTTTGAGAGTCAGGTGTGATCATGGGTTGACTTCGGGGTTTTGGTAGCTTCAGAACAGCAGAGAGTGGCAGACTATCATCTTCATCCTCCTCTTCTTCTTCTTCTTCTTCCATCCTCAGCACCCTTCTCCTCCTTCGGGGTACATCACTGGATGATGGTTGGGTTGGTGAAGGAATTGGTTTTGAAGAATGAGGATGTTTGGATTTTGGCTTAGAGGTTGGTTGGGAGATTTGAGGGATAGGATCTGTTTGAGTGGGTGGAAGGGAAGGTTGATCTAGCATCCTTGTAGTTAGCTTCGCCTTTGTGAGTTTAGCCATCTCTAACCTTTTACCAGCTCCAGCCTCATCAAGGGCTTCCACAATAATCCCTTTGTTGAATTGCTCAGACAGACAGATTCTGGTGGCTATAGCCAGAATGCTGTCCCTGGTCCATGCGCGGATCTCCATTAATGATCTTCCCAAGTATTTTGCAATAAAGCGGATCATTATTTCCAACCTCTCTTTCTCAAGAGCATCATACCCTGCCCATCGGGTTTGTATCTCTTGTACTTCTAACCTTCTGATCTCACTATCCAGTGTGGCTGTGTCAAACCCCTGCCTGAAGAGTTGTTCAATTATTTTATCCATGGAGCGGCTGTGTGTGGTGTCAGCTTCTTTGACCAGCTCCTCCAAGGATTTGTCTTCAGCAGTGTGATCATCAGCACTTCTCTTTCGCTTGTAAGTGAGCAGAGGTTGCTTTTCTTTTTCCTCCTCTTGGACTTGCTTCTCTTCCTTTTCCTCGATCTTTTCCTCTTCTTTCTTTCACTGCAGTACTCTCCCCCTTTTGGTTGCATTGGAGGAAGGGGTTTGGTACCGCAGAAAGAGTCTTTTGGACAGCAGCATCAACCAAGGGCTGTAATGTTAAGGAAAGCCTCTCATCAAGGGCTTTGATCACTATATCAGTGATTATGGGGTGATGAGAGGGAGGGAATTTGGAGTACAGCACCTATTTGCTCAGGAGGGTTCTGTTCCTGAGAAGTAGGGCCTGAAGCAGAGGCAGGTGGTTGATTTTGGGGTGGCTCTGTGTTTGGGAAACCTTCAAGGGAAGGTGCCATCTGTGGGTGTATGATGGTGGCAGATGGACTTGCATCCTGAGACATCTTGGCCAGCAGCTCTTTGAGTCTGCTAACCTCATCCTCTAGAATGGTGTTTTGAGCAACTACATCATAGAAGAAGCTCAGGTCATCATCAGTTGATACTGAATCACCTGACCTCCTGCTTAGAGCAGGATTTACATGCACTGGGTGTAGACCAGTTGGTGCATGTGCCCCTTGTGCTTGGTACTGGGGACTTCCAGCCTCAGGACAATGTCCATCATCAGCTGTTGCCTCTAGGGAGGTCTTAGCAATGTTACCAGCCTCACTCTGGTCATGTGCTGAGTCAGAGGAGGTGGCAGCCTCACTAGATATTCTAAGCTCCTTGTCTACACCAGGAGATAGAATTGGGAAACCCCTGTGCTGTGGGTTCTCAGGTGCACTGTGTTCCTCCCCCTCAATTGTAGAGGAATTCCCAGTAGTAAGTGTTTTCTGGGGAGGGGGTGAGGAGTGCAATTGAGTCAGCACTTGTGCAACTATTAAAGTTGGGCTGTGAGGGGCGGTTGTTTGGGGTAAGGGGTAGAAGCAGTGTGCACCTGGGGTTGGTGGTGCTCTTCAATGGCAATCTCCTCAAGTGAGTAGATCCCAGATAAGTAGGTGCCCCTTGGGAAGTTGCTGCAGGTTCCTGTTGAGAGGAAGCCTGAGCGGCTGTGGCTGGAAGAGTCATTGTATCCACTAGGGGTTTGGACTAGTGGATATATCCTGCGTTTGTGGTGCAGGAGCATCCTCAGGGGACTCAATTCCCTGAGTAGCCATTTTGGGTTTCTTTTTGGTGGGTTTGGTGGGGACATTGGATTTGGAGGTGGTGGCTGTGGGTTCCAGCTGCGTGGGTTTTCGCAGCTTGGCAGCCAGTTTGAGTGTCCGGTCAGAGTTGTGCCGGGAGTATACTTCTGGCAGAACAGCCGTAGCAGGGACTCCCAAGCCAACAAGTCCCTCAGCATTAAGCTGGTCTATAATAATGGCCATTATGAACCGTGGATAGAGTATCCAACGGTTGGCAGTTAGTTTTTGAGCCATATCTTTGAGCTCTGAAAATATTAATTCTGAAAGTTTAGTGGTTGTTGCTCAAGGATAGAATACATTACCTGCTGCCATTTGGTGGACATTTGATCCCAAGACGATGTCTTAGGGGCCAAACATACATTTACCATGTGAAAAATCAGGCGCTCAGCGTCATTAAAGTGTTTCTTCATGATGGTGGTGGCACTGAGATCACCTTGATATCCATGCTGAGCAAATGATAGATCTATGGTGCCCTTCGGATATCCAGCAGGAGAGTAGCATCACTCAGTTGAAGAATTTTACGGATTGTTGCAGGAGTAATGACTACTTCTTTGTTGTTGACGACTGACCGGAGGATCGTGTGTTGCTCTCCTCAGTTGTAACAGTAACGTTCATCCAAAATTGGTTCAAGGATTCGGCATGTAAGACGGGTTCAGAAGGAATGCCTTGTTGTATTGGGACTGAACCATAAGATCGATAGCAGTATCGAACTTAGTCCAGATCGGCGATTTTGTGAGGTAGGCAACACAGTTGTGTCGCGGTTTAATTTGCATAGACGCCATGGAGAAGGAAGTTTTGGAGAGGAACGTTAGGTTTGAAGAAGATGAAGCATGGAGAGCTCAGGTTAAGGGTATTTATAGGGTACGGGTGAGGAAACGACTGAAGGATGTGGTGTTAGTCATCAGTAGTTTTAAACGACCGTTGACATGGTATTATCCTTTCAGACGTTGAAACAGCTGAAGTCGTGGTGTTAGGCATCAGTAGTTTAGAAACTACTGAAGACCGTGGTTTTGACTTCAGATGATTGAAACAACTGAGGACATGGTGTTTGTCATCAGTAGTTATGAAACTACTGAAGACAGTTTTGTCATCAGCTGTTGTAAACAACTGAAGACTTGGTATTAGTCATCAGTAGTTATAAAACTACTGAAGACGTGGTTTTGCTTCAGTTGTTTAAAATGAAACAGCAGTTGTACAAACGACTGAAGAGAAAGTTCTCTTCAGCTGTTTTCGTCAATTCTTAGCTTTTCAGCTGTTTCAAACTGTCCTCAACACATCATCAGTCTTTATGGCTGATTTCAGTTGTTTCATAGGACATCAGTACTTATCTGTTTTTACTGATGCAGTAGTTATGACTGCATCAGTAGTTGTAACTACTCAGTAGTTTCGAACAGATGAAGTACTTCAGTACTTGTGAGACATTTAGCCTTCAGTAGTTATAAAAACTACTGAGGTTAAAAGAGCTCATCAGTACTTATATGTGACATGGTACTATGATCATCAGTATGAATTACTGAGATCATCAGTAGTTGTCACCTATTCTAGCTGCAGCATACCAAGCCTTAACACCAGGTTTTGGAAAGTTGAACTATCCAAAGGCTTAGTAAAAATGTCTGCAAGCTCATCAGCACTAGGCACAAACTTAGGATCAATCAGACCTTTTTCAAAACAATCCCTTATAAAATGATGTCTGATCTCTATATGTTTGGTCCTAGAGTGCTGGACTGGATTTTTGACAATGCAAAGAGCTGAAGCACTATCCATTAACAATGGAGTCTTAGTCTCTGTAATGCCATAATCCAAAAGTTGGTTTTGAAGCCAGAGTACCTGAGATGTACAGCTTGCAGCAGCAATGTACTCTGCTTCCGCAGTGGATGTAGCAACTGAGGTCTGTTTCTTGCTCTGCCAAGAAATCAAGCAGTTGCCTAGGAATTGACATCCACCAGAAGTTGATTTCCTGGTCAACTTACACCCTGCATAGTCACTGTCAGAAAAAGCAACTAATTTACCAGAATGTCCGGTAGAATACCATAAACCTAGAGATGGAGTGCCTTGCAGATATCTAAGATCCTCTTGACTGCAATCAGATGAGACTCTTTAGGTGCAGCCTGAAATCTAGCACAAACACATGTAGCAAACATAATATCTGGTCTAGAAGCTGTTAAATACATCAAGGACCCAATCATACATCTGTAAAGTGTTTCATCAACCACTTTACCTTTCTGATCTGAGTCCAGTTGTGTGGTGCTGCTCATGGAGTAGAACAGGGCTTACAGTTTTGTAAATCAAACTTTTGCAAAAGATCTTTTGTATATTTGGATTGATGAAATAAATTTCCATCAGCCTTTTGTTTGATTTGCAACCCCAGAGAACTGTAATTCTCCCATGGCACTCATTTCAAACTTCTGTTGCATCAACTTTGTAAGGCATCACACAACTTTGGATCAGAGGATGCAAAAATGATATCATCTACATAAATTTGAACAAGTAGATTATGCTGCCCAGCTTTCTTAATGAATAAAGTCTTGTCTATGGAGCCTCTAGTGAAATTGTTTTCCAGAAGAAAGTTTGATAATGTCTCATACCAGGCTCTGGGAGCTTGTTTTAACCCTAAAGAGCTTTATCAAGCTTATACACCCAATTAGGATGTTTATTGTCCTCAAAGCCTGGAGGTTGACATACATAAACCTCTTCTTTAACTTTTCCATACAAAAATGCACTTTTGACATCCATTTGAAAGACTTTAAGTTTTTGATAAGCAGCATAAGCTAAAAACAATCGAATTGCTTCCAGTCTGGCTACAGGGGCAAGGTTTCATCATAATCAATACCTTCTTCTTGTGCAAACCCCTGAACAACCAGTCTGGCCTTGTTCTTAACAATAAGCCCATTTTCATCAGTTTTGTTCCTAAACACCCATTTAGTGCCTATTGCACACTTACCTGGAGGTAGAGGAACCAGTTCCCACACTTGCTGTTTCTTGAACTGAAGAAGCTCAAGCTGCATGGCATCAACCCATCCATTGTCCTTTAAAGCAATGTGATAATTCTTTGGCTCTTGCTGACTGATGAAGAGAGCATAGAAGCAGAAATTTGACAATTGACTTCTTGTTGATACTCCAGCAGTGATATCACCAATGATTTGAGACATAGGGTGATTCTTCAGATCTTGATACACAATGAGATCTGTGCAAGTGTTTGTAGCCGGTTCAGCAGCAACAGATGGTGATGGTGAATCATTTCCTTGAAACCAATCAGTGGATGGTAATTCAAAGGAAGTTGAATTCGAAGAAATCTCATCAGCATTTGTTGTGGATGGTGCTACTGGCGCTACAGGAACATCAGGTCTAGTTGAGTCAGGCAGCTGATCACTAAACCTGAAGAGGTGAGTACTGCAATCATCATCATCATCAGCAGTACCACCAGGTGGTGAACTGTTGACAGGAGCAACAGCAGGAGTTTGATAAGGAACATATTGCAGTATGTCCAAATCAAATAACTCCACAGGACTTTGTGGAATCTTGTCCTTTGGAGATTCATTAAACTTAACATGTAGAGTTTCTTCAACCATCTTTGTTCTGCAGTTGAAGACTCTGTATGCCTTGCAAGTAGATGAATAACCAACAAAGTATCCTGCATCCACCTTAGGATCAATTTGTGGAGTTGATCCTTTGTGTTGAGAATAAAACAGGGACACCCAAATGCTTTGAAAAATGAAATCAGAGGAGCCAAATGATGGAGAACTTCATATGGAGTCTTCATCAACCTCTGATTTACTAAAACTCTATTTTGCACATAACAAGCTGTGTTGACAGCTTCGGCCCAAAAGGTCAATGGCAAACCTGAGTCAGCCAGCATGGACCTTGCAGCTTCAATGAGGGTCCTGTTCTTTCTCTCACTACTCCATTTTGTTCTGGAGTCCTTGGAATGCTGAACTGCCTTTTGATTCCCTTTGAAAGATAGAAGTCATCAAGTGTATGATTTCTGAACTCAGTTCCATTATCACTCCTAATACACTTGACTGGAAGGGAATACTGCTTCTCAATGTACAGCACAAAGTGGATAATCTTCTGAGCAGCCTCATCCTTTGAATGTAGAAAGAAAGTCCATACAAATCTGGAGTAATCATCCACAATTACCAGACAGTATTTCTTCTTTGCCATGCTCATTTCTCACAAGACCAAATAGATCCATATGCAGTAATTGCAAGCAGGCAGTGGACTTGGACACTTCAATAGGAGGAAATGAGACCTTGTGCTGTTTTCCTTTTAAACAAGCAGTGCATGTTTCATCACAGTGGAACTCCTTTATTGGTAAGCCTCTGACTAAACTATTGTGGCTAAGCTGATTCATGTTTTTGAGATTGACATGACCAAGCCTCCTGTGCCACAGTTTAGATTCTTGAAAAGAGGCTTTGGAAAATAGGCAAGGATTGCCTTTGAGATCTATCTTCTTAGAGAGATCTAAGGCATACACTCTTCCTGTCCTGTTGGCTTTCAGGAGAGTGTGATCATCCAACACCTTGTCAATCAAGTGCAAACTTTGGATGACAGAATCCTACAGTTTTGACTTGTGAAAAGGGCAACATGGCCTTTATCACACATTTGACTGACACTCAAGAGGTTGTACTTGAGATTTTCCACATGATTAACATCATCAAATTTGATTTCTCCATTGGAGACAAAGCCCTTACCGATGATGTACCCCTAGCATCATTGCCAAAAGAGACAAATCCCTTCTTTCTTGAGAGTAGTCATGAAGAAGAGAGATGTTCCCAGTCATGTGCATAGATCCCCCACTGTCTACATACCAGATGCTACTTTGGCATGTTGAAGAACCCTGCAATAATAAACAATCAGTTAGTTTTAGAGACCCAAACCTTTTGGTTTTGGGCCTGGTCTCATCAATAGATGGTAAACTAACATGTTTATTTGTAACAACAGCCTGAGAAGAAGAAGATGGTGTAGAAGAGGAGTCCTTTGGCTTAGACCTCCTTTTCTGTGGTTTCAACATAGGAGAATCTAGTTGGTTAACTCTACCCAACAGATGTTGTACCATCATCACCAGCTGTGTCTGATTTTGTGATAAAGCTTTCAGCTCATCAGACACATTGCTAGTGGAGTTAGATAAGTCCTATGTTGCACCTTCTTCTTTTGAGCACCCTCAGCTGTCACCTGTTTAACTCCTTCCTTTTTGATTGCTTTAAGACTTAAGGGTTACAGGATTTGATGTTGCTGATACAAATGTGGTCTCAAACTCAGTTTTCATTTTTACCATTTTCTCATTAATTTCTTCTTTTTGTTTGAGTTTGGACCTCTTTTGTACCAACAATCATCTGTAAGATGATTGAACAAACCACATATTTCACATGGTTTCTTCTTCATCTTAGGTTGATCATCAACTAAAGATGGTGAAGCAACAGAAGACTTGTTCTTCAATGCTTTGGAAGCATTGGTTGCTTTCTTGACAGCCTCTTTAGTAGCTTCAAACTCTTTCTACTGCCAGTTTTCTTCTCTTCAGTGCTGACAGCAGTTGAGTTTGAACTTCAGGAGTTAAATCCTGCTCTCCAGTCCTTTCAGGACCTTCATTAACTCCTGAGTTGATCAACTATTGATCATGTGAATGTCAGCATTTGGACCATCAACATCAGCTGATAGGTTCAAGGAGGACTTGATGCTGACTGCTACTTCTGATTGTGCTGTATCAGAAGGTAGATCACATGATTTGATGGATTGGTTATCACTCTCACCATCAGATTCTACCTTGCTCTTGGGGTAAAATCTGTAGGTGGAGCAGTGTGATTGTAGCCAATGCCAAACTTCACATTTGAAGCAGATTGCTTACTAAGAAGCATTTCAAAACCTTTGCATGATTGTACCCATCTATCACACTCGACCTGGGTAACTGCAAGGGTTTCTTTGAGATCTTTGTACTTCTCTAGAAGTACATCTTCTCTAGCCTTATCATCAATTTTTTGCAATTCAGTTTATAACCTCATCATTTTTATCTTTGAGCACAAACTCAAACTCAGCTTGTTTTTTGGAAATTATTTGTTCTAGCTCAATGTTCTTATTAATTAAAGCTACATTTGCTTCTCTAATGGAAGCAAATGCTGCTATGCATTGTTCAGAACATAATTTGGCTTTTGCCTCAGAGGATACCTGTGATACCTGAGGTAGAGGCATTGGAAGATGAAGTATCAGCAGACTCCAAAGCCATAAGAGCTAGATTCCCAAAGGGACTGTCACCACCATGTTGACCAGCACCTGAGAACAGTTGATCATGACCAGACAAGTCATCTGGTAAACTGCTCCAGTCAACAACTCCTGGGGTGAAGAAGCTGTGTTGTTGAGATGAAGGTTGTTGATGAGATAGGGAAGGCTGAGGTTCTGGTAATGCATGAGGTTGTGGTGTCATAGGAACTTGAACTTGATTTGACTGTGGCATGTAATAACAAGGGTACTGATATGGCATTTGACCCTGAGGAACAAAATATGCCGGAGATTGTTGTTGAGGATGATGACTAGATGTGACAGGATGTTGCCCTCTGTGTTGTTGACTATTGCCAGAAAAGTCACAAAGGGTGCAGTAGAGTTGATCCAGTTGATCTACACTCTCTTGCAAAGTGTCCAAGCCGTTGGCATTTGTGACACCTCAACTTGCTCTTGTCAAAACCAACTTTGGTTTTGCCAGAGAGTCCTGGGAATTTTCTTCCAGTTCTTTTGTAGAACTTCTGAGATCTGATATTTATCAAGGCCATTTGGCTCAAAATATCCATCTCTTCTAAGTCATCATCAGCAACCCCTTGAGATCATCCATAATGAAACATAGATTGTCATTATTACACCCAGTGAACTGACCATCAACACTTACAAATGCAGAATTAGAAGTGCTCGAAGAGAAATTAATATGCTCATCATACTGGCATTCAGATGAAGCATATTCTGACTCATGACCCACCAAGGCAGTGTTGCCTTGTATAAAGTCTTCAGTGAGCTTTCCAGATGAAGACAGCTTTCTCTTCTGTTCTATCTCTCTCTCAAAAGTGAGCAATTTCCCATGGAGTTGGGTGAGAGATAGTTTGTCCAAACTTGCACTGGAGCGTAGGACAATAGTATATGTGTCCCATCTCTCAGGCAGTGATCTGAGAAATCTGTTATTCATCTGAATATTGGTGTATTCAAGTTTGACCATTTTTAGTTCAGAGATCAACAAGAAAACCGCTCATATTGTTGAGTCAGTGTCTCACCCTTTCTATGAGAGAATGTCTCATATTGTTGGGCAAGAATTTCTCTATTATTTGCCAAGACCTCATCTGTTCCTCCAAATTGTTCTTTCAAGCAATCCAGAGGTCATGGGCAGTTTCATGATGCATTAGCCCAGAATAGATTTCATTGGGCAATGCCATGGCCAGAATTCCATGGGCTTTTGCATCAATCTCAAGCAACTTCTTATCCTCATCTGAGTATTGCTCCCCCTCTTCGGAACCATTTGATTGGTTTCCGGGTTATTCACCATAGGCTTGTGTGGACCATGTACCACTGATGTCCAACACCTGCGCTGTTAACAGACAGGTGATGGAGCATACGTCTTTGCCATATGTTATACTCATTCCTAACCAGCATAGGAGGCTTGGTTGAGGACCAGTATTGTGAGGATCATTGGAGGGAGTGGTCATTTTCAGTTCAAAAACAGTTTAGTTCAAGTTTTAAAAAGTTTTAGACAAACCACAACAAACTCAATGAGAACCAAGAAAAGATCTCAGGATGAATGAGCAGAAATACAGAAAATTCAATCTCTATAACCGTTTCTTGCAAAAACAAAAGCTAATTCAATCAAACTTGGATCTTGAATAGCAGTTTCAATGATCAATTATTAGATCGATCAATGATTAACCTGCTCTGATACCATTTGACAGGATCAGTGATCACAAGTTTGATGTATCAGAATATAAAGCAGCGGAATACAAACACGAATTAGACAAATTGTAGCAAGCAATCGATATTGTAGCATTAAGACGCATACGTTATAGGAGAGAATATGTATTTCTGATTTCTAGGAATGTTTATAGATGTAGAATATTTCTAATCAATCATCATTCATTCCATTCAATTACTCATTCACTCACTGTTACAATAGGTTGTCACTCCTTATATAGAGTGCAACAGTCACTGCTGTTATCACGGAAAGTGACAACTGGCAGATCCAATACAGAAATAACTATTCTTAACAAACTACTGAAATGTTCACAACTACTGAGAACATATCAGCAAGTTAAGTACAAAATATAAAACTACTGAAACTACAACGACTGAAGAACAAGCTCTTCAGTCGTTTTACAACTACTGAAACATAGAAAATAAAACTACTGATATCACAACTACTGAAGAAGTACTCTTCAGCAGTTGTGACAAACTACTGAGGCTTCAGTACTTGATCTTCAGACTTTGACCTTCAGGTGTTTCATCAGCTGATGACTTCAGTAGATATCATCAGCTGATGTCTTCAGTCTTTGTCTTCAGACTTTGTACATCAGTTGTGATCTTCAGCACTTGTGAACTCTTCAGCTGTTGTACTTCAGTACTTTGGTCTTTCAGCTTCAGCACTTGTGTTCTTCAGCTGTTGTACTTCAGCACTTTGGTTCTTCAGCTGTTAAGGTCTTCAGCACTTGATCTTCAGCTGTTGAAGTCTTCAGCACTTGTCAAACTACTGATGAGGCTTTCAGCAGTTGTTGTGATACCGTGTGGGACTTAGAGGTTTTCTGATCTTGGCTCATTGGTTCTTTTGGTCCAACATGGTCCCTGTTTGGGCCGTATGAAACCTAGAATTCACTTTATGTTGTTAGACGCATGAACACTGTTGTGTCCTTTAAGTCAGACTCATGAAGAACTGTTCAGTCGCATAGCACTGGTTTAGGCGCTTTTTGCATTTTCCAGTCGCAGGACTTTGTACCGTCTAACACTTGAAGTTTTGAAACTATGCAGACGCATGAGATAATCACATACGTCTACACCCTATTTAGACGCATGGGATTATCACAAACTCCCAACCCTTTGTAATTTTCAGATGTATTTCAACTTTTAGACGCTGGGAAACATCCAACACTTGTATAATTTCTGAAAATTTCATCATGCTCCTAGTGAGGCGCCTGTGCACTGTGTGTAGGTGCATGATTGAATTTCATGATTTTATTGAGATTTCCAAATATTCTTCATGATTCCATTTTTTACCTTTAGATCCCCAAATTTTGACTTTTTTGGCATTTTGCACTTTCAATTTATAAGATTTTTATTTTTTATTGGTTTATTTTTATTTCTTTTTAAATTCTTTTGTCCCTTCATTTTAAGTCTCATCATAACACAATATCATCTAATTTTGATGGGTTTGTAAAACACAAACATAGTTTAACCTTTTAAACTTTCAGAAACGCAGCGGATGTTGAGGATTAAATGTTTATAATCTGAAAATTTCATTTCTCATGATGTTTTTAGATGGAGAAACAAACCCAAATCAAATGGATCTTTTGTATTGAATAAACATGTTATGTATACATAAAACACATAATATGCAACCAAAAAGGGGCTGCCATATCTACCTTCTGCAGCCCTAAAATCGACCAAAGAAGAGTAGAGATGCTGAAATTCTGCCAAAACTCCAAGGAAGGAGCCCTCAAGCTTGTATACCCCAAGCCTCCTTGCAAAGAACCTTCTTGTTAGGAAGATTCAACACCACAATCACACAAAATGGCTCTCAAATTCCTAATGCTGCTGCCTCCTGGCTGTAGCTATTGTGAGAGAGAGAGAGTTATTTTGGTTGTTCTTGCATGTATGAGAGTGGTCAAATGAAAGTGTAGACTAATTTAGTTATGTGTGTTTTCAAGACACCAAAATGGTCAATCACAATTAAAGGGGCGGCCAAATGAATTTAAAACCCAAGTTTTCCACTAAACTTGAACCCACACACAATTACAACTAGTCTTTTGTCACACATCAATAAGTCATCTACTAGACTTATTTAAAATGGGGACATTGTTTTCTTTATTAAACAATTTAATTAAAGTCCACTCAATATGTTATTAATGTTATTTAAACCCTTTTAAATGACAAATAAATAACTCACAACAAATTATCCTTATAATTTGTTCCATCTCATATGCAACTTATTTAGAAAACCATTTTCTAATTTGGTGTAGATATTTAATCATGATCATATCATCAATTATATTAATTGGTGTTTGCTAAGCTTGTCATTGGGTTAACCCGACTTGGATCATAACGTACTAACCACATCAATATTCTAAGTGTCTTGGGCACATAGAATCCTACAATCTCCCACTTGCCCAAGATCATAGAAATTGATGCAAGCAATACCGCCTAACAACGGTTTTACTACCCTTAATACGCATGACTTATAGCCATTCAATATATCATCCATTTCAAGTACCCTACTTGAAATGATTTAGGTGATCAATCATTTATCCTTTTGTTTACAGATGTCATGTTAAATCCAAGAACACAGAATGATCATTCCTTGTTGATTTAACTTATCAGGCCTTAGACATCTAACTCTCAACGAATAAGAGGAACAAATTCCATCTTGACTACATACGTTTCTCACAACACCTCGTGTCATATCTGAACATACCCTTATGTGCTGTCCACTATTTCAAGACAGTGAAGAATAAGCTCAAGGTATAATACTTGGTGAATATCAAAACCCTATGTATCTCAGGTCGGAGGATACCAAATGATATTCGCCTTTAACCAAATTTACTTATGATCAATCAATAAGATTCCATGTAGTAAAATTTGAGATGCGGGTTAGTCCAATATTTGTATCCCACAAATATCTATGAACCTTGGTAGCAACCATTGCTCCATATTCATCCTTATGAATATCAACCAATCCAAGTTCGAATAGCCTTATCCTCAAGCTTGTTCCCACAGTCTGATTGACTACGGACATTTAGAGTAACAATTTACTCATGGATTAAACATGCTAATTTGAACATTATTGAAACATTATAACCAAATAATTTTATTCAAATAATAAAGAGTTCCACATATCCAAATACAAAATTTACAGATCAAGTCCATCACTAGAATATCGAAGTCCCATGGCGCAAGTATGACCTTCATTTGCCCTTTTCAAGGAGCTTCGTGAGAGGATCTGCAATATTTTGATCCGTGTGAACTTTGCGAATACATATCTTTCCTTTTTCAACTTCATCTCGTATGTAGTTGAATCTCCGCTCAATGTGCCTAGTCTTTTGATGCACAAGGTTCCTTGATTTGAGCAATCGCACCCTCGTTGTCACAAAAGATCTCTAGGGGTTCCTGAATGGAAGGAACAACCCCTAGATCGGCAATGAATTTCTTCAACCATGCAGCTTCTTGAGCTGCCAATGAGGCGGCGACGTATTCTGATTCTGTAGTTGATAGAGCCACCACATCCTGCTTGGAGCTCTTCCAAGAGACAGCTCTCCATTCAGAATGAAAATGTATCCCGATTGTGACTGTGAATCGTCACGATCGGTTTGGAACTCGCATCCGTGTAACCTTTTACAACGAGCTCCTCGTCACCAGATCCATAGATCAGGAACATATCTCTTGTCCTCTTAGGTATTTAAGTATGTTCTTGACAGCCATCCAATGACTGTTTCCAGATTCTGCTGGTAACGGCTTGTCATGCTCAAGGCGCATGACACGTCCGGTCGAGTGCATATCATTGCATACATGATGGATCCAATAGCAGATGCGATGGGATTGCCTTCATTTTATCTTGCTCATCCTTTGAGCTTGGACATTGAGTCGTACTCAATATCGTTCCTCTTTGAATAGGTATGGTACCTTCCTTAGAGTTTTCCATCTTGAACCTTTTCAAGATTTTATCAATGTATGCACTTTGATTCAAACCAATCAACCGCCTTGATCTATCCCTATAGATCTTTATTCCCAGAATATAGGCGGCTTCACCAAGATCCTTAATGGAAAAACAACTTCCAAGCCAGGTTTTTACACCTCCAAGGTTGGAATGTCATTTCCAAATAATAGTATGTCATCAACATACAATACTAGGAAAGTTATTGTGCTCCCCTAGCCTTCTTATACACACAAGCCTCATCAGCGTTTTTGATGAAGCCAAATTCTTTACCTCCTCATCAAAACGATGATTCCAGCTTCTAGATGCTTGTTTCAATCCATAGATTGATTTCTTTAACTTGCATACTTTATTAGGATGTTTTGGATCGACAAAACCTTCAGGCTGAACCATATAAACATCTTCCTCAAGATATCCATTTAGAAAGCCGTTTTGACATCCATTTGCCAATCTCATAATCATAATGAGCAGCTATGGCAATTACGTCCTTATAGACTTTAGCATCGCAACAGGTGAGAGGTTTTTCATCATATCAACCCCTTGAGTTTGAGTGAAACCTTTGCTACAAGTCTAGCTTTATAAGTATCCAAGTTTCCATTCATATCGGTTTTCTTCTTGAAAACCCACTTACTTCCAACTACCTTGGATTAAGAGGTGGCACAACAAGTTCCCAACTTGATTGTCATACATGGATTGCATCTCAACGTTCATGGCCTCAAGCCATTTGTCACAATCCAAATTGGACACTGCATCATGGTATGTGGTTGGTTCATCTGAATCTACCACATAGCATCCATCCATGAAAAATCTATCTTTCAGGTGGATTACTAGTTCTACCACTTCTGCGAACATCTTGTGTGTATTGATCAACCCCTAGATCAACTCAACATACTCATGTTGAGTGCTAGTTTCAACCAACCGTGCATTGGGTTGTGGTCTTGATCCTCTTCAAGATCCACTGTTCTAGTGCCAGCTCCTTCCATAAGGAACTTTGCTTCTAAGAACTCACCCTTTCTAGCAACAAACACCTTTTGTTCCAATGGATCATAGAAATAATATCCCATAGAATCTCTAGGATATCCAATAAAGACACTTGGTGGATCGGACATTAATTTGTTTGGGGTGGGAGTCTTAACATAAGCCTCACAACCCCAGACCCTTAAGTATGATAGGGATGGAACTCTTCCATGCCATATCTCAAAAGGTGTCCTTTCCACCTTTTTGGTTGGGCCATATTTAGATACGGGCTGCGGAGAGCAAAGCGAACCCCAAAATGATAGAGGTAATGTGCTTCTAGCCATCATAGATCGAACCATATCCAATAAGGTTCGATTCCTCCTCTCAGACACACCATTGTGTTGTGGGTTTCCAGGTGGAGTGAGTTGTGAGACAATCCCACAACTCCTAAGATATCTTGAAAAGCATCACTTAGGTATTCACCTCCTCTATCTGTACGGAGAACTTTAATTGACTTGTTGAGTTGATTTTCCACTTCATTCTTGAAGATTTTGAACATTTCAAAACTTCATCTTTGTGTCTTAATAAGTACACATACCCATAGCGACTATAATCGTCGGTAAAGGTAATGAAGTATCTTTCACACCATTCCTAGTCATTGGCTTAAAAGGACCACATACATCCGAATGTATGATTCCTAAAAATCTTTTGCCCTTTCATTAGTACCACTAAAGGGTGCCTTAGTCATCTTTCTTTGTAAACAAGATTCACAAACATCAAATGAATCACATTCATTTGTTTCTAAAAGACCATTCTTTTGAAGTGTTTGTAAACGTTTCTTGTTTATATGACTAAGACGACAATGCCAAAGATAGGATCACTCAAGTCCAACTTGAGTCTTGGTGTTAGTTTGGTACAGTGAACTATTTAAAGTATTTTCATGAACCAATTCATAATACCATTAATGGGAATGGCTTTAAATAGAACATATCATTTAAAGAAACATGATATCATTTTCAACAAAAGATAATATATAATCATAATGTCTTAATTGGGATACAGAAATAATGTTCCTAGTCAAACTAGGAGCATACAAAATATTCTTCAAAATAACATCCAAGCCCTTGGAAGTTTTAGGATGTAGTCCCCATGAGCTTCAACTTGGACTTTGGTTCCATTGCCCATGAAGAGGCTAACATCCCCTTGATTGAAGTCCCTACTTCTTTTGAACCCCTGCAACAAATTGCAAATGGAGTTCCACATCCGGTATCTAATACCCATGTGTTTGAAGATGTAACATTAAGATCAATATGAATCATGTATGTTGTACCTGAGGTCTGCCCGGCATCCCTCTTTGCTTTCAACTCTTGGAGATGGACCGGACAATTCCTTGCCCAATGTCCTATCTCCCCGCACTTGAAGCATGGGTCATTAGTAGCAACCTTTTGCTTCTTCTCTTGTGGTTTGGGTGGCACCCTTGCCACCCCTTCCCTTTTCCCCATACGGGTCCTTTACCCTTGGCAACCTTGCCTTGGGTGCGGGATAAGGCCTTTTCTTGTTCCCACCTTCATGATGGTGAGAACGGGTAAAACCCTTTTACCCATGGCCGCCTCGCCGTTTTAAAGCATTGAGTGAAGCTCACCAATGCTCTTGTCCCAAGCATTCATGTTGTAGTTCAACACAATGTCTCGACTTCTTGGTAAGGCCATTAGGATCAAATTCGTGGCCAATTCCTTCGAGACGGGACAATTAAGCCTCTCGAGGCGGTCAATATGACTTTTCATCTTAAGTACATAAGATGAAACAGATTGGTTGTCGTCCATACGACATGCATGGAGTGCTCGAACCGTTTCGAAGCGCTCAACCCTTGCTTGCTGTGGAAACGTTTCCTTCAGCTGGGTTATCATGTCATAAGCTCCGTGATGTTCATACTCCTTTTGGAGATCCGGAGTCATGCTCGCTAGCATGAGACAAGACACTTGGACGGAGTCCTCAGTGTATTTTAGCCAATCGTTATAGGCCTCCTCATCATCCTCGCTAGGTTGATCGGGGATAGGGTCCTCTAAATATATGATCGTCTCTCTCTGCTTGAGAACGATTCTCAAGTTTCGATACCAATCAATAAAGTTGTTATGATTTAGACGTTCCTTTTGGAGGATCGCTCGTAATGATTGGTTGACGCGGATGAGTTATCGTGATTTAATTGTTGGTGGCCATCTACAAAATTTAACAAAGTCTATTTAGTATTTTGATATTGCTATTTTTAATAATTAATGCCTTTTAAGGTCATTTTTTATTTAAATCTAGACCCAACATTACATTTAAATTGTGGTTAGGTGACCTTTATCCCCCGATTTAAATTAATAAGGTGGTCAACGATTGACGGTTGCAACCATTTGCAACTTCTAGAGGTATGGGATCGACTTTAAACATCATATGTAAAGTCGGCATGTTAATCCCATCAACACCATTTGGAAACCATATTTATTTAGGTGATCCATTTAACATGGTTGTGCAAATCAAGTTATCCTACTTGCACACACGTGTAAGTTTACCCACATAAGTGGTTAGGTGACCTTTATCCCACTAATGTGGTATCCCCACCTTAAATCACAAGTTCCCTCTAAATGGTTAGGTGACCTTTATCCATTTAGAGTTTCCAAATGACTCAATGTTGTGCAAAAGGACGTGTTGAACTTGTTTGTTAAAAGTTTAGAGATTTCATAATTCTAGTTTTAGAAAACTCTATGTACTTGTATTTGCATGCTTTCAAATACAAGGTACCCTATGGGTTTTGATTAAAACCAATTTTAATCTTTAAAATCATTAAATCATTTTAATACCTTTTATTACTTTTAATGATTAAGAACTACCAATTTTCAGCTTGTAAGTTTTGTTAATGAGTTTGTAATGTATGACAAAATATCAACCAACAATCACAAGCATAAACATAAACAACCATAATGTGCATAACCCTAGCTACTATTGTGACCACACTTGTTTGCCATCACAAGTGTGGTCATTTGGTCTTTCCTAAGGGTGTGAAATCAACACAAAATTGAGGTCATCATGAGACCCCCACTTGAACTTGCATCCATATGCTTCAAGTTCCATGTCTTTGATGTCCATCTTTGGGTCTTGATCTTGTGCATCTTCCTTTTACAAAAATTGTATCCTAATACATTTTTCTAATAAAAGAAATGCACCTAATCTATTAATTACATAACCAAATGAATAAATATTACAACCCAAATAATAAACATAAAAATTACAACCCAATTGAATGAATAAAACCAACCATTCCAATCATCCAAATCAAAAGGCCAAAGGCTAGGTTATGCACACTAACATCCAATGATCATATCATCCAAACATATAATGAAACCCCACTTAAAACCACCAAAAATTTCAGCCAACATAAACTGAAATTTTGGGTTTTAAACATTGTCCAAACAATCAACATTTCATAATATATATCTTTCAAGATCTAATCACTAGCATGTGTGATATGACCTTGAAAGTTTGGGGAATCATTCATACAAAACATAATATAGCAGCCCAAAACAGCCTAAACAAGTCTAAAACCATCCTTTAAAACCAATTTCAAAGGATAAAACAAGCAAGTCATCCACATAACCGGCTCTTGATGCCATTGATGGTTTGTTAAAACACAAAACATAGTTTAACCTTTTAAACTTTCAGAAAACGCAACGGATGTTGAGAATTATAACATGTTTATATCTGAAAATTTCATGTTCTCAATGATGTTTTAAGATGGAGAAACAAACCCAAATCAAAAGGATCTTTTGTATGTGAAAAACATGCTATGTATACATAAAACAACATAATATGACACCACAAAGGGGCTGCCATATCTACCTTTCTGCAGCCCTAAAATCGACCAAAGAAGAGTAGAAAAGATGCTGAAAATTCGGCCAAAACTCCAAGGAAGGAGCCCTCAAGCTTGTATACCCCAAGCCTCCTTGCAAAGAACCTTCTTGTTAGGAAGATTCAACACCAAAATCAACACAAAATGGCTCTCAAAACTCCTAATGCTGCTGCTCCTGGCTGTAGCTATTGTGAGAGAGAGAGAGGGATTATTTTGGATGTTCTTGCATGTATGGAGAGTGGTCAAATGAAGAGTGTAAAACTAATTTAAGTTATGTGTGTTTTCAAGACACCAAAATGGTCCAATCACAATTAAAGGGGCGGCCAAAATGAATTTAAAACCCAAGTTTTCCACTAAAACTTGAACACACACACAATTAAAACTAGTCTTTTGTCACACATCAATAAGTCATCTACTAGACTTATTTAAAATGTGACATATGTTTTCTTTAATTAAACAATTTAATTAAAGTACACTCATATGTTATTAATGTTATTTAAACCCTTTTAAATGACAAAAATAACAATAAACTCACTAACAAATTATCCTTATAATTTGTTCCATCTCATATGCAACTTATTTAGAAAACCCATTTTCTAAATTTGGTGTAGATATTTAATTGCATGATCATATCATCAATTAAATATTAATTGGTGTTTGCTAAGCTTGTCATTGGGTATAACCCGACTTGGATCATAACGTACTAACCACATCAATATTCTAAGTGTCTTGGGCACATAGAATCCTACAATTTTCAACTTAAAAATCATTATTTGTAAAGATTATGTATATTCATATTGTAATTGTCAAACACATTATATTTTCAGTTTACACAATACTTTGAACATAAAGCATCATCCTTCAATTCAACATTTCAAATTTTGATTATGATTATTGAATATTTTATGAGAAAAACTCTTTCATTTATTACTCCCCCTAAACTTTTAAGTTTGAAAAACTTACAAGTTTCTTATGAAAAAGAATAAGATCACACATCACATTGAGACATTGCCGTCACACACAAAGACATGCATAAAAGAAAAATGAAAATAGAATTAAAATATAATATAAACATAGAATAAATGTCTGTAGACAGATCATATTAATGAAGATCAGCACATTAAAATAAAATGAATGTGGATAGTCATAGACAATGAATGAATCCTGATCAAGTATGTTCCAGGTCAGTGATATCACAGTAAGGAGATACAAGATCTAAGGACAGACAATGAGTGATTTTGACACAACTATCAACTCACTTACTTTTCAATTCTGGGATTGATTAATGTTGATTTAGATATGACATGATGTAAAACATACAGAGACTAAGAGAATTCAACTATCATTATGAATGTAAGAAAGAACACATGCTCAACTTATTACCTCAAACATAGATATCATCAGAGTTCATGTTACGTAGTTAATAGAGGATGATCATGGATAACCATTTGATCAGCTCTGACTATTCTTTTGAATAGTTGTGCACATTGGCATCTTTTTGCATCAAAAAGAGAATCTAGATCTGTAATGACTTACAACAGAGGATATCTCATACTTCAGGTCTATGATGACTCATAACAAAGAAGTGAAATGATGCTTTGTAACAGATCTCATGATTTCACATAGTTTCAACCGGTGTGAGAGATGTATCTTAACAAACATTCATTCTGAAAAGCTAAAGCAACTCAAAAGTACTCAGATGAATACACACAAGCATGTATGTTTTGTTTGATCACAAGAATTTACTTTTCAGCATAATAGTCAGATATTAGCGACACATCATATCTGATCATGTCTAGACTTTATGAATGAGTGAAGTATGCAACTGATCTCACTAATGTACTATCATTTCTCACATATTGCAAAACATAATCCTTTCCAAAAAAAATATTTTTGTATTTTTGATATATTTTTTGTATTTGATTTTTCTATGAAAAACATAAAATCACACACACACAAAAATATAAACAGGCAATTCACAATGAGAGTATCACTTATTATGATCTTTTGATTTAGGGAGATCACATATGATTTATAAGACCAATTGATTCTACTAAGTACTCAAACATCCTGGTAGGAAGGCTTTAGTAAATAGATCTGCCAATTGTTTTTCTGTTGCAATTTGAATCAATATGATTAATTGTTTTTCAGAGTTATCTCTAAGAAAATGATATCGAATTTCGATATGCTTTGTTTTCGAGTGTTGAACAGGATTAGCTGTTATGAACATAGCAGCAGTGTTATCAATATAGATTGGTGTTTTAGAAAGTTGAATCCATAATCTAGTAATTGATTTTGCAACCAAAGGATTTGAGAACATCCTGCTGATGCAGCAATGTACTCAGCTTATGCAGTTGAAACAGAGACATTTGTTTGTTTCTTGCATTGCCATGAGACTAATCTGGGACCAAGAAATTGACACCCCCCGAAGTAGATTTTCTATCTTGACAACATCCACCATAACATTATCAGTATATCCATATAATTCAAAGTTTCCCTCGTAAGGATACCAAAGCCCTAAGGCTGGTTTACCTTTGAGATACCTGAATATTCTTTTGACAGCAATTAAGTGGGATTCTTTCGGGTCTGATTGATACCTGGCACATACACAAACAACATACATAATGTCTGGTCTAGATGCAGTAAGATACATCAAAGATCCAATCATTGATCTGTATAACGTTTGGTCAATAGATTTTCCTTTTGGATCAGGTTCAATCTTGGTGTTAACATCTGCTGGAGTTCGTATGGACTGACAGTCTTGCAACTTAAATTTCTTTAAGAGCTTGTCAACAAACTTTTCTTGATTGATGAAGATTCCATCTGTAGTTTGCTTGACTTGAAGTCCAAGAAAGAAGTTAATCTCTCCCATAGAACTCATTTGAAATCGAGATTTCATTGTTTCTTCAAATTCATTGCACAATTTTGGACATGTAGAACCAATATGATATCATCAACATACACTTGTACACATAAAAGATCATTATTGTCCTTCTTTATGAATAAAGTAGGATCAATTTTCCCTCGTGTGTATCCATGTTGGATTAAGTGTTGTGATAACGTCTCATACCAAATCTAGGGGCTTGATGAAGTCCATATAAAGCTTTACTCAGTTTATATACTCGATGTGGAAATTGTGCATCCTCAAAGCCTGGAGGTTGCTTCACAAATAAATCATCAGTAATTGGACCATATAAAAATGCACCCTTTACATCCATTTGATACACCTTAAATTTCATGAATGAAGCATAAGCCAGAAAAACTCGAATAGATTCAAGTCTTGCAACTGGTGCAAACACTTCATCATAATCTATACCTTCTTCGTGTGTATCCTTGTGCAACAAGTCTTGCTTTGTTCCTTATTACAACACCACCATCAGTTTTATTTCTAAATAACCATTTCGTGCCAATTACATTTTCTCCTTCAGGTAGATCCACCAAATTCCACACTTCTTGTTTGCGGAATTGAAGTAATTCTTCTTGCATGGCTTCTATCCAACCATTGTCCTTTAATGCTTCGGTAACATTTTTAGGAACAATTTGAGAAAGAAAACAAGAGTATAAGCATACGTTTGGCTTGTTCTGATTTACTCTCCTTGTTGTTCTCTCATACAATGAACCAATAATCTAAGAAATTGGATGATTCTTGTGAATAGAGATGTAGTAATCTCATCACATTGAACATTAACATCCAGATTTGATTGATTCAAGTTGGAAACTCATGTATCAAAGTAGAAGAATGTGGATTGAAGTTTGGAACATGAGTAGGTGAATTGACAAAGTAATCAAAGTTACCTGTATCAACTACATCACCTGAAATGGATGATGTTCCAGACTCAGGTATCACAAACTCATTACCATCATTAGGAAATTTTGTGATTCTTCCTGATTAATTGACTCTGAATGATCTGAAACTGTATTTTCATGGAATTGAATTGTTGAATCCTTGACAAATGATAAAAATGGGTAGTCTGAGTTTGAATCATCTGGGTCATCAGAATCTGAATCTTCACTGAAAGATCCAAGATCTCCTCTTGAGATCTTCTTATCTGTAAATTAAGACAATTTGGTTGATCAAACCAATTGGATTGAAAAGAGTTTGATAATGAATCTAATCAAATAACCATGCAGGACCATTTGAAACTGATGGAAAAGAATTTTCCATAATTTAACATTGAATGTTTCAAGGATTACATTCATCCTAGAGTTATAGACTCGATAGGCTTTTGAAACTGATGAATATCCAACGAAAAATCCATTATTAGATTTTGCATCAAATTTTCCTATTTGATCACTTGAATTAAGAATCATAACAGGACAACCAAATGATTTTAAAAAGTTTATGTTCGGTTTTCTGCCAACATTAACTCATATGGAGTTTTCAGTTTATCTTTGACAATTAAGATTCGATTCTGAACGAAACACGAGTTGATATTGCTTCATCCCAAAAAGTGATAGGTATTTTTGCATCAGCTAACATAGAACGAGTAGCTTCAATCAGTGTTCTATTCTTCCTTTCAGCAACTCCATTTTGTTGAGGAGTTCTGGGAGCACTGAACTGATGAGCTATCCCTTTCTGTGCACAAAACATTTCAATGTTAGCATTTTTGAATTATGTTCCATTATCACTTCTTATAATTTTCACTTTGTTGTCTAATTGATTTTCAACTTTAATGATAAATTCTTTTAATAATTCAGCTGTTTCAGATTTGGCATAAAGAAAGAAAACCCATGAAAATCTTGTAAAGTCATCAATGATAACTAAACAATATGATTTTCGTCCAATACTCTTGACGTTTGTGGTCCAAAAAGGCCCATATGTAACATCTGAAGAGGTTTGGATGTTGAGTTTATAGGCTTGGACTTATAAGACGCTCTGTGTTGCTTTCCCTTCAAACATGCTGAGCAATGATCATTTGTTGCAAACTTCTTGGATGGAAGTCCAATGACATGATTTCCTGCTACGAGCTTGTTCATGTTCTTGAAATTTGAATGACCGAGACGTCTATGCCAAAGCTGGCTTTCATCATTCGATACTTTAGCAATTAGGCATGTTGTTTCAGTAGAAGGATCAACTTGAGACATATCCAATTTGTATACATCTCTGTCTCTCTCAGAGCAGTATAATAACCCAATCTTTGCTTATCTTGAAACCTGGTTTCAAAACATAACAAAATGAATTATCAAACATAACAGAATACGATTTATCACAATTTGAGATACGCTTAACAGATTAATTTTAACTGTGAACAAAAGTTGACTTTATCAAAGCTTATTATCCCATTGGATACTGTTCCTTCTCCAGTTATTTTTCCTCCAGCATCACCACCAAAGGCGACGTGAGTTCCATCTTTTGATTTAAAATCTTGTAACAAGGCAGTATTGCCTGTCATGTGCCGACTACACCCACTATCCACATACCATGTATTGATTGGTCTTTTTGGGCTTACCTGCACTACAAGAAAGTTAAGTTGAAATATCTACCCAAGCCGAAATGGTCTTGGGCTTTCCAAATTTATCAACAATTGTAAATTGTTTATAATGGAGATTATTCAGATCAGGTCTATTTTTGATGAATTTACCAATTTTATTCTGAAAATTGTTTGATTTATTTTTGTGAACATTCATACCATTCGATTGATCATCTTTTGAAATGTATTGATGTTCACATTTTTATTAGTCATCCTTACAGATCTTGGTATAAGTGTTCTTGCATGTTATGTTTGGAACTCATATAGTTGTTCTTAGGAAAAGATCTCAAACCTACATTAGGTTGATTAATGTCTCTTTGAAATCCATTAGTTTGATTTCTCAAATACTGTGGATTAGCAAATCCTTTGCTCATGTTTGATTTTGCAAAGTTTCTAGTGAGAGATCTATTTCTAAAGTAACAATCTGCAGTGTTGTGAGTCTTTTCATCACAATAAGTACAATATTTGTTATAATAACAATCTGCTGTTGAATGATTTCTCATGTCACATATGTGACAGTACTTGTTGAAGTAGCACTCAGCAGTATTGTGATTTTTCATATCACAAATTTCACAGTACTTTTGTGGTGTTAAAAACAACTTTTTGTTAACTTTTGACAATAACATAATGTTTGCTTTTGATGTCATATAGTTAAACTGTTGTCTTTCATTTTTCACAGTTTGATTTTGTGTCAGATTATTATTCATTTGTTTAACATGAACTTCCTTCTTGAATGTATTAGAAACAAATCTTTTTGCTACAGTGGAAGTCTTTGAATCTGAACTATATTTCAGATCAGAGTTTGATTTGTTCATAACATTTGCTTTATTATTTGAAGAGAATTCATATTTACATACCTGCTGACACAAATTAATTGGTTTTATATTTGATGTTTGAATTGTTGCTTTAATCAAATTTTCTGAACTTTTGTTTTGTTCAGATGTTGCTTTTGCAGATTTCTTTCTTCTTCTTTGATTCTTAGATTTAAGAGCTTGGTTTATTATCAGATTGAACATTATCAGAAGAAGATTCCTTTTCTGATTGAAATTGTTCATGTTGATGGTGTTTGAATCTTCTGATGTTCCTATCTGTTGTTTATCCTTGTTTTGAACTCTAACTTCTTCTATTACATTATGAATTTGATGAAAGATATTTTGTTTTGGTTGTTTTGGTTCATATGATTTTATCTTGATTGGATGTCCATTTTTGACTTTTTCTTGATCTTTTTCAACAAACACTTGGACATTTTCTTTTTCTTCTTCTGCATTCTTGGTTTTGATCTGAAAGGCTTTAAGCTTTGCTTTATTTTAATGAATGATCATGAGTATTGAAATTCTCTGGTAGTGTGTTTGTGATAGATTCAGGCATAGGTTCATGAGTGAAACCTAATCCTGCTTTTTGTTTATCTTGCCTTTCACTATTAGTTTTTCTACTATCAGTTTTGAACTTTTTACTTTTGCTAGATCACTTGAGTAGTAGCATGTGCTATTTTCTCTTGTTCAAGATTCTTGGTCATTTCTTCTAGTTTTTTGTAACAATTTCTAAATCTTTGATTGTTTTATTCCATGAATTTTGAAGAGAGATAATCTTTTGATCTGCAGTTTTGTGATAGATTTAAGTTGATTATGCAGAGATTCCTCTTGTTTTAGCTTTTCACAATTTTGAATGAATAGTTTCTATAATGTTCAACATGTTCAAAGCATGATTTGGTGCAAAGCTTTTCTCTTACTTTTGATGGTATTTCAGGAAATTTTGGAACTATGGTTTCAGATGATTTAACCTTTGGTTGATCAGACTGAACCATTAGACCTGCTTCCTCTGTATCCTCTTTAGGATCAGACTTATCACTCCAATCATAGTTATCTTCCTCTTCATCACTTTCCATTTTTGGGTCATTGTTTTTTGACCAATCTTCCTCTTGAATTTCTGCAATAAGAGACAAACTTGATGTTAAGTCATTTTAATTGATCTGCATATGCACTCCAATCATATCCATCTTTTATGTTGACTACTAGTGCTTTCTTTGTTTCATCAGATGATTTGGTTTCATCTTTAAGCTCTGACATATGAAGACTTTGATAAGGCTTTTGAAAAGTCTTTTGAGCTTGTTGAAACCTTTGATTATTTGTGCTTGAATGAGCACTTCCTCCATTATTCTTTGGAGCTTTGCATTCTCTTGAAAAGTGTCCATAACTATTGCAGTTGAAACATCTAGCTTTTGACTTGTCAAATCCAACAGTCTTGTTTGCACTAGGCTTGTATTTCTTGTTGACATAAGAATGTTTTTGAGTCCTGTAGGCAATCATCACCATCTACCAGTTCAGGTCCATCTCTTCAACATCTTCAGGATCCATCTCAAATAAATCCTGTAAAACAAAATCTAGTTGAGTTAAATGGCTACCTTGATATGCTTGAAAGCTGGCCATAAATGCAGTTTTGGACTCTTCATCCTCTAATAGGATGTTAATCACATCTTTAACTTTGCTAGATTTAGCAGAGTTAGATGATGAAGAAGTCTCTGTTTGAATATTTGATGATTGTGACTGTGGTTTAGGAGGAGATTGAGAATGAGACTGAGTTGTATATACAGGTGCACTAGTAAATGACGAGTCAGTGAAAAATCATGCTCCTACAAATAAGTCTCATTCTTCTTCAAGACTTTTCTCATTCTTTGCCATGAATGCATTTTCTATGGTGGTTGCAGGTGAAGCAACAAACTGATATTGAGACATTGATGCTGCTCTATTATTGTTCCTTGAGCTTTCATCAATCTCCACTGATTCTATTTTTGCAATAAGAAGATCTAGATCCATTGGAAACTTCTCAGTATGCTTTAGTAGTGTTACAGTTTGTTTCCATGAAGATGGTAAAGCATTGAGTAGTCTGAGATTTAAATCTTCAAGATCAGGTTTGATACCAGCTATTGACATCTCAGTTATGAGTTGAACAAATCTATTCATCATTTGATTTATTGTCTCTCCAGACAAATGTTGAAATAATTCTAATTGTCTTTTAAGCTTTTGTTTCTTTAAATTTTGAATCTCTTTACCTCCTTCACAAATGATCTTCAATTCTTTATATTGTATATCCAGTTTGATATGCATCAAGCCTTCTAAGAACTTCCAAAGGTAGTCTTTACACATCAATGAATAGGCTTTAATATCATTCTTAACTCTTTTCAGATCATCTCCTTGAATCATCTTCTGGATAAGGTTCTGGAGAATCTTTAGTACACACAAATCCTCTGTCTAGTGCATCAGTTATTATAGGAATGTATGGTCCTTTTTCTATAGATTTCCAGAGATCAGTGTCAATGGAATTAAAATGTTGTTTTAGTCTAACAGACCAATTTTTGAAATCAGCTCTATTTTTAAGTTTTGGAACTCTGTTTTCAGAATCTTCTGATTTTACCATTCTTATATTTTTTTTGTTTTCTTATATTTTGAATTTTAAAAAAATTTGAAAAAGTTTTTCAAAGAATTTTCTAAAAAAAAATTCTAAGTATCAAGATTAAAACGTCTGAACAGTATTCAAACGTCTTAACAGTTGATGCGTCTAAGTTCAGAAACGTCTAATGGAATGCCTTAGAAAAATTTTCCAAGACGACTAAAACTGATGCGTGTGAACAGTTGTAAAACTTCTAAACAGTTGCGATGCGTATACACAGTGTTGATGAGTCTGCACAGTGTTGATGCGCCTACACAGTTATCAAACGTCTAAACAGTTCAAAAACTTCTCAAACATGATACGTGTGGACACTCGAACAGTGATCAAACGTCTGAACTGAAAACGTCTACACAATGTTAATGCGTCTAACACTGATAGGATCAGTGATCTACGTTTGATTGATTAGAGAGTAGCAGCGGAAATCAAACAATGAATTAGCCAATTCACAAGAACACAAAAGATATTCAAGGTAAGAACAAATGTTATGGACAGAGAGAATTCTGCAAAAGATATTTCATTCAATATTTGCTTTCGTGTAACGGAATGTCACACATACAATTAGGTCAACACCTCTTATATGAGAGATGTGACGTCTGTGATGTCACTTGATAGTGACATCTAACAGAATTTATTCAAACTACTGATAGTTAACACAACTACTGAAGATGTCAAACAGCTGACATCTTCTTACAAAAATCTAAGTGTTAACTATCACTACCAACTACTGAAAAGAAACTACTGAAACTACAACACTGAAGAACATGCTCTTCAGTCGTTTTACAAATACTGAAACAAAAAGAAAACTACTGAAAGGAAACCATCACAACAACTGAAGAGTGCTTCTTCAGCTGTTGTAACAAACTCTGAAGGCTTCAGTACTTGTACTTGACTTCAGCTGTTGTCATCAGCTGATGTCTTCAGTCTTGTACTTCAGCTGATGTCTTCAGTCTTTGTACTTTAGTTGTTGATCTTCGGTACTTTGTTCTTCAGCTGTTGATCTTCAGACTTTGGTCTTCAGCTGTTGAAGTCTTCAGTACTTTAGTCTTCAGCTGTTGAAGTCTTCAGTACTTTAGTCTTCAGTTGTTGATCTTCAGACTTTGGTCATCAGCTGTTGAAGTCTACAGTACTTTAGTCTTCAGCTGTTGAATCTTCAAACTTTGTCAACAGCTGATTAAGTCTTCAGCAGTTGTTATGATGTCTGTGGGACTTAGAGGTTTTTCTGATCAGGCTCATTGGTTCTTTTGGTCCAACAAACTCCCCCTGAACCAATGCAGCCAAAACCTCTAAACTTATTGAAGATGTCCACTTATTATGGCAAAAGGATTGGCCTTTTTGTCTTCTAGATCAGCTCAGAAGTGACCCTTGTAAGCACGGGCCTGGGAAGAAGTCTCAATGATCTGTTTGGCAAAGTATGAATGGGAACTCTGTCTTGGGGAACTGGACACAGAGCTGTTACCCCATCCATGAGATCTACTTCTTCCTACTATGAGTCTGTATGTCTCTCTTGTATAGGCCTCAAGGAAGGTAATTTGTTCCTCCATGGTCAGCTCTTCAGCACCTCCTTCAAATAATGATGCTGGCCCATAGTACTCAGATAGGTATTTGACCTGTTTCCCATTCTTTAGCTCCACAGTTGTTATTATTCTATAAGCAATTCATCAGGGTGATTACCCTCTAGAACAACTGGAGCTCATTCTTTCTGACTTCTTTAGCCTCTTATATACTAACCCCTTTTTCACCATTTATTTCCAGCATCTTCTGTGGGGTTGGTTAGCTTTATAAGCTTTCTTGAAGCATCTAGGATTTCCCAGGGTGATACTACAAAGACCAGTGAGATCACTTCATCTACAATCCTTCTTCACCTGGCCAGTATCTCTGTGGAATGTTTTTCTGTGAATCCTGCGAGACACCCTGGGATCAGGCCAATCCTCACTCTCTCCTTTTGATATTGAAATGTATGCTTAAGAGTGTATAATCTGAGAGCATGCTTCTTCATGTTGATGATAGAAGATGTGGCAGCATATGCTTTGTCACCCCCTCAGCAATCCTCATCATGTTGTTTGTGAAGCTCTTCTTCTCTAGCTTCACTTTCACAATTTGTCTTTGATTTTCAGGAGTAATTGTTGAAGAGTGACTTGTGGCCTTCGGCAACTGTATACAGCTGAGAGTGGCAGCCTATCTTCATCTTCATCATCATCTCCTTCATCATCTTCTCCCTCATACCCTTCTCTTCTTCTTCTGGGGTACATCATCGCTATTGGTTTTGAGGGTAAGGAATTGGTTTTGTGGTTGTGTTTTTGGTGGTTTTGATTGGAATGTTGACAGGCTGTTTCTAGCATTTTGGAGGTGAGTGTGGCTTTAGATTGCTTGGCTAGTTTCAGTCCTGCTCCCAGCACCAGCTTCATTCAAAGCTTCAATAACTAATCCTTTAGTGTATACTTCAGATGAACAGATCTTGGTGGTTATTGCCAAGATGCTGTCCCTGGACCAAGCCTTGATTTCGATCATTGATCTTCCAAGATATTTGCTATAAACCTGATCATGATCTCCACCTTTCTCTTCTCACATCATAACTTGCCCATCTAGTTTGGATTTCTTCAATCTCTAATCTTCTGATCTCAGAGTCAAGTTTGTCAGTGTCATGGCCTGCCTAAACAACTGATCAATGATGTTATCCATTGATCTACTTGGTTCGGCATCAGCCTCTTTTCACCATCAGCTCCAAGGCAGTCTCCTTTTCCTTCTTTCTTTTCTTTGATTTCTCCATGTCAGCTTCCTTCTCCTTCTCTTTTTCAGTCTCCACGCCAATTCCTCTCCTTTTCCACCTTCGTCACTTCTGTTTCTTTCTCTTTCTCTTTCCTCTCTGCACTCCTCTTTCTTTTTTGCTTTCACTGACTGAATCTCCCCCTTTTTGGTTGCAAGTGTGTTTGATTGTTAGAAAGCGTTTTGCCCACACTTCCTCTATCAAGGGTTATTACTGAGGAAAGCCTCTCATCAATGGTTTTGATCACTATATCAGTGATTATAGGTGTGATGAGAGGTAGGAATTTTGAAAGATAGCAGCTATTTGCTCAGGGGGTTTCTGTTCCTGAGAAATAGTGCCAGAAGCAGAGGCAGGTGGCTGAGTATTTGGAGTGGCTCTGTGTTTGGGAGACCTTCAGATGAAGGTGCCATCTATGGGGTTTTGAGGGCAGATGTCTTTGATCCTCAGAAATTTTGGCAAGTAGCTCTTTGAGTCTACTCACCTCCTCTTCCAGGATGGTGTTTTGGGCTAACACATCGTAAAGAAGCCCAGGTCATCATCAGTAGTTACTGAATCACCTGACCTCGTGATAGAATCAGGATGAACAGCACTGAGTGTAGATCAGTTGTAGCATGTGCCCTTTGTCTTGGAACTGGGACTTCCTGCTTAGGACTATGTCCTTCATCAGCAGTTGCCTCTGGTAAGGTCTTAGTGATGGTACCAACTACATCCTGATCATATGCTGAAGCAGGATAAGTGCAGCCTCACCAGAAGTTCCAATCTCCTTTTCTACACTAGGAGATGTAACATTGTACCCCTATGCTGTGGTTTATCAGATGCACTTGGTCCTCCCCCTCATGGTAGAGGTATTCCCAGTTGTAATTGGTATCTAGGGAGGGGTGAGGAGTGCAAACTGACCTCAGCACTTATGCACAATTAATGTAGGACTTTGGGGCGGTTGCATGTGGTGATTGGGTAGAAGCAATTGCACCCGGGGTGAATGGTGCGCTTCAATGGTAACCCTCTCAAGTGAGATAGGTTCCAGCATTGTGGGTTCCCCAATATTGGTTTCAACAGGATCCTGTTGAGAGGATACCTATGCGGCTTTGGCAGTTGAGTCTTTGACCAAACTGGGGGTTTAATACCAGTATGTGCTTCCTGTGTTTGTGGTACAGGGCATCTCAGGGGACTCATCCCCTGAGTAGCCTTTTTTGGCTTTTTGGATTTTGTTTGGTGGGACTTTGGATTGGAGGTGGTGGCTGTGGGTTCCAACTGCGTGGGGTTTTCGCTGCTTGGCAGCCGTTTTAGTGTTTGGTCAGAGTTGTGCCTGGAGTAATACTTCAGGCAATACAGCCATTGCAGGGACTCCAAGGCCAACAAGTCCCTCAGCTTTCAGCTGATTTCTCTTGATGGCCATAATGAAACGAGGATATAATATCCATCGATTAGAAAGAGGTTTTAAGGCCATATCCTTAAGTTCAAGAAAAATAATTTCAGAAAACTTTAAGTCTTGTTGCTCAAGGATAGAGAATAATACCTGCTGCCACCTGGAGACATTTGATCCCAAGAGGATGTCTTAGGAGCTAAGCAAACATTAACCATGTGAAAGATAAGACGTTCGGCATCATGGAAATGCTTCTTCAGGATGGTAGAGGTATTGAGGTTTCCCTGATATCCATGGTGGGCAAAGGATAAATTAGTTGTGCCCTTTGGATACCCAGCGGGGAAAGTGGCATCATCCAAGTTTAGGGTTTGGCGAATGATTTCCGGAGTGATGACCACTTGATGGTTGTGACGAACGACTGGAAAGACTCGATGTTGTTCACCCCAGTTATAAGTGTGACGTTCGTCCCAAACTGGTGTAAGGATTCGGCATGAATGGTGGGATTTAGAAGGAAGGCCATTTGGTAGGGAGATTGGACCATTAGATCAATGTGTTATCGAACTTTGTCCAGAAGGTGATTTTGTGAGGTAGGAAACACAGTTATGTCGTGGTTTGAGCTGCATGGTCGCCATTAATGAGAGAGAAGTTTTGGAGATTTGAACGTTAGGTTTGAAGAATATGAAGCGCTAAAGGATTAGGTATTGGGTATTTATAGGGTAAGGGTAGAAAACGACTGAAGGGTTTGGTGTTATTCATCAGTAGTTGTAAACGACTGATGACATGGTATTACCCTTTCAGAAGTTGAAACAACTGAAGTCTTGGTTTTTAGGCATCAGCAGTTATAAAACTACTGAAAACCATGGTTTTGACTTCAGATGTTTGAAAACAACTGAAGACTTGTTTTAGTCATTAGTAGTTGTGAAACTACTAAAAACCTTGGGTTGGGCTTCAGGTGTTGTAAACAACTGATACTTTGGTATTAGTCTTCAGTAGTTGTGAAACTACTGAAGACATGGTGTTTTGTCAGTGTGTTGTAAACAGCTGATGACTTGGTGTTAGTCATCAGTAGTTGTCAACTACTGAAGACATTTTTGTCATCAGTTTTTGTAAACAGCTGATGACTTGGTGTTAGTCATCAGTAGTTGTGAAACTACTGAAGACATGGTTTTGTCATCAGTTGTTTAGGATGAAACAGCAGTGTAGAAACAACTGAAGAGAAAGTTCTCATCAGTAGTTTTCGTCAATTCATAGCCTTTCAGCTGTTTCATACTGTTCTCACGCTTACTCATCAGCCTTTTTGCTATTTTCAGTTGTTTCATAGGACATCAGTACTTATCTGTTTTGACTGGCATCAGTAGTTATAACTACATCAGTAGTTGTAACTTTATCAGTTGTTTTAACAAAATCAGTACTATATGTGATATGGTCACTAATGATCATCAGTACTTATTTACAGAGATCATCAGTAGTTATCACTTATTCTAGCTGCAGCATACCAAGCCGTAACACTAGGTTTTGGAAAGTTGAACTATCCAAAGGCTTAGTAAAAATGTATGCAAGCTCATCAGCACTAGGCACAAACTTAGGATCAATCAGACCTTTTTCAAAACAATCCCTAATAAAATGATGTCTGATCTCTATATGTTTGGTCCTTGAGTGCTGGACTGGATTTTTGACAATGCACAGAGCTGAAGCACTATCCATTAATAATGGAGTCTTAGTCTGTAATGCCATAATCCAAAAGTTGGTTCTGAAGCTAGAGTACCTGAGAAGTACAACTTGCAGCTGCAATGTACTCTGCTTCAGTAGTGGATGTAGCAACAGATGTTTGTTTCTTACTCTGCCAAGAAATCAAACAGTTGCCTAGGAATTGACATCCACCAGAAGTTGACTTTCTAGTTAACTTGCACCCTGCATAGTCACTATCTGAAAAAGCAACTAATTGCAAGAGTGTCCAGTGGAATACCATAAACCTAGAGATTGTGTACCTTACAAATATCTAAAGATCCTCTTGACTGCAATCAAATGAGACTCTTTAGGAGCAGCCTAAAATCTAGCACAGACACAAGTAGGAAACATGATATGGTCTAGAAGCTGTTAAATACATCAAGGACCCAATCATACATCTGTAAAGTGTTTCATCAACAACTTTACCTTTCTGATCTGCATCCAGTTGTGTGGTGTTGCATATGGGAGTAGAACATGGCTTACAATTTTGTAAATCAAACTTATTCAAAAGATCTTTTGTATATTTTGACTGATGAATAAAGGTTCCATCAGCCTTTGTTTGATTTGCAAGCCTAGAAAGAACTGTAATTCTCCCATTGCACTCATTTCAAACCTCTTTTTCATTAATTTGGTAATAATCACACAACTGGGGATCAGAGGATGCAAATATAATATCATCAACATAAATTTGAACAAGTAGCTTATGCTGATCCACTTCTAATAAACAAAGTTTTATCTATGGAGCCTCTAGTGAAATTATTCTTAAGAAGAAAAGTGGAAAGTGTCTCATACCAGGCTCTAGGAGCTTGTTTCAACCCATAAAGAGCCTTATCAAGTTTATACACCCATTCAGGATGTTTATTATCCTCAAAACCTGTGGGTGACACACATAAACTTCTTCTTTTATTTTACCATATAAAAATTCACTTTTAACATCCATTTGAAAAACTTTAAGATGGTGGAATGCAGCATAGGCTAAGAACAATCTAATTGCCTCTAGTCTGGCTACAGGGGCAAAGGTTTCATCATAATCAATACCTTCTCTTGTGAAAACCCCTATACAACCAGTCTAGCCTGTTCTTAAAAATAAGCCCATTTTCATCAGTTTTATTCCTAAACACCCATTTAGTGCCTATTGCACACTTACCTGGGGGAAGAGGAAACAGTTCCCACACTTGCTGTTTCTTGAACTGAAGTAGCTCAAGCTGCATGGCTTCAACCCATCCATTGTCTCTCAAAGCAACATGATAGTTCTTTGGCTCTAGCTGATGATGAAGAGAGCATAAAAGCAGAAGTTAGACAATTGACTTCTTGTTGAAACTCCAGCATTGATATCACCAATAATTTGAGACATTGGGTGATTCTTCAGCTCTTGATAAAAATGATATCTGTGCAAGTGTTGTAGAACCTTCAGCAGCGCAGATGTGATGCAGACTCTTGAAACCAAGAATTGATGGTAACTCAAAAGATGTAGAGGAATCAGAAATCTCATCAACATTTGTTGTGGATGGAACTGCTGAAGCTACAGGAACATCAAGTTTAGCAGACTCAGGCAGTTGGTCACTAAACTTGAATAGGTGAGTATCGATATTATCATCATCATCATCAATACCACCAGGTGGAAGACAAGCTGCAGAAGATGATTTATCCACATGATCTGCAACAGCTGGAGGTTGATAAGGAACATATTGCAGTATGTCCAAATCAAACAACTCCACAGGATTTTGTGGAATCTTGTCCATTGGAGATTCATTAAAATTCACATGCAAAGTCTCTTCAACTATCTTGTTCTGCAGTTGAAGACTCTGTATGCTTTGCAAGTAGATGAATAACCAACAAAATACCCTGCATTCACTTAGGATCAAATTTTTGGAGTTGATCCTTTGTGTTGAGAATAAAACAGGGACACCCAAATGCTTTGAAAAATGAAATTAGAGGAGCAAAGTGATGTAGAACTTCATATGGAGTCTTAATCAACCTCTGATTTACTAAGGCTCTATTCTACACATAGCAAGCTGTGTTAACAGCTTCAGCCCAAAATGTCAGTGGCAAACCAGAGTCAGCCAACATAGACCTTGCAGCTTCAATTAGGGTCCTGTTCTTTCTCTCCACTACTCCATTTTGTTCTGGAGTCCTTGGGATGCTAAACTGCCTTTTGATTCCCTTTGAAAGATAAAATTCATCAAGTGCATGGTTTCTGAATTCAGTTCCATTGTCACTCCTTATACACTTGACTGAAAGGGAATACTGCTTCTCAACATACAACACAAAGTTGATAATCGTCTGAGCAACCTCATCCTTTGAATGCAGAAAGAAAGTCCATACAAATCTGGAGTAATCATCCACAATTACCAGACAGTATTTCTTCTTTGCCATGCTCATCACTCTCACAGGATCAAATAGATCCATATGCAGTAATTGCAAGCAGACAGTGGACTTAGGCTCTTCAATAGGAGGAATGAGACTGTTTGTTTACCTTTTAAACAAGCAGTGCAGGTTTCATCACAGCGGGACTCCTTTATTGGTAAACCTCTCACTAAACTATTATGGATCAGCTGATTCATGTTTTTGAAATTAACATGACCCAGCCTTCTGTGCCACAGTTTAGATTCCTGAGGAGAGGCTTTGGAAAATAGGCAAGGATGGCCTCTGAGATCTATTTTCTTGGAAAGATCTAAGGCATACAGTCTTCCTGTCCTGTTGGCCCTCAGGAGAGTGTGATCATCCAACACCTTATCAATCAAATTCAGAACTTTGGATGATAGAATCCTGCAGTTCTGACTGGTGAAAAAAGCAACATGGCCTTTATCACACATTTGACTAACACTCAAGAGATTGTACTTGAGATTTTCCACATGATTAACATCATCAAACTTTATTTCTCCATTGGAGACAAAGCCTTTTAATGATGTAACCCTTAGCATCATTGCCAAAAGAAACAAACCCCTTCTTCCTTGAGAGTAGTTATGAAGAAGAGAGTTGTTCCCTGTCATATACATAGATCCCCACTTTTTACATACCAGATGCTACTTTGGCATGTTGAAGAACCCTGCAATCATAAACAATCAGTTATTTTTTAAGACCCAAACCTTTTTGGTTTTGGGTCTGTTCATATCACCAGATGGTAAACTAACAGACTTGCTATGAATAACAGCCTGAGGGGATGGAGATGGTGAAGAAGAAGAATCCTTTGGCATGGATTTTCTTCTCTGTGGTTTCAACAAAGGAGCATCTAATTGATTGACTCTCCCTAATAGATGTTGAACCATCATAACAAGTTGTGTCTGATTTTGTGATAAAGCCTTCAGCTCATCAGACACATTAGTGCTTGAGTTTGATGGGTCCTGTGTTGTACCATCTCTCTTTGAGCAACCTCAGCTGTTGACGTTTAACCCCTTCTTGTTGGATTTCTTTGGATTTTGGGGTCACAGGTTTGATGTTGCTGGACAAATTTGATTTCAAACTCAGTTTTCATTTTATCCATTTTCTCTTTAATGTTTTCATTATGTTTGAGTTTGGAGCCCTTTTTATACCAGCAATCATCAGTAAGATGATTGAATAAGCCACATATTTCACATGGATTTCTTCATCTTAAGTTGATCATCTGCTGAAGAAGATGAAACTACTGACGACTTGTTCTTCAGCAATTTGCTATCAGTACTAGCAGTTTCTTCCCTTTAGTACATGCTTTCTTGATATCTTCTTCAGTAGTTTTCCCACCCTTTCTACTTGCAGTTCTCTTTCCTTTAGTACATGTAGTAGTTGGGCTTGTTCTCCAGGTATTATGACATTCTTTGTAGTACTTCAGTACTTTGTGAAATATCACCTGGAGTGATCAACTTTTTGATCATGTGAGTGTCAGCATTTGAACCATCAACATCAGCTGATAGGTTCTGAGAGGAACTTAATGCTGACTTCTACTTCTGATGGTGCTGTATCAGATAGTAGATCACATGATGAAAAGGATTGGTTATTGCTTTCACCATCAGATTCTACCTCTGCTCTGGGAGTAAAATCTGTAGAGGAGCAGTGTGATTATAACCAATGCCAAACTTCACAATGGAAGCAGATTGCTTACTAAGAAGCATTTCAAAACCCTTGCAAGAATTTACCAATCGATCACACTCTACTGGGTAGTTGCAAGTGTTCTTTGAGGTCTTTGTACTTCTCTAGAAGTATCTTTCCCTAGCCTTATCATCAGTGATTTGGCATTTAAGTTTGTAAATCTCATCATTCTTATCATTAAGCACAGACTCAAATTCAGCTTTGCTTTTGAAAATTGTTTGTTCTAGCTCAATGTTCTTGTTAATAAAGCTACATTTGCTTTTCTAATAGATGCAAATGCAGCTATGCATGTTTCAGAACATAATTGGCTTTTGCCTCAGAGGATACCTGTGATACCTGTGGTGTAGAGGCATTAGATGATGAAGTATCAGCAGACTCCAAAGCCATAAGAGCTAGATTTCCAAAAGGACTGTCACCACCATGTTGACCAGCACCAGAGAACAGTTGTTCATGACCAGACAAATCATCTGGTAAATGCTCCAGTCAACAACTCCTGGGGTGAAAAAGCTGTGTTGTTGAGGTTGAGTTTGTTGATGAGATTGGGAAGGTTGAGGTTCAGGTAATGCTTGTGGTTGTTGTGCAATAGGAGCTTGAACCGGATTTGGCTGAGGCATGTAATAGTAGGGAAAAGGATATGACATTGGACCCTGGGGGACAAAGTATGCAGGAGAGTGCATGGTGTGAATGACGACCAGAACCAACAGGATGTTGCCCTCTGTTTTGTGGACTAGTGCTAGGAAAAGTCACAAAGGGTGCAGAAGAGTTAGATCCAGTTGATCTACACTCTCTTGCAAAGTGTCCAAGCCTTTAGCATTTGTGACACCTCAACTTACTCTTGTCAAAACCAACTTTGGTTTTGCCAGAGAGTCCAGGAAATGTCCTACCAGTTCTCTTGTAGAACTTCTGAGATCTAATATTAATCAAGGCCATTTGGCTTAGAATATCCATCTCTTATAGATCATCATCAACTATTCCTTTCAAATCATCCATGATGAAGCATAGATTGTCACTATTACTGCCAGAATGATTATCAATACCAACAAATGCATGATCAGAACTGTTTGAAGAGAAATCAATATGCTCATCATAATTGCTTTCAGATGCAGCATATTCTGACTCATGACCAACCAAGGCAGTGTTCCCTGGTACAAAGTCATCAGTGAGCTTTCCTGATGATGACAGTTTCCTTTTCTGCTCTATCTCTCTTTCGAATGTAAGCAGTTTCCCATGAAGTTGGGTGAGAGATAGGCTATCCAGATTTGCACTGGAGCGTAGGACAATAGTGTATGTTCCCATCTCTCAGGCAGTGATCTGAGGAATCTGTTATTCATCTGGCTGTTGGTGTATTCCTGTTTTACCATTTTCAGCTCAGAGATAAAACAGGAAAAACGCTCAAACTGTTGAGTCAGTGTCTCACCTTTTCTATGAGAGAATGTCTCATATTGTTGGGCGAGGATTTCTCTATTTTTTGCTAAGAGCTCATCAGTTCCACCGAATTGTTCCTTCAGTGCATTCCAGAGGTCATGAGCAGTTTAATGATGCATAAGCCCTGAATAGATTTCATTCGGTAGTGCCATGGCCAGAATTCCATGGGCTTTAGCATCAACCTCAAACAGTTTCCGATCTTCATCTGAGTATTGTTCCTTCTTCTTCGGAACCATTTGATTGGTTTCCGGATTGTTCAACATAGGCTTATGTGGTCCATGTACCACAGATGTCCAACAACCTGAACTGTTAACAGACATGTGATGAAGCATCCTTCGTTGCCATATGTTATACTCAGTCCTAACCAACATCGGAGGCTTGGTTGAGGAACCGGTATTGTGAGGGTCATTAGAAGGAGTAGTCATCTCAGATTCAACCAAATTCAATTAAGCTATAGCAGATTTAGAATGAAACACAACAAACCAAATTGAACCAAGAGAGATCTCAAAATGAATAAACGAAAGCGGCAGAAATTAAATAATCTATAACCAGTTCTTGCAAATGTGCTAATTCAATCAAACATAGATATCAAATAGCAGTTTCAATGATCAATTGTTAGATCGATCAATGATTAACTAGCTCCGATACCATTTGATATGATCAGTGATCTACGTTTGATTGATTAGAGAGTATAGCAGCGAAAATCAAACAATGAATTAGCCAATTCACAAGAACACAAAAGATATTCAAGGTAAGAACAAATGGTTATGGACAGAGAGAATTCTGCAAAAGATATTTCATTCAATATTTGCTTTCGTGGTAACGGAATGTCACACATACAATTAGGTCAACACCTCTTATATGAGAGATGTGACGTCTGCTGATGTCACTTGATAGTGACATCTAACCGAATTTATTCAAACGAATGATAGTTAACACAACTACTGAAGATGTCAAACAGCTGACATCTTCTTACAAAAATGCTAAGTGTTAACTATCACTACAACTACTGAAAAGAAACTACTGAAACTACAACGACTGAAGAACATCCTCTTTAGTCGTTTTATAAATACTGAAACAAAAAGAAACTACTGAAAGGAAACCATCACAACAACTGAAGAGTGCTTCTTCAGCTGTTGTAACAAACTCTGAAGGCTTCAGTACTTGTACTTGAACTTCAGTTGTTGTCATCAGCTGATGTCTTCAGTCTTTGTACTTCAGCTGTTGATCTTCAGTACTTTGTTCTTCAGCTGTTGATCTTCAGACTTTGGTCTTCAGCTGTTGAGGTCTTCAGTACTTTAGTCTTCAACTGTTGAAGTCTTCAGTACTTTAGTCTTCAGCTGTTGATCTTCAGACTTTGGTCTTCAGCTGTTGAAGTCTTCAGTACTTTAGTCTTCAGCTGTTGAAGTCTTCAGACTTTGTCAAACAGCTGATTAAGTCTTCAGCAGTTGTTGTGATGTATGAGGGACTTAGAGATTTTTCTGATCAGGCTCATTGGTTCTTTTGGTCCAACAACACTTAGACAAATTCAGTCAATCTCAGCTCATGCGACACATTCATCATCTTCAAATGAAGTAACAAACTCAAATCTTCTGAATTCTTCAAATGTTGATGAATTCAATTGAAACTTTTCAATTAGATGAGTTTTATGCCGATAAATATTCTTCTTAATATCAATTTCTTCAATTTCAACAACAAATCACTCAATTTTTGAAATTTCAGATCGAAACTTCAAGACATTTTCGAATAACAAATTCAACAATTTACTTGAATTTGATGAATTGATCTGCTAATTGTGATTCAAATCATGTTTCTGATGATGAAACATAACTGAAATTCACAAATTTTCACTTGAATTGTATCTCAATCACAGATTCAGTGAGATTTTAGGTTTTCAAGTTCGATGAACTTAAAATGAAAATCAATCACTAACAGCTTACCACCAGCTCTGATACCATTTGATAGGATCAAATGAATATATCTGTGATGATTTGTAACACAATTCAATGAAATTCACACAAAGCAATAAAATCAAAAGAAGATATCAATAAAATTCAAGTTTTCATTCATATCAAGCTAAGACAATTACAAGCATGAAAAACATATTCGAATATCTTGTGTATTTTTTTTATCTACCTGTGAATCTAAGCTATTGATACTCAAAACACAAAGTAAAGGAACTAACAAATTACAGAAATAGTCCCTATACTATTACAAAATATCAAAAGACAAATAAAGACAACATGTTAATATTTCTTAGAGCACTTAACATGTTGAAGTAGCAATCAGCAGTCATGTGATTGTTCATATTGCAAACAGAGCAGTAGCTACTGAAGTAACAATCTTCAGTATTGTGATTTTTCATGTCACACCATTTGCAATACTTTCCATTTGATTCTTTCTCAGAATCAATTTTATGGTTAGCTAACTTTTGATGTTGTTCTTTCTTCTTCAGCTTCGGATGTGCTTCTTCTTTTTCCACTTTATTCATCTTTTGATTGTTTGTAGCTAAATTCCTCTTCCGTAGGTCATCTACTAAATCATCATTGACTTCTACTGAAGTTTTCTTATCCCGTAGATCTGGAACAGGAAAAAGATTCTTCTTCCGTTGATGTTCTGCTGATGCCTTTTTCTTTCCTTTTTCCTGGATCTCTCTCTTTCCTTAGTAGAAGTAGATTTCTCATTTAATTTCTTGGAGGAGGCTTGTTGCTAATTTAGTTCTTGAGACCTTCATTCAGCTGAGCTATTCTCTTGCAAATGGTCTTCACCATGTCTCTTTGTTTAAGAGGGTATGGCAACTTTGTTTCTTCAAGCACTTTTGGAATATTTGTTTCAAACACAACATTCTTACCCATATTTAAAAGATCAACATCATGTTCATCAGAATCATCCAAGTCATCCCATTCATCTAAGTTGAATTCTGAATTAAAATGATTAATCTTTTCTGATTTAGAAGACTCAGTTTCATTCACCTCACTATCAATGTTTGTTGATTTGAGCTAGTTCCTATATTGGTGCTAGGCATAAAATGTTTTGACAGATTATTTGTCATTGATTCAGGCAAAGAAACATAGTTATTGTTAACAGGAGGTGCCACAGCATTGTATCCCAACCCAGACCTTTTCTTTGATTCAATATGAGAATTTAGTAATTTCTCATACTGTTGAGATGATAGTTGAAACTTCTGAAGTTTCACTTCAGTTGATGCATGATCAGCCATAGCTCTGGTTAAGGAAGTGGTCAGATGCTCAACCTGTGCTTTCAAGCTGTAATTTTCATAAACAATTTTGTCTAAATCCTTTTGCAAAGAGTTAATTTTAATTTGATATAGTTTATGTTCTCTTACATAAGATTCATTCAAAATCATTGTTTCTTTAACTTTATCAGCTAATTGTTAAGCATGAACTCTATATCTTTCTACTTCCTCAACACATATTGATGAACATAACCTGTCTCTTACCTCACTTGCCATGGGTGAAACCTTTTTTCCATGTGAGCCATTAGAGCTTGTTTTCTTCTAAGACTTCCTTCTCATACACACTCCAGTCACAGGTTCCATCTTGAAGAATGATCAGCCCAGAGTCTTTAGAGTTGCTAGTTTTTGCTGATGAATTGGTGGCTAGTGGGGATGAGTTGGTCAGTTGTGGCTGTCTAAACCATCTTTGAGTTGATGAGGGTTGTTTGGCCTGATGATTCTGATGTTGTGTTGTGTCAGAATTTTGTTGATTGCACTCTAGAAAAGTGTCCATAGAGATTGCACTTGAAGCATCTTACCTTTGACTTATCAACCCCTATACGTGATGATTTACTTGCAGCATCGTAATTCTTATTTCTTCTCAGATATTGGTTGGCTCTATATGCAATCATTGCCATTTGCCATTGTAGATCCATTTCCTCGACTACATCCGGAGGCAGTTCTTCCAATCTTGTTGGCACATGTTGGCAGTGGGCAATGTACTTCCTAGGTACGCTTGAAAGCTTGAACTGAAGGCTACAAAAGCTACCTATTGTTCTACAGAGTCTAGAATGACAGTGATAGACTCTGATTGATTGGTGGATTATGGTTTTTCAGATGATTTGTCTCTTTGATCATCAGATCTTTTTTTCTCTTTTCTTGACTTACTTTGAGAAGATTTCTTAGGAGGTTTTCAAGCATAAAAATTTACTTCCTCTTTATCTGCACTCAAAGTACAAGATTTATCACCATTATTACTAGACATGAAAGCACTTTCAGCACTTCTTGTTTCTTTAAGTGATATGGTGATACATGAGTTCTTTTACTCTTGTTTCTTGATTTCTCATCCAATTCAAGAGCCTCAACTTTAGCCACTAGAGTGTCTAGACCGACTTCTTTGAGATCTATGGTATTCTTGAACATGGATACAGTCTGCTTCCAACTTTCTGGTAAAGTGTGGAGCATTTTCTTGTTCAATTCCTCATTTGTGTATTTCAACTCCATAATGTGCATAACCTGTGCAGTTGTTGAGGAATTGGTTCACCCTGAATATGATGAAAAGTTTCATATTGTGAAAGAAGGGTGTCCTTCCTAATGCTTCAGATTTCATCACTCCCTTCACAGAGTGTATGAAGAATCTTCCACAAGGAATTTGTTGTTTTATAGTTTTCACATCTGATTAATATTTCTTCTGGCAAAGCCATACTAAGCAAGCTATATGCTTTAATATCAACTTTAACCTTTATAATATCATTAGGTGAAAGATCGTTTGTGCTTATAGGTTGATTGTTATCATTATAATCCGGCGCAAGGGTGGGTGGAATATAAGGACCTTCAGTTATCAAGACCCATAAGTCAGAATCTGTATAATTACATGATTCCTAAACTTGATTTTCCATGATTTGAAGTCTGCTTTTGTTTCCAACTTCGGTGGTTGGTAAGATGATCCACTGAAGTTCCTCATGATATTAAATGATGAAAATGATCAACATGATCTGCTATTCAATTGATTTGAATATAGATACAACTTAATCTAATCGACTTCTGTTGAACGACAAACAAGTTTCACATAAATTCCTTTTAAATACAATAGATTTAATCAATTAAAACTGGTAATCTACGGAATTCAAAGCAATTAAACACAACTGACATTGATAGATCAATTGTTCTAAACCAATGAACACTTGGCTCTGATACCACATGTGAATCCAAGGATCGCAATCAGGAATTATCAGTGTTGGTCGTAGACAAGTCAACGTTTGCGGAATCAACGTTGTCTTGGTTTAATTGTTTTGTAGTAAAATTCAATATCAATAACGATTCAAAGAAACACACTAAAATAAACAGAATTAATGAATAATATGTATTTCATTAAAACATGTTAATGATTACAAATAATGAATGACAGCTGCTAGGGTTTGATTGTGAGATTAGATGGGATATTTGCTGTTTTTGGAATTGTCGAATTGCTATTGCTGTTGTTTTTGAAGCCGTCGTTCATTCGAAACCTAGGGTCCATTTATACAGACAATGATGTTTCTGTTATAGGAAACAACGGATCTCTTGGGATTTGAAATGTTTTTGTTAAGGAATCATCGGATTTCTCGGGATTTGCATGACTGCCTTGTTGACTTGTAACACTTCTATTATACAAGTGTTTGGACTCCGTAAGATTAGTGTCTTCTGTAGGAGTTTTGTTCTTCCGCAGGTCTTGTTCTTCTGAGGCAATCTTTTTCTTCCGAAGATGTTTTGTTCTTTCGAAGCAATCTTGGTCTTCCAAAGCTGTTTTGTTCTTCCGAAGCTATCTTTGTCTTCCGAAGCAATCTTGTTCTTTCATCCTCAGTGTCGGTTGTTCATCCGCAGAAGATCTTTGGATGCATTTTACTTGTAAGAACCATATCTACGGAAGAGCAAAATGTTCATCCGTAGATGTTTCTTACACTTGGTGAATTTTAGAGATTAACCATAAATAATGTTTGTACCTACAACCATACATAAATCAACACACATATAAATGGGTTAACCTATATATATAATGAATACATAATAATGAATTACAACCATTCATTACAGATATTAATTTAAGTACTAAGCCTATACAAAATGGACTAGATCTAATGATCCTAGACCTAACAATCACTATCACCACTACCATCATTGTCTTCTGCATTCGAAGTATCTTTATCTAGTTGTGGAGCCTCTGAGCTGGAATTTGAAGGCATACCAGATGTATCAGCTGAGTTTGTCATTGTGGTGTTGATAGAAACCTCATTTGCAGAAGTAGTCCCAACTCGAGCTGAAGATGTGTTACTTGAAAGTCTTCTCAACTCAAATCTTGGATGAGGATCACTTGTATTTAAGTTTTGTGTAGATCCTGAAACAATCTCACAAGATTTGTTAAAACAGTTACTAACTAAATCAAGATCAAAAAGCCAATCAGGACCAAAACCAGCCACACAGGGTGTGTGTTCATTGAAAGTCATATTGGCTGACTCCTTAACAATTCTAATTCTAAGAGTCTATTCTCTGTAAGCCTTAGCTTGGGAAGAGTATCCAATGAAGTGTCCATCATCTGCTTCTCAGCAAATTTGGCAATTTTATCCTTGGTATTCAAGATGGTGCAAGGACATCCAAATGACCTGAGAAAACCAATGAAAGGTTCCCTCTTATTCCAAAGTTCATAAGGAGTCTTGCCATGAGTCTTAACTACTAAAACTTGTTCTACACATAGTAGGCAGTGTTGACTGCCTCTGCCCAGAAGGTGATGGGCAGCTTAGAGTCAGACAACATGGTTCTTGCAGCTTCAATCAGTGTCATGTTTCTCCTCTCAGCAACATCATTCTGCTGAGGAGTCCTGGGAGCACTATATTGTATAGTAATACCCTTTTCATCACAAAATGCATCAAGGATTTGGTTCTTGAATTCAATTCCCTGATCACATCTTATGATTTTGACCTTGTGATCAGATTGATTCTCAATCATTAAGATGAAGTTTTTTTAGAATCTCAGGAGTCTCATCCTTAGTTGTAAGGAAAAAGACCCAAGTGAATCTTGTAAAGTCATCTGTGATCACTAAACAGTAAGAGGTCCTTCCTAGACTCATTACACTGGTGGGGCCACAGAGATCCATATGTAACAAGTGTAGGGGTGTAGTTATGGAGTTCCTTTCCTTAGGCTTGTGAGATACCTTATGTTGCTTCCCTTTCAAGCATGCAACACAATGTTCATTACTTGTAAACTCTTTCTTTGACATTCCAGTTACCAAATCATTCTTAATCAGCTTATTCATGTTTTTAAAGTTTACATGGCACATTCTTTTATGCCATAGGAAAGACTCATCACTATTCGTTTTAGACAGAAAGCATGAAACTTCTCTAGAGGGAGATGTTTCTAGCGAATCCATCCTGTACATGTTCCCTTTCTTGGGTCTTGAGAACAATGCACTCATGCTCTATAGAGAGCATGTTATGACTCTGATCACAAAATTAGGATACACTCAGAATATTGTACCCAAGCTCCTTGACAAAGTTTACCTTTTCAATGTTGAGCTTACTATTTGTGACCTTGCCCCTTCTAGAAATGTAACCACCTTCATCTCCTCCAAAAGCAACTGGCCCTCCATCAATCCTTTCAAAGTTCTAGAGTGGTGATCTATTGCCTGTCATGTGCCTGGAAAAGCCACTGTTAATGATCCAGACATTTTTGTTTGTCTTGAGTTGTCCCTGCACAAAGAAAATGATTAGTTACATTTGGAAACCCAAGCCTTACTTTTCTTGGGCTCACTAAGAGAAACAAAAGGTAATACAAAAGTAATAGATCCTATGGTTGTGCTTGGAGGATCTTGAGCTGTTGTTGATGGAGACTTTTTAGTCACTTGGTCTTTCTTAGACTCCCATACCACCTTCGGAAGCTTGGACTTGACCTATAACACTTTGGAAACTTTTTAAGACTTTGGAAGTTTTGATGACTGGACCTTCGGAAGATTCTACAAACACTGGAACAGACTTCAGTGCTTTGGAAGTATTCCTTTCTTCCGAGACCAACTTTTCTTCCAAAGGGAATTTTCCACTTGCCTTCTTCTTAGTTTTGGAGCTTCCGAAGGAAACAAATTTTCCTTTCGAAGCTTGAATCTTCTAAGAACTCTTGGAAGTCCTTGGTTTGGTCATGTGAAGAGTACCTTTAGGATTGTATGGACAATCCTTAGCAAGATGAGTAGTACTTTCATATATAACACATTCCGTTTTCTTTTTCCCAAGAGCCTTCTACTAGGAACAAGACTGACTTTGGTCACATCCCTTCTCCACCTTCATCTTTGCAGATGCTGAGACATTCCTTTTGGGCTGAGGACTATTCTTGGAGTTTGATGGTTCAGGCTATGTAACAATGGTACACAACATATTAGTCTTCTTCTTGGTACTAAGACGATTTGAACATGAACCAAAACTCTTAGCAGAAGATTTGAGGTTGATGACTTCAATCCTTACCACTTCAAACCCTACAGAGACAAAAACTTGTTTCTGCTTGGAGTCAAAAGTAGCCTTGATCTCTTGAGCCTTCCTTTCTTTTCTTTTGCTTTTTCTGATCAAGTTCTTTCTCATTGACTTGGTCATCACAGTCTTCTTCTTCTCCTCAGAAGGATAGTGGCCCTTCTTAGAATCCTCCACTTCACTCTTCTCAGAGGAATTCTTCACTATCACTTCATCATCCTCTTCACTCAAAGGATCTGTGAGAGGAAGCTCATCTTCACAAGTTCCACACCTAGGTGGTTTTACAGACAAGATTGTGTGTCGAGGAGATATCTCATTGGATCCTAGTCCCTGCTTGTTTTGATAGCACACTTTATTGTGCAGGGATAAGGATATCATGTTCTTGAAGGTCTCTTCTTCAAGAACACACTTGTCTCCCTGGCTTTGCTACTCACAAGCTCAGCCTTGCACTCAGTTAGCTTAGTTATAAGATCCTTGATCTGAGTCCTAAAGTTTGTATGCTAATGTTTTAGAACTAAAATAGTTTTCTCTAAGTCCTATATCTTCAGTTTATAATCATTTCCAGACTTTCTAAAATTAGCTTTTAAAATGTTTAAGGACTCAAGATAAGATCTTATTTCCAAGTTGTAGGACCTGTACCTGTTAACTTTAGCAATGCATTCAGGGGTACAGAGATGTTCCAATACCTTGGCTTCATCATGATCTAACATCAATGCTTGATTTAGAGAAGCATCTTCCACCTGAAAGCTCCAATCAAAGCCTCCTTCTTCAACAACAACAACAACCTACTGCTTTGGCTTCTCATTCTGGGTGTCTTTGTCAGTGTAGTTTGGTCTGGACTGTGTTTGGCCACCATTTGTTCTAGGTGCCTTACACTCCCTGGCAAAGTGACCCATCAAGTTATAGTTGTAACACTTGACCTTGCCTTTGTCCAGCCCAAACTTTCCACTGGTTGCATTGCTAGGGAACTTCCTTCCGGTAGCTTGTAGAACTTCTTGGCTCTGTGAGTGAGAAAAGTCATCTACTGAACTATCTCTATGCACTCCAGATCATCTGGATGGATGCAGTCCAGGTCTTCAACGGTGAAAAGAGAGTTGCCATAACTTTCATCAGAAGACACAAAGGCTTGAGAAGAACTGTCTCTTGGAATAGGCTTCCTTGAGTGTAGTTCTCTCTTGGTGTCTCTAGGAAGGTGATGAAAGGACCCTTTCGTGGATTATCAGGGTAGCATATGAGATGATGTTGGGGTTCTATGATATCCCTTTCAACCACATGAAGGGCTGAACCTATTTGATTGTTAGAGTTGCCAGATGAACCTTGCATGTTCATCTCCATCTAGTAGCCAATGAGAATCCCATATAACTCTGTCAAAGTGAGATTTTTGAGGTTCTTAGTCCTCTTGATCACCACACAGTAGTGTGTCCACTGCCTAGGAAGTGAGGACATAAACTTCCTTACAATGTCTCTGTTCTCAAGAGCACTCCTCCATCCACAAGGGTATCCACTATCTCAACATACCTGAAGTATTGTTGCGTCATGGTTTCACTTGCTTTGAAGGTGAAGTTTTTAAACTGCTGCTTCAGGATATCCTTCTTGTTTTCCTTTGCTTCAGACGAACCCTCATACATCAGTTTCATGCATCCCACAGCTGCTTAGCTATTTTGCATTTCTTGAAACCTCTGTATACAGAGTTTGGAAGAGCAATCTGAAGAGCTGTCATGGCTTTTCTATCAATCTCTACTCTCTTCTTGTCTTCATCAGTGTAGTTTGCCACAACGGTAGGGATCATACCACCACTAGTAGCAGAAGGGGTGCTTGGTATGTAAGGTCCATTCTCAACAGACTCCCACATTCTTGAGTCTAGAGACCTGATGAAACCTTCCATTCTTAGGCACCAGGTATCAAAGTCTTTAAGAGTGATCAGTGGGGATTTGTTAATGGTTCCAGTTTCTATATCAATTTTGGAAATGGCTACCATTTGAAAGTTAAGGATTTGTGTGTGTGAGGGATCTTAAGATGGTGGGATCTTATATCAAGAGCCTGGAAAACTTTGATACCAATGCAGGACCGTTGAAGGGTGGTCACTTACAACACAACAACACAAAGAGGAGAGTAACTTAACTTAATCAAACAGTGAACAGGATTAACCACAAGTAAAGACACTAAGAACACAAGTAATTAAGAGACAGAACACAAGAACAAGATACATAAGGAGATGTTTTTCAAGGTTGTAGTATATTGCTTTCTCAATGTTCTATTACAAGTGTCACAAAGCATATTATAAAGTTACAAGAACATGAGATCCTTATACTACATCCTACAGCCGGCCATACTATGAAAGCCAGCTGGATACAATTGACTAGACACAAAACAAAATCAATTGAAGAGTCAAAAAAACAGATTGCCTTTTTGATTTTGTGACTATGACGTGCCATAGCTCACATCCTTGTCTATTACAAATAAGATAAAGTACATGAAGTAGAAAGTTATAGACTCAAGACCTCATTGTACAATTACCAAAAGCATGGACCTTTTCACCAACTGATGCAAATTGGTGACTTTACAAAGTTGCAACGGAAAGGGGTCCAGCTTTATGCAAAAGTACATCAAATAAAGCATGTTGTTAAAATTCTTTGGAAGAAATCTTTCTTCAAGAGTTGAGCTTCGGAAGACTTTGTCTCTGAAGCATTGAAACACTTCATCTTTGGCTTCGGAAGATATTGGTCTTGGCTTCGGAAGATTTCACACTTAGAATATTTATGTTGCTTGTGTGAAACATCCAAAGCATTCTTCTTCAGTACTTGTGCAACATGTATGCAGAAAGACTTTGAGTGTTTGGTTGCTTCAGCCTCTTCATATAATCTCTACAATTTTAAAATATGCAACTTTATTAAGAAAACATTAAATTCCGTGAAAAATTTATTCATTTCTACAAATTTATTAAAAACATAAATGAGTTTAAAACCTTCTAACTATTTCTTGTTTCTTTGTGATTAACAGATGGATTCGTTAAAGTTTGAGACAAAGCATAATGTAGCTACTTTTCTTAATGAAGATGTGAGAGAGGCTGCAGGATATGAAGAGATGATTAGATTTCTCCTAAGGACCAAATATGTCAATGCTATGTGTGCCAGACCAGCCATATATGGTAGACTAATCAAGAAGTTTTAGTGTTGGAGCATATATTGTCATATATAGTGTGTCCGTCGCTTGTCGAATAGTCTAGGCTTAATGTAATACACCTGATATGTTGTAAACACATGAAACTGGGTCATTCGCAGGAGCATATGCGAATGAGACTCAATCGTACGACTGAGCCATGCTAATGGACTAGTCGTGCGACTGAGAGATGCGATTGGGACATTCGTAAGACTAAACCATAAGTATGGTCCAGTCGTATGATTGAACCATACGCATGGTCCAGTCGTACGATTGAACCATACGCATGGTCCAATCGCACGAATGGGCCCAGTCGCATCTAATATGGGCCGAGGCCTATATATACTAGTTTCAATGTGTAGAGAGAAAAAGGATTTTCAAAATGGTTTTGAGAGGAGTCTGCCCAGAGCCTAGGGCTGCCGGATGAGAGGGGAGATCATGCTCGATCTTCCCCTTGACAAGAGTCTTGATTCTTATGTTGTAACGAGCTTGTAATCGTTAGGTTTTATCAATGAAACCATTCAATTATAGTTTGTATTATTGTTTGACTTTTGGTTTGATGTTGTTTATCCTTCCGTCAAGAACATGTTCAGATGTTTATCGATCCAAGAAACTGACTTCACAATTGGTATCAGAGCCGGTTACTGCTGGAATGATCTCACAATCCTTCTAGCAACCCGAGCTCTTGATTTCTGGATCAAAGTTCAGATCTTGACGTTAAACCCACTTCGTGTTCTTCGTGTTTTGCTCGGATCTTGTTACGTGTGGTGTTGCTATGTAAAAATTGCACTTGAAACCACGTTCCTACCACCCTTTCGAATCTGATGATGTCTACTTTGTTTTGGTTCATGTTGAATTCATCAGATTAGGTTTTGGGCAGCCCTGGCAGCTGGAGATCTGAAAATATGCGTGTAGATGCGTCTGAATGGACCAAGTTCCCCAACAGTGGTCGTCGTCCGAATGGACCATGCACCCCAACAGTGGTCATGCGTTCGAATGGACCATGCGCCCCAATAGTGGTCATGCATCCGAATGGCTATACGACTGGACCATGCGCCCCAATAGTGGTCATGCGTCCGAATGGCCATGTGACTGAGTGTCCATCCTCCTAAATAGTCCATACGCCTGAACAACTTCATGCGAATAACTCAGTCGCACGACTGAACACTCATTCGTGCGAATGGATTAACTGCACGGACTCATCCGCATTTGTTCCAGACCAAAAAAAGTCTGGAACACTTCTTGCATAGATTTGAAGCTGAGCAAAGCATATTCACCCTGAGGTTCTTTTGTCAAATAAGTTCGATGTATACCCCATTATTCGTCGGACTTCTAGAATAGGTGAATATAATTGGAACACGAAAGAGAGAAGAGAAGATGTCAGCAGTTGGTGCTATTTTGTGGGGTAGTCAGGAGCATCTGAATACTTATTGCAGGATTCTATATGCCCAAGACACGTAGAATATTGATGCGGTTAGTACGTTATGATCCAAGTCGGGTTATACCCAATAACAAGCTTTGCAAACACAAACAATTATTTAATTGATGATATGATCATGCAATTAATAATCACACCAAATTTAGAAAATAGGTTTTCTAAATAAGTTGTGTTGGACCAAAAGAACCAATGAGCCGGATCAGAAAAACCTTTAAGTCCCACAAACGTCACAACAACTGCTAAAGTCCATAACAGCTGAAGACAACAACTAATTACAAAGTCTGAAGACACAAGTGCTGAAGACAGTCTGAAGACACAAGTGCTGAAGACAAAGTCTGAAGACACAAGTGCTGAAGACAAAGTCTGAAGACACAAGTGCTGAAGACAAAGTCTGAAGACACAAGTGCTGAAGACAAAGTCTGAAGACACAAGTGCTGAAGACAAAGTCTGAAGACAAGTATTGAAGACAAAGTCTGAAGACAAGTACTGAAGACAAATCTGAAGACAAGTACTGAAGACAAGTCTGAAGACAAGTGCTAAAGATAAGTACTGAAGACCAAGTATCAGACGTTGTCACAACAGCTGAAGAGGTCTTCTTCAGTAGTTGTGACGGGTTTTCATTTCAGTAGTTTTATGTTTTTTTTCAGTAGTTTTGTAAAACGACTGAAGCTTGTTCTTCAGTCGTTGTAGTTTCAGTAGTTTCTATCAGTAGTTTTATGTTTTGTACTTAGCACTCTGATATGTTCTCAGTAGTTGTGAACATTTCAGTAGTTTGTTAAGTTTTAGTTATTTTGTAATAAATCTGTCAGATGTCACTATCCCGTGATATCAACAGTGATTGCACTCTATATAAGGAGTGTCAACCTAATTGTAATCGTGAATGATTGAGCAGAAACATTTGATATAATTGAAACATTCCTTTTCACAGAAATATATTCTCTCGTTACAACCGTATTTGTTCTTAATGCATACGAATCAAATTCTTGCTATATTTGTCTAATTCTTGATCTTATTCCGTTGCGTTACACTCTAATCCATCAAACTTGAGATCACTGATCCCGTCAAATGGTATCAGAGCAGGTTAATCATTGATCGATCTAATAATTGATCATTGAAACTGCTATCCAAGATCCAAGTTTGATTGAATTAGCATTCTTGCAAGAAACGGTTATAGAGATTGAATTTTCTGTGTTTTTGGCCATTCATCCTGAGATTTATTCTTGGTTTTCATTGAGTCTGTTGTGGTCTGTGTAAAATCTTTTAAAAGCTTGAATTAAATTGTATTTGGACCTAAAATGACTACTCCTTCCAATGATCCTCACAATACTGGTTCCTCAACCAAGCCTCCAATGCTGGTTAGGAGTGAGTATAACATATGGCAACGACGAATGCTCCATCACCTGTCTGTTAACAGCTCAGGTTGTTGGACATCAGTGGTACATGGTCCACACAAGCCTATGGTGAACAACCCGGAAACCAATCAAATGGTTCCGAAGAGGAGGGAGCAATACTCAGATGAGGATAAGAAATTTTTGAGATTGATGCAAAAGCCCATGGAAATTTTGGCCATGGCACTAGCCCAATGAAATCTATTCTGGGTTAATGCATTATGAAACTGCCCATGAGCTCTGGAATGCCTTGAAAGAAAATTTGGAGGAACAGATGAGGTCTTGGCAAATATAAGAAAAATCCTTGCCCAACAATAGAGGACATTCTCTCATAGGAAGGGTGAGACAAACTCAACAGTTTGAGCGGTTCTCTTGTTTAATCTCTGAATTAAAAATGGTCAAACAGTGTACACCAATAGCCAGATGAAGAAAGATTTCTCAGAATGACAGTGGGACACATAGATGTACTCGATGACAATATATTTAAGCTATGGACATATCAATCCTCAATTTGGGACAAACTATCTCTCACCCAACTCCATGGGAAATTGCTCACATTTGAGAGAGATATAGAACAGAAACGAAAACTGTCATCATCTGGAAAACTCACTGATGACTTTGTACAGGAAACACTGCCTTGGTAAGTCATGAGTCAGAGTATGCAGGATCAGATGCCATTATGATGAACATATTGATTTCACCTCAAACAATTCTAATCATGCCTTTGTGAGTGTTGATTGTCATTCTGGTAATAATAGTGACAATCTATGCTTTATCATGGATGATTGAAGGGCATTGCTGATGATGATTTAGAAGAGATGGATATTTTGAGCCAATGGCCTTGATCAATATTCGATCTCATAAATTCTACAAGAGAACTGGCAGGAAATTTCCTGGACTCTCTGACAAAACCAAAGTCGGTTTTGACAAGAGCAAGTTGAAGTGTCACAATTCCACAGGCTTGGACACTTTGCAAGAGAGTGTAGATCCTGGATCTAACACCTCTGCACCCTTTTTGACTTTTCCAAATAACAATTCCAATCCAAAGGGCAACATTCTGCTGGTTCTAGTCATTCATCACACCCTCAATCTCCTGCATATTTTGTTCCTCAGGGTCAAATGCCATATCCTTATCCCCGCTATTATATGCCACGTCAAATCAAGTTCAAGCTCCTATAGTACCACAACCTCATGCACTACCAGAACCTCAACATCTCCATCTCAATCACAACCTCATCACAGCTTCTTCACACCTGGAGTCGTTGACTGGAGTAGACTTACCTGATACCTTTTCTGGTCACACTGAGCAATACTATGCTGGTGCTAGTCAACATGGTGGTGAAACCCTTTTGGAATCTTGCTCTCATGGCCCTGGAGTCTACTGAGGGTTCCTGCTCAAATGCATCATCTTCACAAGTAAGTCAGGTATCTTCAGAGGCTAAAGCCAAGTTATGTTCTGAATCATGCATAGCTGCCTTTGTCTCTATTAGAGAGGCAATGTAGCATTAATAAATCAAAACTTGAGTTTAAGAAAACCATTTCCAAAAGAAAAGCTGAGTATGAGTCTGCTCTTACAGTAAAAGTGATGAGATTTATAAGCTTAAATGCCAATTAAATGATGAAAAGGCCAAGCTAGAGGTTATTCTGGAAGACCACAGGAGTCTCAAAGAAAAACTTGCAGTGACCCAAGTTGAGTGTGACCGCTGGGTCTCATCATGCAAGGGATTTGAAATGCTTCTTAGCAAGCAAATTGCTTCAAATGTGAAGTTTGGTATTGGTTACAACCATACTGCTCCACCAACAGACTTTACTCCTAACTCCATAGTTAAGTCTGAAAGTGAAAGCAATCTCCAAACCACATTATCGTGTGATCATTCTCCAATGATAATCTAAGATCAGAGAATGAAACCAGTGTTAAGATCTCAGCAAATAAATTGACTGATGGTCTAACTACTGAGACTCATATAAGCAGAGTACTTCAGATGTTGTTCCTCAATGTTCCCCAAGTACTGAAAGAGACCCAACATCTGAAAAGCATTTCAAATCAGTTGAAATACAAGGACTACAACTGTTGAGGAATCCATCAAACGGTCTATTAGGACGGATGGAAAACAGTTGAATTACCAGTCTTCAGCTGTTACAAATCCTTTAGTACCTAGTACTGATAGGAGGAAAGTACTGAAGATCACACCTTCAGTAGTTTCCACTTCAGCAGTAGAGATGTCCAAGATGAAGAATAAACCATGTGAAATTTGTGGTAAATTCAATCATCTATCTGATGAATGTTGGTACAAAAAGGGTTTAAAACTCCAAAGGGATGAGCTCATTAAACTAGAAATAAATAAAATGAAAACTGAGTTTGAGACCAAGTTTGTACCACAATCATCTCAACCTGATAAACCCAAGGCCTTACCCAAATCCACTAAGAAGATGCGGTTATCAGAAGACAGCTGATATTGTTCCTCATGATAAACATAAGACTAAGTCTGTGAAATCTAAGAAGGAGGAAATGGTGGGTCACAGGAACTCATCAAAAACAAGCTCTGGAGTGTCAAATGAACTGAAAGCTCTAGCTTCAAATCAAACACAGCTTGTTATGATGGTTCAGCATCTGTTGGGGAGAGTTAACCAACTTGAAGCCCGTGTGATCAAACCACTGAAAAGGAATCCAGGTCCAAATCTATTTCAGCACCATCTCCATCTTCATCAGCTGTTAATCATGAGAAACCAGCTATGGTTAAATCTGTTGATAAAGTCAGTCCCAAACCAAAAAGGTTTGGGTCTCCAAGCTAACTAGTTTCTTATGATTTTGCAGGGTTCTTCAGCATGCCAAAGAAGCATCTGGTATGTGGACAGTGGAGGATCCATGCACATGACTGGGAGCAGCTCTCTTCTTCATGATTACTCTCAAGGAAAGAAGGGATTTGTCTCATTTGGAAATGATGCTAAAGGTTACATCATTGGAAAGGGATTTGTGTCTAATGGAGATATTAGATTTGATGATGTCAACCATGTGGAGAATCTCAAATACAACTATTGATGTGTCAGTCAAGATGTGTGACAAAGGACATGTTGCTCTTTTCACAGCCAGAACTGTAGGATTCTGTCTTCCAAGGTTCTAAGCCTGATTGACAAAGTACTGGATGATAATACTCTCCTGAAGGCCAACAGGATAGGAAGAGTATATGCCTTTGATTTGTCAAAGAAAATTGAGTTAAAAGGCCATCCATGCTTGTTCTCCAAGGCCTCTCTCCAAGAATCTAAACTGTGGCATAGAAGCTGGGTCATGTTAATCTCAAAACATGAAGCAGCTGATCCACAAGAGTTTAGTGAGAGGTCTTCCAATAAAGAGTTCAATTGTGATGAAATATACACTGCATGCTTAAAAGGAAACCACATAAAGTTTCATTCCCACCCATAGAAGAATCCAAGTCTAATGCCTGCTTACAACTACTGCACATGGATCTTTTTGGTCCTATGAAGGTAATGAGTATGGCAAAGAAGAATACTGTCTGGTAATTGTGGATGATTACTCTAGATATGTATGGACTTTCTTCTTTCATTCAAAGGATGAGGCTGCTCAGTCCATTATGAACTTTGTGTTACACGTTGAGAAGCAGTATTCCCTACCAGTTAAGTGTGTGAGGAGTGACAATGGTACTGAATTCAGAAACCACACTCTTGATGAGTTTTACTTGTCAAAGGGAATCAAGAGGCAGTATAGCATCCCAAGGACTCCAGAGCAAAATGGAGTAGTGGAGAGAAAGAACGGACCCTCATTGAAGCTGCAAGGTCCATGTTGGCTGATTTTGGTCTGCCACTGACCTTTTGGGCTGAAGCTGTCAATACAGCCTGCTATGTACAGAATAGAGCCTTAGTAAATCAGAGGTTGATGAAACTCCTTATGAAGTTTTACATCATTTAGCCCTTTGATTTCATTCTTTAGAGCATTTGGGTGTCCCTGTTACATTCTCAACACAAAGGATCAACTCCAAAAGTTTGATTCTAAGGTGGATGCAGGGTATTTTGTTGGGTATTCATTCTTGCAAGGCTTATAGAGTATTCAACTGTAGACAAAGATAGTTGAAGAAACCTTGCATGTGAAGTTCAATGAATCCCCTAAGGATACAATTCCACAAACCCTGTGGAGTTGTTTGATCTGGACATTCTGCAATATGTTCCTTATCAACACCTGCTGTTGCAGATCATATGAATCCATCATTTTCTGTAGCTAGTCATCCATCTGGTGTTACTGATGATGATGATGATATCAGTAATTACCTTTTCAAGTTTAGTGATCAACTGCCTGATTCAGCTAGACCTGATGTTCCTGTAGCTCCAGTAGCACAATCCACAACAAATGCTGATGAGATTTCTACAACTTGAACTTCCTTTGAATTACCATCTACTGATTGGTTTCAAGGAAATGCTTCACCATCACCATCTGTTGCTACTGAGCCTGCTACAAACACTTGCACAGATCTTATTGTGTACCAAGATCTGAAGAATCACCCTATGCCTCAAATCATTGGTGATATCAATGCTGGCGTGTCAACAAGAAGTCAATTGTCAAATTTCTGCTTCTATGCTCTCTTCATTAGTCAGCAAGAGCCAAAGAACTATCACATTGCTTTAAGGGACAATGGATGGGTTGAAGCCATGCAGCTTGAGCTTCTTCAGTTCAAGAAACAACAAGTGTGGGAACTGGTTCCTCTACCTCCAGGTAAGTGTGCAATAGGCACTAAATGGGTGTTTAGAAACAAACTGATGAAAATGGGCTTATTGTTAAGAACAAGGCCAGACTGGTTGTACAGGGTTTTCACAAGAGGAAGGTATTGATTATATTGAACCTTTGCCCCTGTAGCCAGACTGGAAGCAATTCGATTGTTTTTAGCTTATGCTGCTTATCACAACCTTAAATTTTTTCAATGGATGTCAAAAGTGCATTTTTGTATGGGAATTAAAGAAGAGGTTATGTATGTCAACCACCAGTTTTGAGGACAATAAACATCCTAATTGGGTGTATAGCTTGATAAGGCTCTCTAGGGTTGAAACAAGCTCCTACAGCCTGGTATGAGACATTATCAAACTTCTTCTGGAAAATAATTTCACTAGAGGCTCCATAGATAAGACTTTATTCATTAAGAAAGTTGGGCAGCATAATCTACTTGTTCAAATTTATGTAGATGATATTATTTTTGCATCCTCTGATCCCAGTTGTGTGATGCCTTTACAAAGTTGATGCAACAGAAGTTTGAAATGAGTGCCATGGGAGAATTACAGTTCTTTTTGGGTTGCAAATCAAACAAAGGCTGATAGAATTTTCATTCATCAGTCCAAATACACAAAAGATTTTTTGGAAAAGTTTGATTTACAAAACTGTAAGCCCTGTTCTACTCCCATGTGCAACCAACACAACTGGATACAGATCAGAAAGGTAAAGTGTTGATGAAACACTTTACAGATGTATGATTGGGTCCTTGATGTACTTAACAGCTTCTAGACCAGATATTATGTTTGCTACATGTGTTGTGCTAGATTTCAGGCTGCACCTAAGGAGTCTCATTTGATTGCAGTCAAGAGGATCTTTAGATGTCTGCAAGGCACTCCATCTCTAGGTTTATGGTATTCTACTAGACATTCTGGTAAATTAGTTGCTTTTTCTGACAGTGACTATGCAGGGTGTAAGTTGACAAGAAAGTCCACTTCTGGAGGATGCCAATTCTTAGGCAACTGCTTGATTTCTTGGCAGAGTAAGAAGCAGACCTCAGTTGCTACATCAACTGCTGAAGCAGAGTACATTGCTGCTGCAACAATCTCAGTACATCTCAGGTACTCTGGATTCAAAACCAATTATTGGATTATGGCATAACAGAGACTAAGACCCCATTGTTAATGGACAGCTCTTCAGCTCTTTGTATTGTCAAGAATCCTGTCCAGCATGCTAGGACTAAACATATTGAAATCAGACACCATTTTATTAGAGATTGTTTTGAAAAAGGTCTGATTGATCCAAAATTTGTTCCTAGTGCTGATGAGCTTGCAGACATTTTCACTAAGCCCTTGGATAGCACAACTTTCCAAACCTAGTGCTAAGGCTTGGTATGCTGCAGCTAGAATAAGTGACAACTACTGATGATCTCAGCTCACAAGTACTGATGATCATAGTTTATTATGTCATATATAAGTACTGAAGTTATCCTGCCTTCAGAAGTTTTTAGAACTACTGGAGCTTAAGTAACTTCTCAATACTCAAGTACTTTATTTGTTAAAACAGCTGATGTAGTCACAACAGCTGATGTAGCTACAACTACTGATGTCAGAAATGCAGATAAGTACTGATGACCAATGAAACGTCTGAAACTCAGATCTAAGTCTGATGAGTAAGTGTGGAGGTCAGACTGAAACAGCTGAAAAGCTATGAATTGACGAAAACAGCTGATGAGAAATTTCTCTTCAGTCGTTTATACAACTACTGTTTCATTAAAACAACTGAAGCCAAAACTATGTCTTCAGTAGTTTACAACTACTGACGACTAACACCAAGTCTTTAGCTGTTTGCAACACCTGACGTCAAAACACTTTCTTCAGTAGTTTCATAACTACTGAAGACTAACACCAAGACGTCAGCTGTTACAATGTCTGAAAATTTAAACCACGTCATCAGTCGTTTAAAACTACTGATGACAGCACTTATCTTCTCAGACGTTTTCACCCCCACCATATAAATACCTCTGCTTCTCCTTCAAACGTTTCATTAGCCGTTATTTTCTGACCTTCTCTCTCTCAAACATGGCGACCATGAGTCTAAAACCACGACATAACTGCGTTGCATACCTTACCAAGTTGCTTTCTGGAACAAATTTGATAATGCCATTGACCTAATGGTGGATTCCCCATATCGCACAACCTTTCTCTTGAATCCGACCATCTACCCTGAATCTCTCAGTCAATTCTGGTCAAATGTTTTTGTTCATACTGATGAGTCTACCGGCCAAATCTCTGTTCGGTTCCCTCGTCAACCAGAAACCAGTGGTTGTTACAGCCGACATCATTCGTCAGGCATTACACTTACACGACTCCACCACTGTGACTGAATACCCAATGGGCACAACGGATATGTCCTTTATCAATAAGGGTATGAAGGTGATCTTCGAGCTACAACTATTCTGAAGAAACATTTCCATAATGCTGAAAGACTTATCTTTCACATGATAAATGTATGCTTAGCTTCAAAGATATCCTCTTGGGATCAAATGTTATCCCAATGGCAACAGGTATTGTATTCTATTCTAGACCACCAACCGCTAAATTTTTCCAAAATCGTGTTTCTAGAAATAAAGAACTTGGCTCAGAAACCTGCGGCAAACCGCTTGATATTATATCCCAGGTTTCTGATAGCCATTATTTTAAATGAATTAAAATCTGATGGCCCTGTTGGCCTTGGAGTCCGTGCACCAGCTGTTTTGGCTGAGGTATACTCCAGGCACAACTCAGAACCCACTCTCAAAGAAGCTGCCCGAATTCTAACCCAAGCAGAGGGAACCCACAGCTTCCACCACCAGATCCGGAGTCCCCACCAAACCAAAAACCAAACGCCCCAAAACAGCTATTCAGGGAGATGAGTCCCCTGAAAATGCTCCTGTACGACCAAGGCAGATATACTTGCTGGCTTAACCCCCCAGCAGTATCAGAGACTCTACCAGCTACCACCGCACAGGCATCCTCTCAAAAGGATCCTGATGCAACCTTAACAGGGGACACCACACTGCTGAGACCTGTCTCACTTGAGAAGGTCCTCATTGAGAGCATTCCTCTCCCCGAATGCAATCTGCTTCTATCCCCTCTCCACAAGCAAATGCCCCCCAAAGTCCAACCATTATAATTGCAACGTGTTGACTCAGCTGCATCCCTCTCCTCCTCCCCAACAACACCAACAAAGGGGAGAACCATAGCAATTGAGGAAGAGGATCAACATGCTTCTGACAACCCACAACACCAGGTTTAACTGTTCTATCTCCTAGTGTGGATATGCAGATACGAACATCTGGTGAGGCTGCCACCTCTTCTGAATCAGCACATGATCAGACTGAGCCTGGTAACATAGCTAAGACCTCACCAGAGGCAATAGCTGATGAAGGACATCGTCCTGAGGCTGGAAGTCCCCAGTTCCAAGAAAAAGGGGCACATGCTAAAACTGGTCTAGACCCGGTGCATGTACATCCTGCTACAAGCAGGAGGTCAGTGATTCAACATCTGTTGATGATGACCTAGGCTTTTTCTATGATGTTCTAGCCCACAACACCATCCTGGAGGCTGAGGTAAGCAGACTACAAGAACTGCTTGCCAAGAAGTCTCAGGATGCAAGTCCATCTGCCCCTACTAACCCACAGATGGCACCTTCATTCGAAGGTCCCCCAACACTTCACCCTCTCACTTCACTAAGCCTCCAGCCTCTGCCTTTGGCACTATCTCTCAGGGACAGAACCCCCCTGTGCAGATGGTTGCTGCATCCAACAATCCTTACCTCTCATCACTCCCATCATCAATGACATTGTTCATAAAGCCATTGATGAGAGGATCTCCTCAAGTCTACAACCACTCATTGATGATGCTGTGCACAAGAAACTTTTTGCGGTACAAACCCCTGCAACCAATGCATCCAAAAAGGGGGAGAGTACAACAGTGAAAAAAAGATAAGAAAAGAACTAAGGATGAGAAGGCACAAGAGAAAACCAAGGAGTTGGAGAGGAAAGGAAAAAACAACAACAACTGATCACTTACAAAAGAAAGAAAAGTTGGTGATCAAAAGAATGCTGAAGAAAAATCCTTGGAGGAGCTGATAAAAGATGCAGATGAAGCACACAGCCGATCCATGGACAAAATCATTGAGCAACTCTTCAAGCAAGACTTTGATACAGCGAAACTAGATAGTGAGATCAGGAGGTTGGAAGTAAATGAAACCCAAAACAGATGGCTGGGTAGAGTGTGCTGGAGAAGAGAGATTGGAGATCATGATTCGATTCATAGCCAAATATTAGGAAGATCACTGATGGAGATTCGTTCATGGACCAGAGACAGCATTCTGGCTATAGCCACTAGAATCTGTTTGTCTGAGCAATTTCATAAGGGGATAATTATTGAAGCACTTGATGAGGCTGGAGCTGGGAAAAGGATTGAAATGGCAAAACTCACAAAAGCCAAACTTACAACCAAAATGCTTGAACAACCTTCCCAATCACCCACTCAAAACAGCCTACCCCTCAAATCTCCAAACTAATCTCAAAACTCAAATCCAAACATCCTCAACCCTCAAAACCAATTCCTTTACCATAAAAACCAACCCAACCATCATCCAGTGATGCACCTAGAAGGAGGAGAAGGGTGCTGAGGATAGAAGAAGATGAAGAAGAAGATGATGATGATAGTCTGCCACTCTCTGTTGTTCTAAGGGTACCAGAACCCAGGAGTCAACTCATGATCACACCTGACTCACAAGGGAAATGGTTAGAGTCAAAATAGAAGATGAAGAACAGCAGAAGCAGCATGATGAGCAACTACTGAAGATGGTTGACAAGGAATTTCCCCAGTCATCATCTATACAAGCCATGAAAGGCCATGCTCAGAGGCTGTACACTCTCAGACACACATTTCAGTATCAAAAAGAGAGAGTGAGAGTATGGCCAGACCCCAAGTGAGCTCTAGAATACACAAAAGATCCATTCCACATAGATAAAATGGCCAGGTTAGAAAAACAATAGACTCTACAATCATGTTGGCCATTGTAGTCTCACCTTGGAAAATACTCGATGAATTCAAGAAGGCTCATCAATCAAAAATGACCCCTCAAGCCTTACTGGAAAACAAGATGATCAAAAAGGGTTATTATAAGAAGCTTGAAGACATTAAGAAGAATGAGCTCCAGTTACTCCTTGAGGGCACCCATCCTGATGAATTTGTCTATAGGGAGATAACTACTGTGGAGTTGAAGAATGGCAGGACTGTAAAGTACCTATCTGAGTACTATGGTCCAGAGTTCTTCTTTGAAGGAGGAGTAGAAGAACTCTCCAAGGAGGAACATGTTGTTCTCCTTGAGGCCTATGTTCGTGAGTCTTACAGACTCATAAATGGGAAGTAGGTTTCATGGTTGGGATCACAACTCTATGTCCAGATTCCCCAAAACAGAGTTCCCCTCCATACTTAGCCAAACACATCATTAGAAACCTCTTCCTGGCCTGCGCTGATCCGATTCTCTGAAGCTGATCAAGAGAAGTCTTTGCCAACAATAAGTGGGACCTCAATAAAGTTAAAGGTTTGGCTACATTGGTTCAGGGGAGTTTGTTGGACCAAAAGAACCAATGAGCCAGATCAGAAAAACCTTTAAGTCCCACAGACGTCACAACAACTGCTGAAGTCCACAACAGCTGAAGAAAACAACTGATTACAAAGTCTAAACACACAAGTGCTGAAGACAGTCTGAAGACACAAGTGCTGAAGACAAAGTCTGAAGACACAAGTGCTGAAGACAAAGTCTGAAGACACAAGTGCTGAAGACAAAGTCTGAAGACACAAGTGCTGAAGACAAAGTCTGAAGACAAGTACTGAAGACAAAGTCTGAAGACAAGTACTGAAGACAAAATCTGAAGACAAGTACTAAAGACAAGTCTGAAGACAAGTGCTGAAGATAAGTACTGAAGACCAAGTATCAAACGTTGTCACAACAGCTGAAGAGGTCTTCTTCAGTAGTTGTGACGGGTTTTCATTTTAGTAGTTTTATGTTTTTCTTTTCAGTAGTTTTGTAAAACGATTCAAGAGCTTGTTCTTCAGTCGTTATAGTTTCAGTAGTTTCTTATCAGTAGTTTTATGTTTTGTACTTAGCACTCTGATATGTTCTCAGTAGTTGTGAACATTTCAGTAGTTTGTTAAGTTTTAGTTATTTTTGTAATAAATCTGCCAGATGTCACTATCCCGTGATATCAGCAGTGATTGCACTCTATATAAGGAGTGTCAAATAATCATAATAAATTATTATTTGATATAATTGAAACATTTGATATAATTGAAACATTCTTTTCACACGAAATATATTCTCTCGTTACAACCGTATTTGTTCTAATGCATACGAATATCAAATTCTTGCTATAATTTGTCTAATTCTTGATCTTATTCCCTGCGTTAACACTCTAATCCATCAACTTGAGATCACTGATCCTGTCAATTGATATGAGATGTGTGACATCACTTAATTTTGTTAACTTAGAAGTTAACTTTTTAAATCTTAAAGGTCTTTATGACATTTTGAAACTTTGGGGTTGTTATACTTATAATAATTTGCTGAATAACAATTTAATATAATAATAATAACATTATAAGTGTTATAATGTTTGTTTATTATTATAAAACTTAAGGTGTTAATAAGCTTAAATAAAATAATAACTATTATTATTATTATTATTATGACACTGATAATATAATATTAATGATAATAATATTAGTAACATATAATCATAATTAAATTCATAATAATGATAATATAAAGTAATCTGTAAAAAAATATATCTAATAAAAAAATAAATAAGTGTTATTATTTTAAAACTTGTATTTAACTAGCTTTGGCATAAATAATAACATTTTAAAACTTCAGGGTTTAAAGTGTAAATTAGCTAAAACTAAAAACAAAACTTTAAGTCCCTTGTTGTTAATTGTTGAACCACAGGGACCATTTGTGTAAATTACCAACCAAACCCCCCCCCCCTTCTCTCTCCCCGTATTTCCGGCCACCTCGCCGACCAACTTCCGGCCAACTCCGGCGAGGGCTAAAAGGCCAAAATGAAAACGTTTTGATCAAATTAAATCGTTCCTCCTCTCTCGATTATAGTCATGGATCGAACCTGTAATCATCATAAAGCAACTAAAACGTATGTTTCATTAAGAATCATCGAAACCGATAACCGCGTTTAACTCCCGAACCGTTCACCCATTAAAACGCAATAATAATCCAATTAATCGAATGTGGGTAAGCATGTAACAATCCCTGAACTATTGGAACTCCCAATTTTATCTGAAGCGTACGCACACATCGCATACGACCGTCGTCTTCAAACGCGACCTGCAACTCAACGGGGAACCATGTTCGAGACACTATTAACCGAATTGATAAAGGGCTTTTGCTTAACATCGACTCTAAGATCTATCTGCAAAGTTAATTTGATTAACATCAACGTTTGCGCCAAAATCAACATCCATGTAGTCGCGATGTTCGTTGTTCTTCTTACCATCGAATCTAACCAATCCCGTAATTAGACACTTCATTATACTCGTTTTAGTAAGGGGATTGAAAGCCCTAACTTTAAATCCATCCTCAACTTCGAATTCAAGTTCAATTGAATCGAGTTCGATTCTAGGGTTCATTGAATTGGGGGAGACTTCTGTTGTTTGCATTTATATAAATTAAAACCAGGTGATACCGCGGCTGTATGCCTTGGTTCACCAGTTAAGTCACTCCATGTCAAACTGGAGGTCTTGGGTTCGAAACCCGGCCACCCCATATTCTTTTAAAATGGTTTTTTCAGCCTTAAATCAATTTAGAAAATTCCTAGTAAATATAAAAAAAATGTTTATAACCTTTAAATATTTTCTAAGGCATCAAATAAATTTTGGTAATATTTCTAAAACTTTAAATAACTAAAAAAAACCTTTGTAATAAAACATTTTAAAGATTATTCATGGATTATTTATATGGATTTTTAAAAAGATAATAACAAAATATTAGAGACCCGAACTTTCCCTTTAATCATTTAGCGTTTAAATCACGTATTTTAAATGGAGATTTCTTGAAACATTATAAATTATATATTTAAATGAGTTTTCTCTTAAAATAATAACTATTTATATAATTATGGACTTGAAACAATAAATCTTTACAATATTATTGGGCATTATATTAATTAAAGTTTTATCATGATAATTGTAGAAATTATGTATCTTACAATTTCACAAATTATTTACAAATATAATCTTATAAAATATTAACTAAAGGTTTAGATTAATAATTGGTTATTAATCAAAATGTTATTTCAACTAACTTTAAAACTTTATTTATATTGAAATTTATCAATATATATACTCAAATTCATTCTAGAATACTTAAATATACATATATAGTTCTTTTAATTGAATTAAAACATAATAATTACTTTATAAACTTGTTACTTATTAAAAACCCCCGTAATTCTATCAAACCTCTAATCCTTGTTAGTACGTTCACCTTATTATTAACCTTAAACCTGTAATACATATGTTAGGTGCCTTGTGATGGATACTTTGGATTATCTTTTAATCTTTTATATCATCTTGAAATGCATATATCAATGTGAGTATTCTATACCCCTTTTTACCTATTTTCACACTTGGGGTGAAACATGTAACTTATACTATTGCACTCGTAGACTTATTTGAGACTTATAAACCTATGGCAATTCATCTTGTAAAAGTTGTGGTTAGTTGAACTTTTGTGATTACCATGTTATGGCGTTATATGTACAATCATTAACTATTGCTAGCCTAGCGAAGTCATAGATCTGGGTAAGACAAGCCTGCTTGGTTGATCCGAGTACACTTAGCTGATCGTATATACTTTTAACGTTTGAGACTTGTAAAACTTTTGTCGAGGTTTGATTGTTGCATTGTTCATAACATCCCTAATCACTATATTCACTAACTTATGACTTGAATTGCCATCTTTTATACTATGTATTGAAAACTATGAATGCTCACCAACATTTTTATGTTGACCTTTTATTGTTAACATGTTTCAGGAATACCCCAAGTATGTGTTCTACTCTTTGAAGCTTATCACATCTAGGATTGGCCCTAGAGATAAAATGGATGGTCATGTTATTTGTAGCAATTGTACATGATGTATTCTTGTTGAAACTTTTGCTTGTATTGTCACAATTGAATCTTATGATTAATATATTTGGATTTATAAATAGCGTTATGTGGCTGTGAACAATCGTAACCCTCACATCTCGACGTTTCCGCCGTCAAGGTTGGGGTGTGACAAGATGGAACAACTTATTAGGATGTTTTGTTCAAGAATATTATTTTTAATGTTATTTAAGTAGTTTAGATAACATCAAATAATAAAAGGGTGTATAACTTATACAATTAAATGGTTAATTGTATAACTTATTTAGTGACTATGTTTAATATAATGTGTGTAATTTTGTGTAAGAGGGAAAACTTCCTTTTAAAACAAAAATTCGGCCGCCCCTTGGAAAGGGATTGGCTCTTTTCCTTTCTTGAAAACACACACATTAAAACATAGAAATACACTCAACCTTGCACCTCTCTCAATACATGCAAAATCAAAAACAAGAACTCTTCTCTCTCTCTCTTAATAGCTCTCGGCACAAGCAGCAGCAAAGAAAGGGTTTTGAGTTTTGGTGGTGTTTCTTCCTAACAAGAAAGTGTTATGCACTCAAGTTTGGTGTATACAAGCTTGAGAGGATCTCTCTTGGTGCCTTGGTCATTCGATTTGATCCATATCATCCTCCATTTTTCGTATTTGAATCCAGAAGGTAGTCTAAGGCAGCCTCAACATGGCTCTCCATGTTGTTTGCTTTATGTTAACATAGCTAGCTTTTATTCACATGTAAAGATACTACGTTCATGGGTTTGTTTATAACTTTGTTAAAACAAGATGAAAATTTAAATTTCAGTTTATTAACTAAGTTATTATGCATGTTTCCTCTGCGTTTTTCAGAAAGTTTAATAGGTTAAATTTGGATTTCATCTTCTAACAAAACCTAACATTGGCATCTAGAGCCGGTTATATGGATAGCTAGCTTGTTTTGTCTTTGTTATTTCGTTTTTTTGGGACTTTGAAACCCCTTTTAGGGCTGCTATGTTCATGTTTTATGAATCCCCTACTTTCAAAGTTATATCACACATGCTTGTGATTAAACTTTGAAATGTATGTTATATTTGTTGTTTGTTTGGGCATGATATAACCTGAAATTTCAGTTTATGTTGGCTGAAATTTCGTGGGTTTTAGTGGGGTTTCATTGTTGGTTTGGTTGATATGTTCATTGTTCATTTTAGTGCATAACCTAGCCATTGACCTTGTGTTGTTTGGATGTTTGTAATGGTTGTATTCATTCATTCAATTAGGTTGTATAATCTATTGTTTGTGCTTTGTTTCAAGTGTAATTTATTTATTAATGGGTTGTAATAAATAGATTAGGTACTTTTCATATTTCTAGAAATCTTGTATTAGGACATTATGTCTTGTAATATGAAGATGTACGTGATAGAAGCACAAAGGAAAGACACAAGAAACATGGAGCATTTGATGCGGTTTCAAGTGGGAGGTTCTTGGAATTTTTGTGATGTGTTTGTTATGACCTTAGGAATGCCCTATGGACCACACTTGTGATGGCAAACAAGTGTGGACCACTTTAGATACTATGGTTATGCACATATGCTATGTTTTTGTTTTGTTTATATTATTGTGATTGATGGCATGTATATGATATTTGTTTTATCAATCCTATCCATGATCAAAACAAACTAATTAAAAGATTCTTAATCAATAAAAGGAATAAAAGGTTATTAAAATGATTTAACTATTTTAAAGATTAAAATGGGTTTTAATCAAAGGATCATAGGTATCTTGTATTTGAAAGCATGCAAGTACAAGTACATAGAGTTTTCTAAACTAGAATTATGAAATCTCTAAATATTTTCAAACAAGTTTAACACCGTCCTTTTGCACAACACTTGAGTTATTTGAAACTCTTAATGGGATAAAGGTACCTAACCATTTAGAGGGAACTTGTGACTTAAGGTGGGGATACCACATTTGTAGGATAAAGGTCACCTAACCACTTATGTTGGTAAACTCACATGTGTGTGCAAGTAGGGTAACTTGATTTGCAAACCATGTTAATGGATCACCTACAATGTGGTTCCAAATGGTGTTGATGGGATTAACATGCCGACTTTACATATGATGTTTCAAGTCGATCCCATATCTCTAGAAGTTGCAAATGGTTGCAATCGTCAAACGTTGACCACCTTATTAATTTAAATCATGGGATAAAGGTCACCTAACCACTATTTAAATGTAATGTTGGGTTCTACATTTTAATATGCTACCACCTTAAAAGGTATTAACTATTAAAACAACGATATCGAAAATACTAAAATAGATCTTTGTTAAATTTTTTAGATGGCCACCAATAATGATAATCATGATAATCATCCGCGTCCGCCCAATCATTGCGAGCGATTCTCCAAAAGAACGTCTAAATCATAATAATTTCATTGATTGGTATCGAAACTTGAGAATCGTTTCAAGCAAGAGAGACGATCATATATTTTAGACAACCCTATCCCCGATCAAGAGGATGATGAGGAGGCCTATAACGATTGGCTGAAGTACACTGAGGACTCCGTCCAAGTGTCTTGTCTCATGTTGGCGAGCATGTCTCCGGATCTCCAAAAGGAGTATGAACATCACAGAGCTTATGACATGATAACCCAGCTGAAGGAAACGTTCCAACAGCAAGCGAGGTTGAGCGCTTCGAAACGGTTCGAGCACTCCATGCATGTCGTATGGACGATAACCAATCGGTTTCATCTTATGTACTTAAGATGAAAGTCCACATTGACCGCCTCGAAAGGCTTAATTGTCCTGTCTTGAAGGAATTGGCCACGGATTTGATCCTCAATGTCCTTACCAAGAAGTTCGAGACATTCGTGTTGAACTACAACATGAATGCTTGGGACAAAAGCATTGGTAAGCTTCAGTCAATGCTCAAAGCGGCTGAGTCGGCCATGGGTAAGAGGGTTTTACCCGTTCTCACCATCAATGAAGGTGGAAACAGAAAAGGCCTCACCCAAGGCAAAGGTTGCCAAGGGCAAGGGACCCGTATGGGGAAAGGGGAAAGGGGTGGTAAGGGTGCCCCCCAAACCACAAGAGAAGAAGCAAAAGGTTGCTACTAATGACCCATGCTTTAAGTGTGGGAAGATTGGACATTGGGCAAGAAATTGTCCTATCCATCTTCCAAGAGTTGAAAGCAAAGAGGGATGCTGGGCAAACCTCAAGTACAATATACATGATCCATATTGATTTAAACATGACATCCTTTAACACATGGGTATTAGATACCGGATGTATGTTTGGAAGTAATTTTGAATAATGTTTTGTATGCTCCTAGTTTGACTAGGAATATTATTTCTCTAGCCCTATTAAAACAATTTGGATATGTATTATCATTTGTTGAAAAGGATATTCATGTTTCTTTGAATGATATGTTCTACTTTAAAGCTATTCCCATTAATGGTATTTATGAATGGTTCATGAAAATACTTTAAATAGTTCATTGTACCACACTAGCACCAAGAAACTCAAGTTGGATTTGAGTGATACCTATCTTTGGCATTGTTGTCTTGGTCATATAAACAAGAAAAGAATTCAAACACTACAAAAGAATGGTCTTTTAAAAACAAGTGAATGTGATTCATTTGATGTGTGTGAGTCTTGTTTACAAGGAAAAATGACTAAGGCACCCTTTAGTGGAACTAACGAAAGGGCAAAAGATTTATTAGGAATCATACATTCGGATGTATGTGGTCCTTTTAAGCCAATGACTGGAATGGTGAAAGATACTTCATTACCTTTACCGACGATTATAGTCGCTATGGGTATGTGTACCTGCTAAGACACAAAGATGAAGGTTTTGAAATGTTCAAGATCTTTCAAAATGAAGTACAAAATCAACTCAACAAGTCGATTAAAGTTCTTCGCACCGATAGAGGAGGTGAATACCTAAGTGATGCTTTTCAAGATCATCTTAGGAGTTGTGGGATTTTCTCACAACTCACTCCACCTAGAACACCACAACATAATGGTGTGTCTGAGAGGAGGAATCGAACCTTATTGGATATGGTCCGATCTATGATGGCTAGAAGCACATTACCTCTATCATTTTGGGGTTTTGCTTTGCTCTCCGCGGCCCGTATTTTAAATATGGCCCCAACCAAAAAGGTGGAAAGGACACCTTTTGAGATATGACATGGAAGAGTTCCATCCCTATCATACTTAAGGGTCTGGGGTTGTGAGGCTTATGTTCAGACTCCCACCCCAAACAAATTGGAAGTCCGATCCACCAAGTGTATTTTTGTTGGATACCCTAGAGATTCTATGGGATATTATTTCTATGATCCACTGGAACAAAGGTGTTTGTTGCTAGAAAGGGTGAGTTCTTAGAAGCAAAGTTCCTTATGGAAGGAACTAGCAGTAGAACAGTGGATCTTGAGGAGGATCAAGAACCACAACCCGATGCACGTTTGGTTGAAACTAGCACTCAACATGAGGATGTTGAAGATGATCAAGTGGTTGATCAATACACACAAAACGTTCGCAGAAGTGGTAGAACTAGTAATCCACCTAAAAGATATGGATATTTCATGGATGGAATCTATGTGGTAGATTCAGATGAACCAATCACATACCATGATGCAGTGTCCAATTCGGATTGTGACAAATGGCTCGAGGCCATGAGCGTTGAGATGTAATCATGCATGACAATCAAGTATGGGACTTGGTTGTACCACCTCTTAACTCCAAAGTAGTTGGAAGCAAGTGGGTTTTCAAGAAGAAAACCGATATGCATGGAAACTTGGATACTTATAAGGCTAGACTTGTAGCAAAGAGTTTCACTCAAACTCGAGGGGTTGATTATGATGAAACCTTCTCACCTGTTGCGATGCTAAAGTCTATAAGGATATTGTTTGTCATAGCTGCTCATTATGATTATGAGATTTGGCAAATGGATGTCAAAACCGCTTTCCTAAATGGATATCTTGAGGAAGATGTCTATATGGTTCAGCCTAAAGGTTTTGTCGATCCAAAACATCCTAATAAAGTATGCAAGTTAAAGAAATCAATCTATGGATTGAAACAAGCATCGAGAAGATGGAATCACCGTTTTGATGAAGAAATAATTAAATTCGGATTCATCAAGAACGCTGACGAAGCTTGTGTATATAAGAAAGCTAGTGGGAGCATCATCACTTTCCTAGTATTGTATGTTCATGACATACTACTATTTGGAAATGACATTCCAACCTTGGAAGGTGTAAAAACCTGGCTTGGAAGTTGTTTTTCCATCAAGGATCTTGGTGAGGCGGCCTATATTCTGGGAATAAAGATCTATAGGAATAGATCAAGGCGGTTGATTGGTTTAAATCAAAGTGCATACATTGATAAAATCTTGAAAAGGTTCAAGATGGAGAACTCTAAGAAAGGTACGGTACCTATTCAAAGAGGAACGATATGATCACGTCTCAATGTCCTAGCTCAAAGGATGAGCAAGATAAAATGAAGGCAATCCCATACGCATATGCTATTGGACCCATCATGTATGCAATGATATGCACTAGACCGGACGTGTCATGCGCCTTAAGCATGACAAGCCGATACCAGCAAAATCCTGGAAACAGTCATTGGATGGCTGTTAAGAACATACTTAAGTACCTAAGAAGGACAAAAGATATGTTCCTAATCTATGGATCTGGTGATGAGGAACTCGGTGTAAAAGGTTACATGGATGCGAGTTTCCAAACAGATCGTGATGATTCACGGTCACAGTCAGGATATATTTTCATTCTGAATGTAGGAGCGGTCTCTTTGAAAAGCTCCAAACAGGATGTGGTGGCTCTATCAACTACACAATCAGAATACGTCGCCGCCTCATTGGCAGCTCAAGAAGCTGCATGGTTGAAGAAATTCATTGCCGATCTAGGGGTTGTCCCTTCCATTCAGGACCCCCTAGAGATCTTTTGTGATAACGTGGGTGCGATTGCTCAAATCAAGGAACCTCGTGCTCATCAAAAGACTAGGCACATTGGCGGAGATTCAACTACATACGAGATGAAGTTGAAAAGGGAAGATATGTATTCGCAAAGTTCACACGGATCAAAACATTGCAGATCCTCTCACGAAGCTCCTTGAAAAGGCAAAGCATGAAGTCATACTTGTGCCATGGGACTTCGATATTCTAGTGATTGGATTTGATCTGTAAATTTTGTATTTGGATATGTGGAACTCTTTATTATTTGAATAAAATTATTTGGTTATAATGTTTCAATTAATATTCCAATTTAGCATGTTTAATCCATGAGTAAATTTTTTACTCTAAATGTCCATAGTCGTTCAGACTTGTGGGAACAAGTGTGAGGGTAAGATTATTATGAACTTCGATTGGTTGATATTCATAAGGATGAATATAGAGCAATGGGTTGCTACCAAGGTTCATAGATATTTCTAGGATACAAATATTGGACTAACCCGCATCTCAAATTTTACTACATGGAATCTTATTGATTGATCATACGTAAATTTGAGTAAAGGCGAATATCATTTGGTATCCTCAGACCTAAGATACATATTGGGTTTTGATATTCACCAAGTGTCATACCTTGATCTGGTTATCCACTGTTCTGAAATAATGGACAGTACATGAGACTATGTTCAGATATGACACAAGGTGATTGTGAGAAACATATGTAGTCAAGATGGGATTTGTTCCTCTTATTCGTTGAGAGTTAGATGTCTAAGGCCTAGATAAGTTAAATCAACAAGGAATAATTACTCTGTGTCCTTGGATTTGACATGAAATCTGAAACAAAAGAATAGATGATTAATTCACCTAAATCATTTCAAGTAGGATACTTGAAGGGGATGATGTTATTGAATGGCTATAAGTCATGCGTATTAAGGGTAGTAAACCGTTGTTAGGCGGTATTTACTACTTGCATCAATCTTCTATGAATCTTGTGCAAGTGGAAGATTGCAGGATTCTATATGCCCAAGACACGTAGAATATTGATGTGGTTAGTACGTTATGATCCAAGTCGGGTTATACCCAATAACAAGCTTTGCAAACACAAACAATTATTTAATTGACGATATGATCATGCAATTAAATAATCACACCAAATTTAGAAAATAGGTTTTCTAAATAAGTTGCATATGACATGGAACAACTTATTAGGATGTTTTGTTCAAGAATATTATTTGTAATGTTATTTAAGTAGGTTAGATAACATTAAATAATAAAAGGGTGTATAACTTATACAACTAAATGGTTAATTGTATAACTTATTTAGTGACTATGTTTAATATAATGTGTGTAATTTTGTTTAAGAGGGAAAACTTCCTTTTAAAACAAAAATTCGACCGCCCCTTGGAAAGGGATTGGCTCTTTTCCTTTCTTGAAAACACACACATTAAAACATAGACATACACTCAACCTTGCACCTCTCTCAATACATGCAAAATCAAAAACAAGAACTCTTCTCTCTCTCTCAATAGCTATCGGCACAAGCAGCAGCAAAGAAAGGGTTTTGAGTTTTTGTGGTGTTTCTTCCTAACAAGAAAGTGTTGTGCAATCAAGCTTGGGGTATACAAGCTTGAGAGGACCTCTCTTGGTGCCTTGGTCATTCGATTTGATCCATATCATCCTCCATTTTTCGTATTTGACTCCTGGAAGGTAGTCTAGGGCAGCCTCAACATGGCTGTCCATATTGTTTGCTTTATGTTAACATAGCAAGATTCTATTCACATATAAAGATACTACGTTCATGGGTTTGTTTATAAATTTGTTAAAACAAGATGAAAATTTAAATTTCAGCTTATTAACTAAGTTATTATGCATGTTTCCGCTGCATTTTTCAAAAAGTTTAATAGGTTAAACTTGGATTTCATCTTCTAACAAACCCTAACAATTATGGGTCAATCAAGTTATATTTATCCGCACAGAAAGGATTCTGCGTCCAAGGGGAATCCGTGTATAGAGAAAGTGAAGACGCGATCAGAAAGTGATGATGTGAACCTGTTTCCGATGATGAATCTTCGTGCATGCTGATTAGCTTGATATCGTCAGCTGTAGATTGGAACCTTCAACCTTTTGCCCAATACACCGTGTGAAGACGCAAAGAGAGCACAATGTCTATATATTCGGATATGCTGAATGTGAGAGGGAATTTCTGCAGGTGGTGATGTTAATCAGGTTAGCCAGTGTGAAGATTGAAGCAATGGAAAACTGTTCGTATCATTATTTGGAAAAATCAGTCATATGGGGAATCTTGTTGCTATAATGGTGTTCTGCAAAGTAAAACGAAAGCTATTGTGCCTAAATTCATTTTCAGGGATATGGTAGTAACTTGACGGATCGGCAACATTGGCAATATGGTTTTTGTTTGATTCTATTGGCAACCAGAGCAAATATTGACTGAAGGTTGTTAGAGGTGTTATCTACTATTCGCAAGCAACGTCCAAGGGGGAATTTGTTGGAGCATATATTTTCATATATAGTGTGTCTGTCACTTGTCGAATAGTCTAGGCTTAATGTAATACACCTGATATGTTTTAAACACATGAAACTGGGTCATTCGCAGGAGCATATGTGAATGAGACTCAGTCGTACGACTGAGCCATGCTAATGGACCAGTCGTGCGACTGAGAGATGCGATTGGGACATTCGTAAGACTGAACCATAAGTATGGTCCAGTCGTACGATTGAACCATACGCATGGTCCAGTCGTACGATTGAACCATACGCATGGTCCAATCGCACGAATGGGCCCAGTCGCATCTAATATGGGCCGAGGCCTATATATACCAGTTTCAATGTGTAGAGAGAAAAAGGATTTTCAAAAGGGTTTTGAGAGGAGTCTGCCCGAAGCCTAGGTTGCCGGATGAGAGGGGAGATCATGCTCGATCTTCCCCTTGCCAAGAGTCTTGATTCTTATGTTGTAACGAGCTTGTAATCGTTTGGTTTTATCAATGAACCGTTCAGTTATAGTTCGTATTATTGTTTGACTTTTGGTTTGATGTTGTTTATCCTTCCGTCAAGAACATGCTTGGATGTTTATCGATCCAAGAAACCAACTTCACATTTAGAGAACTGCAGAAGTGGAACTAGATGATAATAGAAGAAAAGTAGTAAGAGGATTCAATACTAATGATAGAATGATTGAAGTATCAAAAGATTCTATCAAAGCTACATTAAGATTAGGTGAAAATGAAGATGGAAATTTATGTGAATACACTTTCAATGAGTGTAGAGAGACTTTCATGCAGATGGGTCACCTAGATAACTTTCCAAACAAGCAATTCTTCATAGCAAGAGTTCATAATCACTGGAAGCTGCTATGCTATGTGTTTCAGCACTGTATGTCTAAAAGAAGTGTAGGATGGAACTCATTTCTAGTTGATATAGCATCTCCTATAGTACCCATAGCCACTAATAGAATATTTAACATGGCTAAGTGGATCATGAATGGGTTATATTCAATTTGGAGAAAGGGAAGAGGAACAAGTACTTGATGTATCCTAGATTTCTCCAGTTGATCATAAATGAGGAATATCCAGACATACATGCTTATAGAGTACAAGGTGAAACACTTGATTTAGAGCATATGTCTGAGGTGGTGTACAAGAGGCTAGCAGTGATCACAGGTGCTAAAAAGTACCTTTATTTGCGTACATGAGGAATGTAGCTAATGATAATGTTGACATTAATCAGCAATATTTTCATTTGACTAAGGATGAGCCTATTAATCCTAATGATCTGATTGAAGATGTAATCGAAGAGATTGCTGAAGAATCTGAAGATGATGATGATGATGAAGTGGATGATGATTATGAAAGTTCTACTAATAATGATGATGACAATGATGATAATGTTCAAGGAGGTGATCAAGGAGGTGATCAAGGAGGTGAAATTGAAAGAAATGTTGAAGAAACTATTCAAGAGATGGATAGTGAGCAAACTATTTCTGATCAAAGGAATGAAGAAGATAGAAATACAAATGATGATATTAATGTTGAAGTAAATGATCAAAGAAATGATGAAGATATTGAACATGAGAATGTAGAGAATGTTGATTTCAACCAAGCATTTTATTTTAATGCAATATGGTTTGAGCCATCACAGAGAATGTTATTTCCGCTATGCAATCTCCAGCCAAGAAGTTGTGATTGTAAAAGAGACAGAACAAGAAATGAAACAAACAACAAATGTTTGTACTCAAACAAAGATAGATGATGATTTTGATGAAGTTAATAAGTTGAAATCACTGATTGCGAAGAAACAAAATGCTATACTAAAAGTCAATGATGAAAAGAAGAATGTTATGATGTTAGATCTTGACGAAAAAGTAAAGATAATGTTTGAAGAAATGGAGAAGTTGAAAGAAAGTTTAAAAGAACCTGTGAAGGAAAGTGAAGTGATTGTTGTTAAGGAAGAATCTGTTCAAGAACCTCAAGAAACTACAACTGGAAAGTTTACTGAAGTAGAAAAAGGGAAAAGGAAAATGGATGAAGTTAAACCTCTTCTATTCATACTAAAGTTCAAAAGATTGTTGATCCAGTTGAGAATGTAGAATAAACAGAAATGTAACAACGAATTGAAGCTCTTGATGATATAGAATCAGATCTACCAGATGAATGGTATGATGAAGTTCTAGAAGATGAATATGCATTTGACGTTGATTATTCTCCAATTGAAAAGACTCAAGATGATATTCCTATTGACTTCGAAGACAGATACAATTATCTGATCAGGAAGAAATATAATAGAGTTTATTTGGATGGACTGACAGTGACTCAGATTAATGAAGAGTATGAGAAATGCATGTTTATAGAGTCATCAGCTCCAGCAGATCCAAATGAGATAAGCCTTGAGCATGGAGAATGGACACCTTTGAATGAAAGCTTGAACATTGATGATATTCCTATGATAGAATTGAACCACCCAAACCCTGATGATATGAGCATACCTGCTCTGAGAATGTGGTTGCAGTCAAGGAATTATTCAAGGTGAGTCCTTAAGAAAGCTAGTAAGGAGTTTCCAAGAAACTAAGAAGATGTATAACAAGATGATTATTCTAGATATGGATAACCCTCAGTATCTTGAAATAACCAAAAGAACAAAAATGCTAAAGCCTTAAGAAGTTAAGTCAATGGAGTTAGTGAGGAGAACTAATGAACACAGAAAGGAGCTTATGCAAAATAACCAAAAGAACAAAAATGCTAAAGCCTCAAGAAGTTAAGTCAATGGAGTTAGTGAGGAGAACTCATGAACACAGAAAGGAGCTTATGCATATGTTTCCCAATGTTGAGAAACAAGGATATAAAGTATCTCTTGACCAAAAGAAATTGTGGAATAAAGCCAGATCAGCAGGTGATATAGTATGAAATGTGTTACAAACAGGGCAATCAATTTCTGAATTGCTGAATGCAATGATTGTGCCTGATAAAACCAAAGAAGTGAAGATAATTGCATGGAAATATGAAGAGATTTTTTATGCTTTGCCGATCAAAAGAGTAAATGCTTTTTGTGATGTGTATCATTTTTACTCGAGCATCATTTCCTTACCGGTGCAAGATTTGAAAGAATTACATAAGTTACCTCTGATTAATCACATAAAGGCTAAAAGGGGAGAAAATTTTGTGAAGTTGCTTGATAGAGGTATATCTAGAATTCTAGCCTTTCTTCAAACTCGTTGTGACCAAGAAGACAAAAGCTATTTTGCCAAGATGAAGAAGAAATCAAAGAAAGGTGAAACTAGTGAATCTATGGAAGATTGTTACTTAGAGACTTTCAGTGATAAGTATTTTGAAAAAGTATCAAATCCTTGATTGAAAGTTATAGATGGCACTCAATTATCAAAACCAATTTTGAGATAGTTTTCTGATTCAGCAATTTCCATATGAAGCTTATAAGGGATCTAAATGATTGGGACAATGATATGATTAGTTTGTTTGGTGTTTTTGAACTCAAACTTCTACATCCAAGTTATATCTCATTCTTGTCAAATCAAAGTTTTGAGCAAGTATCTCCATCAGAAGCAGAGAATGACAGAAAATACTTTTTGACAATTATAAAAGTAACGAATGCTGCTATGAAGAGGATTTCTTTGAGAAAGGCAATGACATATGCAAATATAGTGAAAAAAAACATAAAAGACATAGAGTTCATGAGAATTTCAAGTAAAGGAGTGTTAGATATCTACACATAAGAAAATCCAAAGCCAATAGAGATGTATGCAAATGTTGATATTGAAGGCTTAACAAAAGAAATATTGTTGGTGATGGAAGCAATGGAGATAAAGATTAATGATTCCAAGCCAAAGCAAGGAATTCTAGCTGGGAAGTTCAAGTCTTCAATAAAGAAAGCACTTAAAGAACTAGAGCTCTACAAAGAGAAGCCAATGTTCAAGATCAAAGAAGAACCAAAGATTATTTTTGCTGAAGACAAATGCAAATCTTTGGGGGAGTATTGTTGGAACCCTAGGAAAGATTAGCATTTTAGTCTTTAGATAAGTTTTGTCATAGTTTAGGGACTTATTATGTAAATATATGTTCCTTTTTGTTTATTGATATTAGTATAAATAGGATTGCATTTATTTGTGTAGGTAACACTTGTAAGACTTTAGATATTATTCACTCATTGCATTTTGTAATCCTTCTAATATCAATGAAAACACTATGAATTCTTCTGATATTTGTTTGTTTTGATTACATTGTTCATATATTGTTAATTACTTGATAACAATCACAGATCGATCCATCTGAACCTATCAAATTTAACATTGAACGTTCAATGATAACATTCGTCTTAGAGTTATAAACTCTATACGCTTTCGAAGCGGAAGAATATCCAAGAAAGAATCCATCATCAAACTTTGAATCAAATTTGTCAAGATGGTCATTTGAATTTAAAATCAATACAGAACATCCAAAAGATTTAAGAAAATCAATATTGTGTTTCCTTCCAAACATTAACTCATAAGGAGTTTTCTATTTGTCCTTAACCAACAGAGTATGATTTTGAATAAAACAGGAAGTTGATATTGCTTCATCCCAGAATATGATAGGAATCATTGCATCAGGTAACATTGCTCGAGCAGCTTCAATCAAAGTTCTATTCTTCCGTTCTGCACCTCCGTTTTGTTGTGGAGTTTGAGGAGTACTGAACTGATGAGCTATTCCTTTGTCTGCATAAAAACTATCAATATTAGCCTTTTTAAATTTGATTCCATTATCACTTCTGATTATTTAACCTTTTGATCTAATTAATTTTCTACTTTAATGATAAATTCTTTTAAAAGATCAATTATTTCAGATTTTGCATGACAATAAAATCATGTATAATCATCAATGATAACTAAACAATACGATTTCTTCTCGATACTCTGTATGTTTACAGGATCAAATAGATCCATGTGTAAAATTTGTAAAGGTTTAGAATTTAAGTTTATTTGTTTGGTCTTATAAGACGTTCTATGTTGTTTTCCCTTCAAACATGCTTTGCAGAGGTCTAATGTTACGAACTTCTTTGAAGGAATTCCAATAACATGATTTCCTGCTGCAAGCTTGTTCATGTTCTTGAAGTTTGAGTGACTGAGACGTCTATGCCAAAGCTGTCTTTCATCACTAGATGCACGAGCAATGAGACAGGTTGTTTCTGTAGACGGATCAACTTGAGACATGTCTAGTTTTTAGACATCTCTGCCATGAACAACTTTGACAATAACCCACTCTTTGCTTATCTGAATTCCTGGCTTTAAGATATAACAAAAAGAATCATCAAATAAAGTAGAGTATGATTTTTGCATATTTGTGAAACTCTTAAAAGATTGAAATTCAATTGTTCATAGAAGTTGACTTTGTCAAAACTTATTATTCCGTTAGATACCGTTCCTTCACCAGTCATCTTTCCTCCTGAATCTCCACCAAACACCATATGAGTACCATCTTTTAGCTTAGAATCTTGAAGCAAGGCTTGATTGCCTGTCATGTGTCAGCTACACCCACTGTCAACATACCATGTGTTTACTGGTCTCCACGGGCGTACCTGCAGTCAAAGATATTTAAGATGAGTTAGTAACCCAAGCCAAAATGGTCTTGGGCTTTCCAAATTTATCTATGATGGTAAATTGTTTGAAATGGAGTTTGTTTATATCAGGTTTCTATTGAGATTTGTGATTTTCAACTCCTCGTTTAAAAACATTTTGATTATCTTTTTTTGTTTTGTTATCAAAACATTAAATCTATTTTCAAGATCATTATCAAGAAATTTTGAACTATAGTTTGAAACATTATAAAAATTTGTCTTATTGTATGTTTCATTTTTATTCTCACTGAGCGTGGAATGAAAGGTTCTTGATTTACTGTTGTGGTCTGACGTTATACTTAATATCATAATCAGAATTGATTCTTCTGAAAGATCTCAAACCCAGAGAAGGTGTTTTTGACTGCTTTTGAAATCCATTATAATAATTTCTTTGAAACTTTGGATTAGCATATTCTTGGTTATCAAAATCCTTTCTAGGTGAGTTCTTCCTGAAGTAATAATCTTTTGTATTATGATTAATTTCATCACACAATGCACAGTATTTGTTAAAATAACAATACACTGTGTTGTGATTCGTCACATCACATATGTGGTAGTATTTGTTAAAATAACACTCAGATGTGTTATGATTATACATGTCACATATATCATAGTATTTTTGTGGCTTTTGAAACAACATTTTCTTAACCATAGATGTAGAGGCCACATTAGATCCTTGTTTAGATTTAGGAGTAGACTGGTTAAGCTTTTGTTTTTGCTGTGTGAGTTTGGTCTTTTGAATTTTTGGATTTTGCTTTTGAACACTCTCACAATTCTTTAACTCCTTAGGTACAAATCTATGTTGAATAGCGGAAGACTTAGGACCTGAACCTGTTTGTAGATCAGAGTTAGATTTGTTCTTTGGTTTTGATATTGTTTCATATATTGTGTTCATGTCAAAAGTTCCTGCTGACACAAACTTCACAGGTTTAATTTTACTTGAGTTGTTGTTTTGTTCAGACTGTTTAGCTTTTGAAGTTGGTTTTCTACTTCTTTGATTTCTTGATGACTTCTTAGTGTTTTGTGGCTTAATTGAATCTTAAGAAGATTCTTTTTCACACTCTTTGTTTTGAGTTAATTCATTTGAGCTTGAATCATCAGAAGATAGAGTGTTATTTCTCTTCTTGACATTTTCCTTTCATTTTGAGATTAATCTCATTAGATTTGTCATTCTCTTAGTCAATTTGACACTTCTCTATGACACATTCACTTTTTGGAACAAATAGATGTTTATTCTTTAGACGAGGTTCATAAGATTTTACTTTGATCGGATGGCTATTCTTAATCTTTTCTGAATCTTTCTCCTCAAATATTTGAATGTTTATTTTTTCAACTTCACATTCAAAAGTTTCTTGATCAAGATTTTTCTTCTCTTGAAATTCTTTTAGTTTAGCTTTATTTTCTGGTGAATGGTCATGAGTATTGAATTTTCTCGTAAAGTATTAGAGATTGATTCAGGCATAGGTTCATGTGTAAAACCTAACCATGTTTTATCTTTATCCTTTCTTCTATTTACCAGTTGCTTAACTATGGTCTTTGAGCTTTTTACTTTAGCCAAATCAACTTGAGTTGCAACATGTGCTAGTTTTTCTTGTTCAAGTGTTTTTGTCATTTCTTCAAGCTATTTCTTAACTAATTCAAGTTCTTTTAGAGTTTTGTTCTAACCTACTTGAAATGACATGGTTTTTTCATTAGCAATTTTATGATCATCTTTAAGTTTCTTGTGCATTGATTCTTCTTGCTTCAATTTGTCACATATTTTGAATGAGTAATTTCTATAATGTTCAACTTGTTCAAAACATGCTTTTATGCATAGTTTTTCTCTTACTTCAGTTGGAATTTTAGGATATGGACTTGAAGACTCAATGTCAGATGTAGAGTTTACAACTTGATAGGATCAAACGAATATATCTGTGATGATTTGTAACACAATTCAATGAAATTCACATAAAGTAATCAAATCAAAACAAGATATCAATAAAATTCAAGTTTTCATTCATATCAAGCTAAGACAATTACAAGCATGAAAAATATATTCGAATATCTTGTGTATTCTTTTTTTCATCTACCTGCAAATCTAAGCTATTTATACTCAAAACACAAAGTAAAGGAACTAACAAATTACAGAAATAGTCCCTATACTATTACAAAATATCAAAAGACAAATAAAGACAACATGTTAATCTTTCTTAGAGCACTTAACAATACTACCCCTAAGATTGACATGGTCTTCAGACTTCAAAATCTTCAAGCTTGACTGCTGACTCTATCTTCAATTCTATCTTCAGCCTTGACTTCATCATTCAAAGAAATCTGTTGGTTCTTCTTTGACTTTGAACATTGACTTCTGTTTGTATATTTCTAACTCTTTCAAAGCTTTTGATATAGCTGAATTGAATTTACTTGCAAGAATGCCTTGTTCTGGTTTAGCTTCATTTGTTTTAATCTCCATCTTATCCATTCTTTCATGTTGACTACTAGTGCTTTCTTTGTTTCATCAGATGATTTGGTTTCATCTTTAAGCTTTGACATAGGAAGACTTTGATAAGGCTTTTGAAAAGTCTTTTGAGCTTGTTGAAACCTTTGATTATTTGTGCTTGAATGAGCACTTCCTCCATTATTCATTGGAGCTTTGCATTCTCTTGAAAAGTGTCCATAACTGTTGTAGTTGAAACATCTAGCTTTTGACTTGTCAAATCCAACAGTCTTGTTTTCACTAGGCTTGTATTTCTTATTGACATAAGAATCTTTTTGAGTCCTGCAGGCAATCATCACCATCTGCCAGTTCAAGTCCATCTCTTCAACATCTTCAGGATCCATCTCAAATAAATCATGTAAAACAAAATCTAGTTGAGTTAAATGGCTACCTTGATATGCTTGAAAGCTGGCCATAAAAGCAGTAAATGCAGTTTTGGACTCTTCATCCTCTAATAGGATGTTAATCACATCTTTAACTTTGCTAGATTTAGCTGAGTTAGATGATGAAGAAGTCTCTATCTGAATATTTGATGATTGTGACTGTGGTTTAGGAGGAGATTGAGAATGAGACTGGGTTGTATATGCAGGTGCACTGGTAAATGATGAGTCAGTGAAAAATCCTACTCCTACAAACAAGTCTCCTTCTTCTTCAGGACTTTTCTCATTCTTTGCCATGAATGCATTTTCTATGGTGGTTGCAGGTGAAGCAACAAACTGATATTAAGACATTGATGTTGCTCTATCATTGTTCTTTGAGCTTTCATCAATCTCCACTGATTCTATTTTTGCAATAAGAAGATCTAGATCCATTGGAAACTTCTCAATATGCTTTAGTAGTGTTACAGTTTGTTTCCATGAAGATGGTAAAGCATTGAGTAGTCTGAGATTTAAATCTTCAAGATCAGGTTTGATACCAGCCGTTGACATCTCAGTTATGAGTTGAACAAATCTATTCATCATTTGATTTATTGTCTCTCCAGACAAATGTTGAAATAATTCTAATTGTCTTTTAAGCTTTTGTTTCTTTAAATTTTGAATCTCTTTACCTCCTTCACAAATGATCTTCAATGCTTTATATAGTGTATATCCAGTTTGATATGCATCAAGCCTTGTAAGAACTTCCAAGGTAGTCCTTTACACATTAATGAATAGGCTTTAATATCATTCTTAACTCTTTTCAGATCATCTCCTTGAATATCATCTTCTGGATAAGGTTCTGGAGAATCTTTAGTATACACAAATCCTCTGTCTGGTCCATCAGTTATTATAGGAATCTATGGTCCTTTTTCTATAGATTTCCAGAGATCAGTGTCAATGGAATTAAAATGTTGTTTTAGTCTAAGAGACCAATTTTTGAAATCAGCTCTATTTTTAAGTTTTGGAACTCTGTTTTCAGAATCTTCTGATTTTACCATTCTTATATTTTTGTTGTTTTCTTATATTTTGAATTTTAAAAAAATTTGAAAAAGTTTTTCAAAGAATTTTCTTTAAAAAAAATTCTAAGTATCAAGGTTAAAACGTCTGAACAGTATTCAAACGTCTCAACAGTTGATGTGTCTAAGTTGAGAAACGTCTAATGGAATGCCAGAAAAATTTTCCAAGACAACTAAAATTGATGCGTCTGAATAGTTGTAAAACGTCTGAACAGTTGTGATGCGTATACACAGTGTTGATGCGTCTGCACAGTGTTGATGCGCCTACACAGTTATCAAACGTCTAAACAGTTCAAAATTTCTCAACAATGATACATCTGGACACTCGAATAGTGATCAAACGTCTGAACTGAAAACGTCTACACAGTGTTAATGCAACTAACACTTAGACAAATTCAGTCAATCTCAGCTCATGCGACACATTCATCATCTTCAAATGAATGTAACAAACTCAAATCTTCTGAATTCTTCAAATGTTGATGAATTCGATTGAAACTTTTCAATTAGACGAGTTTTATGCCGATAAATATTCTTCATAATATCAATTTCTTCAATTTCAATAACAAATCACTCAATTTTTGAAATTTCAGATCGAAACTTCAAGACATTTTCGAACAACAAATTCAACAATTTACTTGAATTTGATGAATTGATCTGCTAATTGTGATTCAAATCATGTTTCTGATGATGAAACACAACTGAAATTCATAAATTTTCACTTAAATTGTATCTCAATCACAGATTCAGTGAGATTTTAGGTTTTCAAGTTCGATGAACATAAAATGAAAATCAATCACTAACAGCTTACCAACAGCTCTGATACCATTTGATAGGATCAAATGAATATATTTGTGTCGATTTGTAACACAATTCAATGAAATTCACACAAAGTAATCAAATCAAAACAAGATATCAATAAAATTCAAGTTTTCATTCGTATCAAGCTAAGACAATTACAAGCATGAAAAATAGATTTGAATATCTTGTGCATTCTTTTTTTCATCTACCTGCAAATCTAAGCTATTTATACTCAAAACACAAAGTAAAGGAACTAACAAATTACAGAAATAGTCCCTATACTATTACAAAATATCAAAAGACAAATAAAGACAACATGTTAATCTTTCTTAGAGCACTTAACACAACCTTTGGTTGTTCAGACTTTGCCATAAGTGCAATTTCTTCTATGTCCTCCTTTGGATCAAATTTGTCACTCCAGTCATAGTCTGTCTCATTTTCTGATTCATCTCATATTAGATTATTGTTTTCAGACCAGTCTTCGTTCATTTCAGAGATCAAAGCTAAACCTGAAGTAAGATCAGTTGTAAATTGTTCAGCATAAGCACTCTAGTCATAACCATCTTTTATGTTTACAACTAGTGCTTTCTTTTATTCTTTAGCCCTCTTTTTATCATCTTTTAATTCAGGCATAGGCAGACTTTGATATGGTTTTTGAAAAAGTCTTTTGATTCTGATGTTGATGCCTCTAATTATTGGAACTGCTTTGACCATTTCCACTTTGAGTTCTTGGAGCTTTACATTCTCTAGAAAAATGGCCATAACTATTGCAGTTGAAACATCTTGATTTTGACTTGTCAAAACCAACTGTTTTGTTGGCACTGGGCTTGTAGTTCCTATTGACATATGAGTGCTTTTGTGTTTTATAAGCAATCATCACCATTTGCCAATTCAGGTCCATTTATTCTACATCATCAGGATCCATCTTGAATAAATCCTGCAAAACCAAATCAAGTTGAGTTAGATGACTAGCCTGATAGGCTTGAAAACTTGCCATAAAAGCTGTAAAAGTAGTTTTGGACTCTTCATCCTGTAATAGGATATTTATAACATCTTTAACTTTGCTAGGATTAGCAGAGTAGAAAATGGAGTCTCATTATTTGTTTTAGGCAAATTGATCTTGGAGGAGACTATTGTTGTTGTGGCTGAGTTGAATAGACTGGGGTACTCATGAAAAATCTAGCTCCCACAAACAAATCACCCTCATCTTCAGGAGTAGCATCATTTTTGGCAAGAAAGGCATTCTCTATAGTATTTGCTGGAGAAGCAACATACTTATATTGTGATGTTGAAGCAGATTTGTCATTATTTCTTGAACTCTTATCAATTTCAACAGATTCAATCTTTGCCATGAGAAGATCAAGATCCATAGGAAACTTTTTAGTGGACTTTAGTAGGGTTACAGTTTGTTTCCATGAAGATGGAAGTGCATTCAGGAGTATGTTATTTAGGTCTCTACGATCATTTTTGATTCCTAAAGTTGATATTTCAGATGTGAGTTGAACATATCTATTCATCATCTGATTTATAGTTTCTCCAGATATATGCTCAAAAAGTTCAAGTTGTCTATTTAACTTTCTTCTTTTGAGATCTTGTATCTCTTTACCTCCTTCACATGAGAGAGTATGCTTTAACATCATTTTTCACCTTCTTTAAATCATCACCATGTAATCCATCTTTAGGATATGGCTCTTGAGTGTCTTTAGTATATACAAATCCTCTATGTGGACCATCAGAAGTGATTGGGATATGAGGTCCTTTTTCAATTGACTTTCACAGATCGGTATCAATTGAGTTCAAATGATATTTTAAACTGAGTGACCAATTTTTAAAGTCAGCTCGATTCTTTAGCTTTGGTACTCTATTCTCTGAATCTTCAGACTTAGCCATGATTAAGTTTTCAATTCAAGAAAATATATTATTTTTATGTTTTTAGATTTAAGATGAAATAAAGAAATGAAAATATTATTGGATTTTAGATTTTTGGAAAATTTCTAAGTGTTGAGTGAAAAGTCTAAATTAGAAGCGCCTAAACAGTAGTGATGCGCATGCACAGTAGTAAAATGCCTAAACAGTAGAGAAACTCCCAACTTGTCTTAGAAACGCCTAAGGGATTGCCTTAGTGAACTTCTGAAGTTTCCAAGTATACAAACGCCTGAAGAGTAACAAAACGCCCAAATAGTTCTCAAACGCCCAAACAGTTCTCAAACGCCCAAACAGTGTTGATGCGCCTAAAAACAGTTGCAAAGTGCCTGAACAGTTCCAAAGCGCCTAGGACTTAGACTTCTGAAAAACGTTTGAACAGTGTTTAAACGCCCACACAGTGTCAAAACAACCACTCTGAAACGCCTAAACAGTGTTAAAGCATCTAAACAGTGCTCATGCGCCTAAACACTTAGGTGCTTTTTCAGATGATTTCAACACCTCAAACGCTTATTCATCTTCTTCGTAACAACCTGATCTTAAGAAATTTTTCAAAACTTGATAAAACGATCTAAAATTCTTCAATCAAGTCACAATTACACCGATAATCAATCCTTTAGCATCATTTCTTACAATTAACAACAATTTGAGACTCAATTTTGCAAATTCAGTGTTCGAGTTTGAAGAACTATTCGAACACAAAATTTGTCAAAAACTCAGATTTGATTATGTAAATTCACTCAATTGAGATTCAAGTCATGTTTCTAATGATGAAACATAACTAAATCATCAATTAATTACACAATTTCTATCAAATCACATATTCAAGTGATTCAAAAGTGCTCAAAAGTTGATTTTGAACTTGAAATCACTGAACCGAAAGCTCTGATACCATTTTATAGGTTCAAATGGATCGATCTGTGATTGTTATCAAGCATTTGACAATATATGAACAATGTAATCAACACAAACAAATATCAGAAAAATTCATAGTGTTTCTATTGATATTAGTAGGATTACAAAGTGCAATTGAGAGAACTTTTTGCAAAAGTCTTACCTGCACAAATACAAAGAAATCCTATTTATACTAATAACAAGAAACAAAAAGGAACATATATTTACATAATAAGTCTCTAAACTATGACAAAACTTATATAAAGACTAAAATGCTAATCTTTCCTAGGGTTCCAACATTTTCTATGTTGGCCATTAAAGTTGGATTCTCTTCTAACACCTCCTTCTCAAACATGCCCCGGTCACATGTTTCATCTTGTAAAATTATCAGCCTAGTTTCTTTTGAATTACTAGGCCTTGCTGATGAGCTTGTGGCTGGTGGGGAAAAGTTTGCTAGCTGAGGTTGTCTGAAGGATCTTTGAGATGTTGTTGGGTAATGAGATTGATGTTGATAAGACTGATGTTGATGAGACTACTGTTGGTGATGTTGTTGATTCTCTCTCATGTTAGGAGTTGATTGTTGATTGCACTCTCTTGAGAAATTTTCATAGATATTACATTTGAAACATCTCACCTTTGAGTTATCAACACCAATTTTGGTTGTTGTACCTGCTACAGCCAAGTTTTGTTTCTTCTCATGTACTGCTTGGCTCTGTATACAATCATTCCATTTACCACTAAAGATCCATTTCCTCTACTTTATCTAGATGAAGTTCTTCCAAATCTTGTTGGCAAATGTTAGCAGGTGTTAGAGTGCTGCCCAAATAAGCTTGAGCTAAAAGTTGCAAATGTTGCTTTGTTCTACACAGTCCAGAATCATAATGATGGGCTCTACTTGATTGTTGTTGGAGGAAGACTTGGCTGATATGCAGATGAATCTTTCCTTTCATCATATCTCCCTTTCTCTTTTGCTGGCTTTCTTTGAGAGGATGTTTTTGTAGGCTTTGATGCATAAAATTTAACTTCTTCTCATCTTCACTCAAACTAAAAGAGTTGTCATTATTATGATTAAAAATAAAATCACTTCCAGCACTTTTTGTTTCTTTAAATACGGAGTGAAATGAGTTCTCACACTCTTGTTTTTTGACTTTTCATCCATTTCAAAAGCTTCTATTTTAGCCACCAATGTATCTAAACCAATGGTTTTTAGATAAAGGGTGTTCTTGAACATTGATACAGATTGCTTCCAACTTTCTGGCAAATATGGATCTATCTTTATGTTTAACTCCTCATTGCTATACATTAATTCAAAGATGTTCATCTCGGTTACCAATTGCATAAACCTGTGAAGTTGTTGAGGAACTAATTCACCCTCAATATGATAAAATGTTTCATATTAGGAGCGAAGAGTATCCTTCCTTATGCTCCTGATTTCATCACTCCCTTCATAGAGAGTGTGAAGTATCTTCTATAAGGAATTTGTGTTTTGTAGTTCTCACACCTGATTAGTATATCTTCAGGTAAAGCCATATTGAGTAAATTGTATGCTCTAATATCGACTTTAACCTTTTTAACATCCTTGGGTGATAGATCTTTTTTTTATTTATGGGTTGATTATTGCCTTTATAATCCGCCCCAAGAGCTGGTGAAATATAAGGACCTTCAGTTATTAATACCCATAAATCAGAATCAGTGTAATTCGCATGATTTCTGAATTTGATTTTCCAGGATTAAAAATCCACTTTTGTTTCCAACTGTATGATGATCCTCCAAAAGAATTACTCATCTTAGTCAAAATATTAACGTTCAACTAAAAACAGACTTCCTTTTGTGACTGAACTAACTAATGATAAACACTTGATTATTGAATAAGTAAGTAGTTGAAATCACAAATCAGTCAATCCTTTTAATGATTATTAATATCAAATCAAGGATGTTTGTTGATATATTTTGTTCAATTGAATTGAACAATTGTTGATTATCAATCAATAACACAGATCTACGTATAAATTAATGTGAATGTAAATCAATGTTAACCGAGCAATGTAACGGTACTCCTTGAACGATAAATCAAAGTTTGATAGTTTTAAATTGATTTACACCAAATTATTGAGTATAATGCCTTTGTTAGCTATCGATTAGTCTAAGTCAACTTGTATGTTGATTGGTTCATTCTATAACAATCTTGAATCAGAGCTATAAACTCTCAAGATGTTATGAAGACTTAAAAGCAATTTTACTTCAAATCAATAGATCTAAACAAAAAACTGATAGATCTAATGATACAGACAATCAATTAAACAATTCTAACACTGATAGATCAATCGATCTAAATCAATGAGCACTTGGCTCTGATATCACCTGTGAATCCAAGGATCGCAATTAGAAATTATCAGTGTTAGATTGAATTCAAATAATAATCGCGGAATTATCACTAATCGTTGTTCAATTGATTGATATAATATAACAAACACAATAAAAAGTATAATCAAGAACAGAACAATTAAGTGCAATAAATGAATGAACGCGATGTGATTTAAAAATATTTCATTAAAAATTATAAATGATCAAATAGTAATTGATGATGATGTTTCCTATGATACTATTGATGATAAAGTATCAATGAATTGATTAATGAAAACAATGTCCTATGATAAAGTATCAATCTTGATACCTTCACATTTTATTTTATATATGATTATAATAATATTTTTAATTATTTTGTATTTATTTGTTGTTACATGTTTTGTATTTATTTTTATTCTCATACCATTTTATGTGACATAATAGAGTGGTTCAAGAGAACAAGGCCCCTAGGCTTAACATCTAATTTTCTTCCAGGTTAAAATCACCCAACTTAAAAAATAATAATAAATTAATAAATCTAATTTTCTTTTGTTTACATGCTTTACTAAAAAAAATTTTCTGCATATAACTAGCCGGTCATTACAACTTTACTACGAATCCGCCTTGTGTCTTTCCCATCTTTACTTCTTTCCACATTAATATGCTATATATTTAAAGTCTAATCCAATTCATTGATACTTTATCATAGGACATTGTTTTCTTTAACCAACTTGCATTGAGTCGACCTATTGGATAAATAAATAAAGATTTTTATCTTGTTTACAACCTCCAAAATCATTAAACGAATCCTAGGTATATGAACGATAAATAGAAACCATGGTATCATTTTCACAAAAAATGGAAGTGGCTAATTTGATTTCCATCATTCTCTAGTAGAAAGAATTTAACTACATTGTAGAGTCAATTAAGATACAATCCTATCTACTTAACTAACTGCATGCTATCTTTACATCAGGTTGAACTTATCAAAGAAACTAGACCTTCAAAATAATCTTCACTGCACGGGATATTTAGCCCTCCTTTAGGATTGTCAAAACCAAACTCTTCTTCCACCCAGCGTAGGAGATCCCGAAACAAAGGGTGATTCAAGGTAGATAGTGGGATAACGTATCTCTTGTGCATCTCGCCTACGTAAACTGCAAAATGGCCTTTCTTCGGGCAATCTGTGGCACCAGAAGATCCTTTCCTCGGCTTATGTTTAGCACTAGTGCTTCTGATTATTCCCAAACCCATGTGTCTTGATGTAAAAACAGATCAAATTTTGAGAGGCTTTAGTACATAACGAATGTTGTATGACTCGCTCGGTTGAAGTAATATTAAAAACAAGCTAGTTATATATAGGATTGGGAAGATATTTTATTTCCTATAATTGGGAAGTAAGATCTATGGTGTATATTGACTTACAAGTGAGTAGACATATGAAGAATCACATGGTATGCCTGGTCTTGTTGAAGGCATATTATGGCCTACCACTTTGAAGGTACATGAACTTGGGAGTAAGATATTCTAGTGGTTGCTACTGTGTCCGACATATGTACTCTTTTAGACAACGCACTAACTTATACCAGTGTGACACCTGAAAATGCATTCATAAAGATTCAGATGTTACGATGAATCATTCCTATTCAAAATTAATGAACCACATGAAATAATATTATAGCAATAACTATGCTTACTAGTGTAGAACAGTTGTGTTACAACACTTTTTTTACGCAAAATGAAAAAAAAAAAGTACTTTGGATCAGATATAACATTTATCTTGTATTGCAAGATCAAACTCTTATTTAACAAAAAAATACCAACACAATGCTCATATCATGTGTTCACAATTTGTGGTAACAAAAAAAGTTCATGAGTACACCATAAAAACAGGACTATTAATGTAGATACCAACACTACACTATGAGAACCTTGAATGGATAGCCACAGACCACTAGAAAATCAATGAGTATTGCTTATAAATATCAATGACAATCAGTGTCTCACTAACTTCTTTGATGATTTTAGTATTATCATATTATTTACTCAGCAAATGTGAGATAATAATCATAAATCAAACACGTTGGATATGTAGAGCGCACGCTTGTTTTAAGAATGTAAGGATTTCAAAGCCACTTTTGTTGTTTGAAAAGATTAACCGTTTAGATTTACAGAATTGGATTAAAATTGGATTATAATAACAACGTGATTTATCATTACCGATATGTTTGTATGACAAATATTTTTAGTAAAAAGTTGCTTTCTTAATTGCTTTCCTTAAATGATTGTTTTTATAAATCATAAACCGAGCTTTTTTCACCGTAGTTCTTTATGTGCATCGTTTCCGTCAACTATGGAATTCTCATCATAGAATCTTGTATCACTACTAGAAAACTGTTAATAGATGACGCACAAAAGATGTGCGGAAAAAGATGACGCGCATTTACGCGTATCATAGAATATATGTCGTATTTTAAAATACTTTTAGAAAGGATGACATGTATTTTTGCGTATCATTTTGGTTCGTCATCTTTTAAAATTTCAAGCCTTATAATATATCGACCCCCTTTCTCTTGTTTTTGACCGCCTCCCCCAATTTCTCAACACCCCAATCGACCGTCTCCCCTAGTTTCTCAGCACCCCAATCGACCGCCTCCCCCAATTTCTGAACACCTCAATCAACCACCACCAGCAGACAACCACAATCAATCCATGCGGGCCCTTCGCGTAACCAGCTGAGCACCGCAATCAATCCATGCAGGCCCTTCGCGCAACTAGCTGACCACTTCAATCAATCCATGCAGGCCCTTCGCGCAACCAGATGACCACTGCAATCAATCCATGCAAGCCCTTCGCGCAACCAGCTGACCACCGCAATCAATCCATGTAGGCCCTTCGTGCAACCAGTTAACCACTGCAGTTAATCCCACCACCGCCAGTCGACCATCGTCAGCCGCAGTCAATCTGTCTTTCCCCTCCTACAAGCCCATCGCGGGTGCTACATTATTGTTTTATTTATTTTGATTGTTAAATTGTGGTTGATTGTCAATGTGTCGTAAATTAGGGTTTTAAGTAGAACTTCTTGGATCTAGTATATGTTTTAGTGTAGTAATTTTTGTGGATTTTGTTTTTTGTTTGTTTTTTAGGTTTTTTGAAGGTTTATCCATCTTGTTTAGGTTGTCTAGAAACTAATGACATCTTGTTTAGGTTATGTTGAACTTTGTGTATCTTGTTTAGGTTGTGTAAAAACTAATGACATTTTGGTTAGATTGTGTAGAACTTTATGTGTCTTGTTTAGGTCGTGTAGAAACATATGATTAATGACATCTTATTGTAATATGGATACTTTAACCCTTACATAGAGGTGCACAAATTTAGTTGGGTTTAAGAACGTTATGTGTTGTTGGGATTCAACAATGGCATAAACTGAAGCTTACTAAATCATAATTACATCCAACTAAAGATCTCATTATACAAGTTCAGAGACCAAGTTGATTACAACAAAACAAGACAATTCAACATGACAAAGTCAACATCAAGACAATTAGAAAGTCAAAATTAGGTCATGTTGTAATATAGTATAAATAGACCCACTAGTTCATTTTTGAAAGTGTGGCTTTTGTGTGTGTGTTTCTCATGGTGTAAATCACCATCCAAGGAGAAATCCTCTGCTTTGGGTGGGTTTGATTTCACCAGCCATCTATCATTCTCATTGTAAGTTGTTTATCAACATCAATGAAATCATAACATTATTATTATCTATTGGACCAAAAGAACCAATGAGCCTGATCAGAAAAACCTCCAAGTCCTACAGACATTACAACTGCTGAAGAAGATCACAACAGCTGAAGACATCAGCTGATTACAAGGTCTGAAGACAAAGTCTGAAGACAAGAACTGAAGACTACTGTTGAAGACAAAGTCTGAAAGTAAAGTACTGAAGACAAAGTCTAAAGCTATCAGCTGAAGACAAAGTCTGAAAGTAAAGTACTGAAGACAAAGTCTGAAGCTATCAGCTGAAGACAAAGTCTGAAAGTAAAGTACTGAAGACAAAGTCTGAAGCTATCAGCTGAAGACAAAGTCTGAAAGTAAAAGTCTGAAGAACAAAGACTGAAGACAAAAGTAATTAGTAGTTGTCACAACAGCTGAAGTTATCAACTTCAGTAGTTGTGATGGTTTTCTTTCAGTACTTGTAATTTACTTTTTAGTAGTTATAGTTTCAGTAGTTATAGTTTCAGTAGTTTTATGTTTTTGTACTTAAGCATTCTCTGAGATGTAATCAGTAGTTGAGAACATTCTCAGTAGTTTGCATAGTTTCAGTAGTTTGAATAATTTTGTTAGATGTCACTATCAAGTGACATCAGCAGACGTCACATATCGTATATAAGGAATGTTGACCTAATTGTAAAGTGTGACATTGAGCCACCACGAAAGCATTAAATGAAATATAACTTTTGCAAAATTCTCTTTCTATAACCGTTTACTTTTGCATCGAATATCAATTGTGTTCTTGCAAATTGTCTAATTCAATGTTCGAATTCCGCTGTAATACTCTCTAATTAATCAAACTTAGATCACTGATCCTAACAAATGGTATCAGAGCTTGGTTAATCATTGATCGATCTGACAATTGATCATTGAAACTGCTATTCGATATCTAAGTTTGATTGAATTAGCATATTTGTAAGAATTGGTTATAGATCATTGAATTTCTGTTGCTTTCGTTTATCTTCTTTGAGTTTTCTCTTGGTTCATATTGAGTTTGTTGTGTTTTGCACTAAATCAGTTAAAACTTAATTGAATTTGGTTGAATCTGAGAATGACTACTCCTTCTAATGACCCTCACAATACCGTTCCTCAACCAAGCCTCCGATGCTGGTTAGAACTGAGTATAACATATGGCAATGTAGAATGCTTCATCACCTGTCTGTTAACAGTTCAGGTTGTTGGACATCTGTGGTACATGGTCCACACAAGCCTATCGTGAACAATCCGGAAACCAACCAAATGGTTCCGAAGAAGAAGGAACAATACTCAGATGAGGATCGAAAACTGTTTGAGATTGATGCTAAAGCGCATGGAATTCTGGCCATGGCACTGCCGAATGAAATCTATTCTGGGCTTATGCATCATGAAACTGCTCATGACCTCTGGAATGCATTGAAGGAACAATTTGGTGGAACAAATGAGGTCTTAGCAAACAACAGAGAAATCCTTGTCCAACAATATGAGACATTCTCTCATAGGAAGGGTGAGTCACTGACTCAACAGTTTGAGCATTTTTCCTGTTTGATCTCTAAGCTGAAAATGGTCAAAACATGAATACAAAAATAGTCAGATGAACAACAGATTCCTTAGATCACTGCCTGAGAGATGGGACACATATACCATTGTCCTACACCTCCAGTGCAAATCTGGATAGTCTATCTCTCACCCAACTCCATGGGAAACTGCTTACATATGTAAGAGAGATAGAGCAGAAAAGGAAACTGCATCATCAGAAAGCTCACTGATGACTTTGTACCAGGGAACACTGCCTTGGTTGGTCATGAGTCAGAATATGCTCATCAGAAAGCAATTAGATGAGCATATAGATTTCTCCTCAAACGGTTCAGATCATGCATTTGTTAGTGTTGACAGTCAGTCAAGCTGTAATAGTGACAATTTGTGTTTCATTATGGATGATTTAAGGGTATTACCGATGATGACTTAGAAGAGATGGAATTCTGACCAAATGAAAGTGCCTAGATTAATATCAGATCTCAAAAGTTCTACAGAGAACTGGTAGGAAATTTCCAGACTCTGGCAAAACCAAAGTTGGTTTTGACAAGAGTAAGTTGAGGTGTCATTAATGCCACAGGCTTGGACACTTTGCAAGAGAGTGTAGATCATCTGGATCTAACTCCTCTGCACCCTTGTGACTTTTCCAAGCAATAGTCCACAAAACAGAGGGCAACATCCTGCCAGTTCTGGTCATCATTCACAACCTATATCTCCTGCATATTTTGTCCCTCAGGGTCCAATGTCATATCCATATCCCTGCTATTATATGCCTCAGCCAAATCAAGTTCAAGTTCCTATTGCACAACAACCTCAAGCCTACCTGAGCCTCTACCATCTCAATCATCTCAATCACAACCTCATCACAGCTTCTTCACCCCTGGTATTGTTGACTGGAGCAGTTTACCAGATGATCTCTCTGGTAATGAGCAATTATTTGCTGGTGTTGGTCAACATGGTGGTGAACATCCTTTTTGGAATCTAGCTCTCATGGCCCTGGAATCTACTGATAGTTCATACTCCAATGCATCTTCATCACAGGTAACCCAGGTATCCTCTGAGGCTAGGCCAAGCTATGTTCTGAATCTTGCATAGCTGCATTTAACTCTATTAGAGAGGCAAATGTAGCTTTAATAAATCAAAATCTAGAGCTTGAGCAAACCCTTTCCAAAAGAGAAGCTAAATATGAGTCTGTCCTTAAGGATAAAGATGATGATTATAAGCTTAAATGTCAATTAAATGATGGAAAAGGCTAAGCTAGAGGTCATTCTTAAGAACCATAGAGATCTCAAAGAAAAACTTGCAGTTACCCAAGTTGATTGTGACCGCTGGGTATCATCCTGCAAGGGATTTGAAATGCTGCTCACAAGCAATCTGCTTCGAATGTGAAGTTTGGAATTGGTTACAACCACATTGCACCACCTACAGCTTTTACTCCAAAACCAATAGTAAAATCTGAAGGTGAAAGTAATTTCCAAACCACATCATCATGTGGATCATCCTCAAGTGATTACCCAAAATCACAAGATGAAATCAGTGTTGATACCTCAGCAAATCAATTGGCTGATGGGTTAACTACTGATAAGCATATGAAGCTGAGTACTTGAGATGTTATCCCTCAAAGTACCTCAAGTACTGAAGGGCAAGTCACAACATCTGAAAAGCATTCAAATCAGCTGAAATAAAAGGATTAACAACTGTTGATAGAGAACAGCTAAAGAACAAGTCTTCAGTTGTTACAGATCCTTCAGTACTAAACAAAAGTACTGAAAGGAGGAAAGTACTGAAGAGCCACACCTTCAGTAGTTTCCACATCAGCAGTTGATCACTCCAAGATGAAGAATAAGCCATGTGAAATATGTGGTAAATTCAATCATCTTTCTGATGAATGTTGGTACAAAAAGGGTTCCAAACTCAACAGAGATAAGCTCGTTAAAATCCAGATGGATGAAATGAAAATGAGTTTGAGACTAAGTTTGTACCACAGTCTTTCCTTTGTGATAAACCTAAGCCTTCAACCAAATCCAAAAAGAAGGATAGGGTTGATCATAAAACAGCTGATAGTGCTCCTCATGATAAACATCAGACTAATCCAAATCCAAAAAGAAGGATAGAACTACAGGATTCTCTCTTCCACAGTTCTGAGGCTGATTGACAAGGTATTGGATGAACATACTCTCCTGAAGGCCGACAGGATTGGAAGAGTGTATGCCTGGATTTGTCAAAGAAGACTGATTGAATGGGTCATCCTTGCCTGTTCTCTAAAGCCTCTCCTCAGGAATCTAAACTGTGGCATAGGAGGTTGAATCATGTTAATCTCAAAAACATGAATCAGCGATCCACAATAGTTTAGTGAGAGGTCTACCATAAAGGAGTTCCACTGTGATGACACCTGCACTGCTTGTTTAAAAGGAAACAGCACAAAGGTCTCATTCCCTCCTATTGAAGAACCTAGTCCACTGCCTGCTTGCAGTTACTGCATAGGATCTATTTGGTCATGTGAGAGGATGAGCATGGCAAAGAAGAAATACTGTCTGGTAATTGGTTGATTAGTCCAGATTTGTATGGACTTTCTTCATGCATTCAAAGGATGAGGTTGCTCAGACGATTATCAACTTTGTGTCGTATGTTGAAGAAGCAGTATTCCCTATTAGTCAAGTGTATAAGCAGTGATAATGGAACAGAATTAGAAACCAACAGCTTGATGATTTTTATCTTTCAAGGGAATCAAGAGGCAGTTTAGCATCCCAAGGACTCCAGAACCAATGGAGTAGTGGATAGAAATTCAGGATCGTTAAGGGCTTGAACACAATTACAACACAACAACACAATGAGAAGATTAACTAAACTTTAATCAAATAGTGAACTAGGTAACCAAAGGTGATACAGAGAACACAAGTAAAGCAAGAACAGAACAAGAGAATATAGTTTTCAAGGGAGCAGTATATTGCTTTCTCAAGTTCTTTTACAAGTGTTACAAAGCATAGAAGATACAAGAACTTGGAATACTTATACTACAACCTACAGCCGGCTATACTATGAAAGCCAGCTGGATACAATTGACTAGACACTAACAAAATCAATTGTAGGATCAAAAGGCATATCTGCCTTTTGACCTTGTGACTATGACATGCCATAGCTCACATTCTTATACATTACAAAAAGGATAAAGTACATAAAGTGGAAAGTTTCAGACTCAAGACCTCAATGTACAGTTACCAAAAGCATGGACCTTTTCACCAACTCTTGTAAGTTGGTGACTTATCAGAGACGCAGCGGAAAAGTGCTTTATGGAACAGTACATCAGATAAGCATGTGTACAAAAAGTCTTCGGAAGAAATCTGTCTTCATAGGTGAAGCTTCGAAGACTTTGTCTCTTCAAGCTTCGGAAGACTTCATGTTAGGCTTCGGAAGATATTGGTCTTGGCTTCGGAAGATATTACACTTAGAGTATTTTCTAATGCTTTGTGTAATTCTTCCGAAGCATTCTTCACTTCAGTACTTAGTGCATGTTGCTGAAACACTTAGGCAGTTTTGGGTTGCATCAGACTTCAGGAATCCTTACAAACTCCCCCTAGGCTGATGCTACCAAAACACTTAGAAGATCTTTAAATGTTTGTAGTCTTCAGAATAATCAAGACCATCCCTTTCTTCTTTTGATGGTCAGGATCATCAAGACTCTCATAGTATCTTCTCATTTCAAAGAGATCATGCAGAGGTAAGTTGATTATGTCTTGCCATGAGTAGACATTTTCAACACCTTGATCTCTGATAACATTCCATCTTTCTGGATTGGTAGAGTAAGTCCAGGATAAGATGGGTGTCTCAGTTGCTAGAGGAGCCACTTGCATAGGAGTTGATTGGGCTGCCTCATCATGCACTTCCTCAGGTTGATCTGATTCAGCCTGGGTGTAGAGGTAGATGACTTTGGCTTCTTCTTTTTAGTCTTTGGTTTAGAGGCCATTTTCTTCTTCTTCCTCTTTAATGTCTTTAACTGAGAAGACTGGTCTGCAGCACCATGTTGATCATCAGTGTCTTCTCAGTTGGGTGTTCCTCCCTCACAGGTTCAGAAGGAGAGGGAGTTTGACCCTGTCTTGGATCAGAAGATGAAGTTTGCTGAGGCTCAGCTGGAGGTTCTGGTTCAGGTGTCTCTGGTTGTCAAACTTGACCTCCACTTCAGGTGTGACTTGACTTGGAAGAGAGTGCAAGTCAATGAGTTCACCACTTTTAATCTTCTGCTTGATTACCCTTATATGCTCATCCATTGTAGATAGAGACATGGGACCAAGTCTCCTTCTGGAGAATCCATATGACTTCAAGAAGCTCATCATTCTTGTCTGTCAGCAGACTTCTTTGCATTCTTTTGAATGATGGCTCTTGACTTTGCAGCTTCTTCCCTTAGCTTCCTTTTGGTTGTTTTTCTTTCTTTGACTAGCTCAAGCTCAGTTGCTTTAAGTACTCGAACTCAATGAAGTCATAGGACAGGGGAAGAAGTGTATTTGCCTGATAGAAGCCTGTGGCACTCAGGTAGTTTATCATTTTGATTCTATCCTTCTTTATCTACCTGAGGTTCTTGTGGAGCCACATCTTCCTGTGCAGGACTTTCTTGAACTGGAGAGAGAGTGGGAGTATGCTTGTGAAGTCTTTTCTGTCTCCTCTCCTCTTTGAATTGGAGAAGTAACCTTGCATCCTCTTTCTCCTTATCTCTCTTGACACTTCCATGTCAGCCAGTTCATTCAACTCTTCTAAGGGGAGGGAGATGATTTCATCAACATCATAGTTCCTGGTCTGTAAATAATTAATCCTGACTGCCCTTTGTTCATCATTTTGAGTATTTGGTCTGGGGCAGCCCTGATTGCAGCTTGCATGAATTTTGATGACCCAGAAGAACTTTCTCCCCTTAGCCTCCTTTTCCTCTCTCTCTCTCCTCCTCAATTTCCTCAGGAGTCATATCCATCCTTTTCCCTTTGTCACCAACAGACCTTTATGACTCAGGGTGGATTGAGGCTTGGCCTTCATTGCTTGGTGTAGCTTCCATGCTCTGGCCAGAGAGAGGCTGAGAAACACCTTCACCAGCAGGTGTCTCAGATGGAGTTTGGACCTCTGCAGCAGTTGTTGATTGTGAGACAAGGTCTCAGGTTCTGCCACTGGGCCTTCAGCCAAGGTTTCCCCTATGAAACTAATCTTAGGGTCCACCTCAGCATCCAGTTGACCGATGACATTGCCTGATTGCCTAAGTCTCCTTCTTAGAGAGAACTCTGCAAGGATCCTGTCTTGGATTCTTTGAGCCAGCCTGTCAGCTTGTCTAGATTTGCTTGGATTGACAAGTGGCATGTTGACTAAATCCAGTCCTCATAGAAGCTCAGGCTTTGGAACTGAAAGACTTCTTATTGGCCTTGAACTCTGTGAAGTATGAGGGCTCTTCTGTCATCATCATACCTCCATCTGATGATGTAGTTGCCAGTTCCATGTGGTGGAGATGAGACAGCCCTTGGTATACCTTCCTCAAAGAGACTCCTGATGAGAGAGTCTATAGAGTCCACATTAATGTGAACTTGAGGAAGTTGCTGAGAATGCACAACAGCAAGTCAGGATGGTGAGTCCTCTATGTCCATTCTCTTTGAAGAACTCCTGGGTTCTGTGTTGTGATAACTTTCTCCCCCTTTTTGGTAGCATCACCCACTTGCATAGGTGAGCTGGAGGATAAATCATCACTTCCACAGGTTCTTGTGTTCCTGGTTGAGCTCTCCTTAAAGGTCTCTCAGCTAGTTTTTTCCTGCAGATATGAAATCTGGAGTTGCTGATCATTGACCCTGTTTTGCAGGGTAGTCACCTGAGATTCCAAGTGACTAACCTTAGACTAGATAGGTGCATGTTTGTGACAATTTTGTGTACCTTTAGTCTCAAATTCCCCTCATCTTCATCAGAAGAATCACTGGGGGATGAGAGGATTGAACCAAAGTCCTCTCTCTCACCACCAGCTTGAGTTTCTTGGCTGCTGGTTTTCCTCTGCTCACTGGCAACCTCAATTAAGATGCCAATGGGCTGAGTTGCCATGGTTGAGGTCTTAATGATGTAATCACTTTCAAAAGTGAGAGCCTCTTCCATATGGACATCCTGAACAGGTTCAGATGTGTCCACCTCAGTAATAGGTGACTGATGAGGGATAGACTGAGGAGAGTCAGAGGTACTCATCTCTCTTTGAGTAGGGAGGAGAAGAGAGACTCATGGTACTCACTGAATCCTAAGTCTTCATCAGTGTAAAGGATAGGTTGGGAATTGGTTGGTTCAGATCCAAGGCTGGGGATGGTAGCTGTCCCCTGAAGGTTGTTCACTTGAGTGTTGAGACTCAGAGTGAAAGGTACAGTGTTGGGCTAATGAGCTCATCAGGTTGAGCTTGAGGAACCTCAGCCCTGATAGGTAAAGTAATGGGAGTGGTTTGCTCCTCAGGAGAAGTGGGAGCTCTAGAGTCCACTTCTTCCTGTAAGGTTGAGGATTTGGGGGCCTGCACAGACTCAATAGCCTGAGCAGGGGTCGTTGGGATTTTCTTTTGTAGGTGATGAATATTAGAGGTGTGAAGAGGGTAGGAGAGCAGTAGGTGTGGGTTCAACACTAGCTTGGACTGCTATGTTGTCACCTTGAGCAATGAGCTCTAACATTTTTGGGACTAGGGTTGTTTCCACCCCTGAGAAGCTACAGTTGCTTCTTCATATTTTAAAGATGCCGGGCTTCATCTGTCCCAGTTAAGAATATTGCCTGTTTCCCTCAACTGTGAGCCCAGTTCATAGTTAAGAATGTGTTGAACATATCTAGGAAACATGTAATACTCTAAGGAGTCTAAGTTTGCAAGTAAATTAGTATAAACAAATTGTGAATACCTGAACTTGACCCCTGAACCATCCCATGAACTATAAAGGAGAGATCCTCAGGAATCTGGTCCCATCCACCATGCTTGTTTGATAAGCTGTGGATAACCACATGGAGCAGGTATTTCCACTGGGATGAGACCTTCCCTTTCCTGAAGGTCTTTACAGAGAAATCTCCTTCATAGCCCATCTGCTCGAAGGAATGATTAAACCGCTTCTTTTGGGAAGAACACTTCACCTGCTTCATCATCCAGCTGAAGATGTCGGTGATGATGGCCGGAGTGATGAAAATTTCCCCTGCACTGTGGCAGACAGTGCCTTCTCCCCATCCATAATGACCTCTTGGCAGGTCTTCCAGAATTCAAGCAAATGATCCTCATATAGAGGAGGATCAATGGTTAGGGAGGTGAAGTAGTGAGACAAAGACAAGAAACGGCAAACCTCTGAGAAATGAGGATCTTTGTCAGAGCATAACAGAGCAACCTGATTGTGTTGTGTGTAGCTGCATGGAAAAGTGAGGATCATTTCTGTGTGTAAGGTCAGCCATTGTGAGGTAGTCAGAGATGAAGAGAAAAGAATGGGAAGAAATTTCAGAGAGAAAGCTTTGGGTTTTAGGTAGAAGAAAAGCAGATGATAGAAGAAGGGGGAAACCGTTGGGTTTATATGAGAGAGAAGGATTTCAGATAAAGTTTAATGAAAGAGGATAAACTTTGAAATCCGTATGTCGGTCCCACCTCTGAAAAAGTAGTTTACCTTTTTTGCTCAAAAAGTAGTTTTCTTGGAATTCTAAAAGCTTCCGAAAGTAATTTGTCTTCGGAAGTTGTGATTGAAAAAAGCTTCCGAAGCTAAAGTGACTTCGGAAGAATTTTCCTGAGAGTCTTAAAGATTTATGCTTCGGAAGAGAAATAAACTTTTGGATGCTTTGTATAAGAATGAACAAAGCTTCCGAAAGTAATTTTTGCTTCGGAAGGAAAAAGTCCTTAAAAATGAATAAGTGTCTAAGTTAAGAATTTTAAGCTTCGGAAGATAAATTTTGACTTCTTCCGAAGGTAAAAATTCTTTAGACAGTCATTTATTTTGAAGACATATTTTTCTTCCGAAGGTAAAATGTTATCTTCCGAAGTATCAGAAATTTTTTTTAAGAATCTAAGGAAAGTCTTCAAAAAGAGTTTTTCATTCAAAGAAAACATGAGCTTATGAAAGTGATGAACTAGACAACTTAGGACACACATATTTTAAGAAGAAATAATTAGAATTAGTTTTAAGAAAAAGTCTACTCAAAGTTAATCATCCCAATAGCTGATATCAGATACTTAAATCTCTGTTCATCAAAAGCTTTTGTGAACAGATCAGCATATTGTTCATCTGTGTGAACTTTGACTAGTTTAATTAACCCCTTTTCATAGTTATCTCTTATTAAATGATACCTGATGTTGATGTGTTGGTCCTTGAGTGCTGCACAGGGTTCTCAGTGATAGAGATAGCACTGTTGTTGTCTATGTGGATAGGAGTCTCTTTGAAGTTAAATCCATAGTCTAGCATCTGATTTTGAATCCAAAGCACTTGAGCACAGCAGCTTGCAGCAGCAATGTATTCAGCCTCAGCAGTTGATGCAGACACACAGGTTGTTTCTTGCATTGCCATGAGACAACCCTTCCACCAAGGAATTGACATCCCCCAGATGTAGACTTTGCAGTCATGTTGCAGCCACCATAATCACTGTCTGTATAGGCATACAGATTGAAATTAGAATTCTTTGGATACCATAAACCAAGTGTTGAAGCACCTTTGAGGTATCTTAAAATCCTTTTCACAGTGATTAAGTGAGACATCTTAGGATTGGCTTGATATCTTGCACAAATACATGTAGCAAACATGATATCAGGCCTGCTAGCTGTAAGATACATAAGAGACCCAATCATAGCCCTGTATAAGTGCTCATCTACACACTCCCCCTCAAGATCTGGACCAAGGGAGTGGTTTCTGGCTATGGGTGTCTTAGCAGTCTTACAATCAGTCATGTTGAACCTCTTGAGTATATCTTGAACATACTTTGACTGACTTATGAAAATGCCATCTTCAACCTGCTTCACTTGAATTCCCAGAAAGAAATTAAGTTCTCCCATTGAACTCATTTCAAATCTATCTTTCATCAGCTTTTCAAAGTCTTTGCAGAGCCTTGAATTGGTTGAGCCAAAGATGATGTCATCCACATATACTTGAACTAGCAGAATGTCGTTCCTTGTCCTTTGATGAAGAGAGTTCCATCTATAGTACCTCTCCTGTAACCATGTTTACAGAGATACTCAGACAGTGTCTCATACCACTTCCTGGGTGCCTGATGCAGCCCATAGAGAGCTTTGTCAAGCTTGCAGACATAATCAGGATGATCAGGATCTACAAAACCAGGTGGTTGTTTGACATAAACCTCCTCATCAATCACTCCATATAAGAAAGCACACTTTACATCAAGTTGGTAGACCTTGAAGTTCTTGGATGCAGCAAATGCCAGGAATATCCTAACAGCTTCTAGTCTAGCTACAGGAGCAAAGACATCAGTGTAGTCAATCCCTTCTTCTTGTGTGTATCCTTGAACAAGTAGTTGCCTTGTTCTTGATGATGATTCCTCTATCATCCTTTTTATTCCTAAAAACCCATTTGGTTCCAATGGTAGTCTTCCCATGAGGAAGAGGACAAAGGTTCCAAACTTTCTGCCTTTGAATTGAAGCAGCTCTTGTTGCATAGCTTCAACCCAACTTCCATCCTTTAGAGCCTCCTCAACTTTCTTTGGCTCTAACTGGGATAGAAAACAAGAGTGAAGACAAACATTTGCTTCATGGGTTTGCCCTCTTGTCTTTACCCCGGAGATAACATCTCCAATGATGTTTGTGGTAGGATGAGACTTGTGGATCCTTAGCTGAGGGATCACAGCAAGTTGCTGAGATAGATCCAAATTTGAGAAATTTAGATCTGGTCTTGAAGATTGATCCTCCACACATTATCACACTTATCAAGATTAACTTGATCCAATGAGTGTGTGACATCATTGATGTTATCATCTATGGTATGGTTATTAGCATCAAGAAATTCTTGATCACTGTCACCATCACCATTGTTATCTTCTGCAATTGAGATGTCTTTATCTGGTGAGAAGCCTCTGAACTGGAATTTGAAGGCATGCCAGATGTATCAGCTGGATTTGTCATTGTTGTGCTGATAGAAACCTCATTTGCTGAAGTAGTTTCAACTGGAGCTGAAGGTCTTCCTAGCTCAAATCTTGGATCAGGATCACCTGTATTTAAATTTTCTGCAGATCCTGAAACATGCTCACAAGATTTATTAAAACAGTTGGTAACTAAATCAAGATCAAATAGCCAATCCGGACCAGAACCAGCCACACTGGGAGTGTGCTCATTGAAAGTCACATTGGCTGACTCCTCAATGATTCTAGTTCTGAGATTGTATACTCTATAAGCTTTAGCTTGAGAAGAGTATCCAATGAAGTGTCCATCGTCTGATTTCTCAGCAAACTTGGCAACTTGATCTTTGGTATTCAAGATGGTGCAGGGACATCCAAATGACCTGAGAAAACCAATGAAAGGTTTCCTCTTGTGCCAAAGTTCATAGGGAGTCTTACCATGTGTCTTAACTACTAAGACTCTGTTTTGCACATAGCAAGCAGTATTAACTGCCTCTGCCCAGAAGGTGATAGGCAGTTTAGAGTCAGACAACATAGTTCTTGCAGCTTCAATAAGTGTCCTGTTCTCCTCTCAGCAACTCCGTTTTGCTGAGGAGTCCTGGGAGCACTGTATTGTCTTGTAATACCCTTTTTCATCACAAAATGTATCAAGGATTTGGTTCTTGAATTCAGTTCCTTGATCACATCTTATGGTTTTGACCTTGTGATCACATTGATTCTCAATCTTTAAGATGAAATTCTTTAGAATCTCAGGAGTCTCATCTTTAGTTCTAAGAAAGAAAACCCAAGTGAATCTTGTAAAATCATCTGTGATCACTAGACAGTATAAGGTCCTTCCTAAACTCATTACACTGGTGGGGCCAAAGAGATCCATATGTAATAAGTGTAGGGGAGTAGTGATGGAGTTCTTTTCCTTAGGCTTGTGAGATACCTTGTGTTGCTTCCCTTTCAGGCATGCAACACAATGATCATCACTTGTAAACTCTTTCTTTGGCATTCCAGTTACCAGATCATGTTTGATTAATTTATTCATATTCTTAAAGTTTACATGGCACATTCTTTTATGCCATAGGAAAGACTCATCACTATTTGCTTTAGATAGAAAGCATGAAACTTCTCCAGAGGGAGATGTTTCTTGCAAATCCATCTTGTACATGTTCCCTTTCCTGGGGGCTCTGAGCAGAATATGCTCATGAGGAATGACCACTCCAGGCTGAGAACAATGCACTCATGCTCAGTGAAGAGCATGTTATGACTCTGATCACAAAATTGAGATACACTCAGAAGATTGTACCCAGCTCCTTAACAAAGTTTACCTTCTCAATGCTGAGCTTACCATTTGTGACCTTGCCCCTTCCATAAATGTAACCACCTTCATTTCCTCCAAAAGCAACTGGTCCTCCATCAATTCTCTCAAAATTATGAAGTAAAGACCTATCGCCTGTCATGTGCCTGGAACAGCCACTGTCAATTATCCAGACATTCTTGTTTGTCTTGAGCTGTTCCTGCACAAAGAAAATGATTAGTTACATTTGGAAACCCAAGCCTTGTCTTGGGTTCAGTAAGTGTAATAGAAGGTAATGCAACAGTAATAGATCCTATGGTTGTACAGAGGGGATCTTCAGCTGTTGTTGATGGAGAAACCTCAGTCATTTGGTTTTCTTAGACTTCCACACCACCTTTGGAGTCTTGGACTTGACCTTCAAAACCTTAGAAGCTTTTGGAGCTTCACAAGTTTAATGACTGACTTCGGAAGAATCTACAGTCACTGCAGTAGACTTTAGTACTTCGGAAGAACTCCTTTCTTCCGAGACCACTTTGCTTCCGAAGGTAATTTTCCATTTACCTTCTTCTTTGATTTGGAGCCGAAGGAAACAGACTTTCCTTCCGAAGCTTGAGACTTCTTGAGATTCTTTGAAGTCTTGTATTGGTCATGTGGATAGTACTTTTAGGATTGTATGGACAATCCTTGGCAATATGAGAAGTACTTTCACACAAACACACAACATTTCTTCTTCAAAGAAAATCCTTTTGAGAGCAAGACTGGCCTTGGTCACATCCCTTTTTCACCTTCATCTTGGTAGATGCAGATACAGTTCCTTGGGCTGTGAACTGTTCTTGGAATTTGATGGTCCAGGCTGTGCAGCAGTGGTACACAGCAGCTCAGTCTTCTTCTTTGTACTGAGATGATTTGAACATGAACCAGAACTCTTGGCTAAGAAGCTTTGGTGGATGTCTTCAGTCCTTATTGCTTTGAAACCTGCAGAGATAAACACTTGTTTCTGCTTAGCATCAAAGGTAGCCTTGATTTCTTGAGCCTTCTTTGCTTTCCTTTTGCTCTTCCTGATCAAGTTCTTTCTCTTGGACTTGGTCATCACAGTTAATTTCTTCTCCTCAGAAGGATAGTGGCCCTTGGAGGAATCCTCTTCTTCACTTTAGAGGGATTCCTCACTATCACTTCTTCATCATCCTCACTTATTGGATCTATGAGAGGAAGCTCATCTTCACAAGTTCCACACCTAGGAGATCTTACAGACAAGATTGTGTGTGAGGAGCTATCTCATTTGATCCCAGTCCCTGTCTATTTTGATAGCAAACCTTATTGTGTAGGGATGAGGATATCATGTTCTTGAAGGTCTCTTCTTCAAGAACACTTTTCTCTGCCAGGGCTTTGCTGATCACAAGCTCAGCCTGGCACTTAGTCAACTTAGTGATGAGATCTTGGATCTGAGTTCTAAAATCTGTATGTTCATGTTTAGTACTGAAATGGTTTCTCCAAGTCTTCTATCTTTAACTTGTAATCATTTTCAGACTTTCTAAAATCAGATTTTAATATGTTTAATGACTCAAGATCAGATCTCATCTCTAGGTTGTAGGACCTGTATCTATTTACTTTAGCAATGCATTCAGGGGAGCAAAGATGTTCTAATACCTTGGCTTCATCATGGTCAGCCATCAATGCTTGGTTTGGAGAAGCATCCTCCACCTGAAAACTCCAGTCAAATCCTCCCTCTTCAACAGCAACCGCAGCATGTTGCTTTGTCTTCTCAGCCTGAGGGTATTGTTGGTGTAGTTTGGTCTGAGTTGTGTTTGACCCCCATTTGCTCTAGGTGCCTTACACTCCCTAGCAAAGTGACCCATAAGGTTACAATTGTAACACTTAACTTTGCTTTTATCCAGCCCAACTTACCACTGGTAGCATTGCTTGGAAATTTCTTCCTGTCCTCTTGTAGAACTTCTTGGCTCTGTGAGTGAGAAGAGCCATCTGCTGAACTATCTCCATGTATTCCAGGTCATCTGGATGGATACAGTCTAGGTCTTCAAGAGTGAAGAGATAATTTCCACAGCTTTCATCTGCAGACACAAAGGCTTGAGAAGAACTTGTCTCTTGGAATGGGCTTCCTTGAGTAAAGTTCTCCCTTGGTGTCTCCGGGAAGGTGATGAAAGGACCCTTTTGTGAGTGTCAGGGTAGCATAGGAGATGATGTTGGGGTTCTATGCTGTCCCTTTCAACCACATGAAGGGCTGAACCCATTTGATTGTTAGAGTTGCCAGATGAACCTTGTAAGTTCATCTCCATCTGGTATCCACTGAGAATCCCATATAACTCTGTCAGAGTAAGAGTTTTAAGGTTCTCAGTCCTCTTGATTACCACACAATAGTGTGTCCATTGCCTAGGAAGTGAGGACATGAACTTCCTTACAATGTCTCTGTTCTCAAGAGGAACTCTCCATCCACAAGGGTATCCACAATCTCAACATACCTGAAGTATTGTTGGGTCATGGTTTCACCTGCTTTAAAGGTGAAATTTTCAAACTGCTGCTTCAGAAGATCTTTCTTGTTTTCCTTGGCTTCAGAGGAGCCTTCATACATCAGCTTCAGTGCATCCCACAGCTGTTTAGCTGTCTTGCACTTCTAAAAACCTCTGTACACAGAGTTTGGGATAGCAGTCTGAAGAGCAGTCATGGCCTTCCTGTCAAAATCTACTCTTTTCTATCTTCATCTGAGTAGGGCACATCTTTAGGATTCATACCAGCACCGGTAGCAGAGGGGGTGCTGGGTATGAAAGGTCCATATTCAACAGATTCCCACATTCTTGAGTCAAGAGACCTGATGAAGCCTTCCATCCTCATGCACCAGGTGTCGAAGTCATCAAGAGTGATCAAGGGGATTTGTTCATGGTTCCAGTCTCCATATCAGTCTTTGAGATGGAAGCCATTTGAAAAGTTTAGTTTTTGTGTGTGTGAGGGATCTTAAGATGGTTAGATCTTATATCACGAGCCTGAATGCTCTGATACCAATTGCAGGATCGTTTAAGGGCTGGAACACAATTAACACAACAACACAATGAGAAGATTAACTAAACTTTAATCAAACAGTGAACTTGGTAACCAAAGGTGATACAGAGAACACAAGTAAAGCAAGAGACAGAACAAGAGAAGTATAGTTTTCAAGGGAGCAGTATATTGCTTTCTCAAGTTCTTTTACAAGTGTTACAAAGCATAAAGAAAGATACAAGAACTTGGATACTTATACTACAACCTACAGCGGCTATACTATGAAAGCCAGCTGGATACAATTGACTAGACACTAACAAAATCAATTGTAGGATCAAAAGACATATCTGCCTTTTGACCTTGTGACTATGACATGCCATAGCTCACATCCTTATACATTACAAAAAGGATAAAGTACATAAAGTGGAAAGTTTCAGACTCAAGACCTCAATGTACAGTTACCAAAAGCATGGACCTTTTCACCAACTCTTGTAAGTTGGTGACTTATCAGAGACGCAGCGGAAAAGGTGCTTTATGGAACAGTACATCAGATAAAGCATGTGTACAAAAAGTCTTCGGAAGAAATCTGTCTTCATAGGGTGAAGCTTCGGAAGACTTTGTCTCTTCAAGCTTCGGAAACTTCATGTTAGGCTTCGGAAGATATTGGTCTTGGCTTCGGAAGATATTACACTTAGAGTATTTCTAATGCTTTGTGTAATTCTTCCGAAGCATTCTTCACTTCAGTACTTAGTGCATGTTGCTGAAACACTTAGGCAGTTTTGGGTTGCATCAGACTTCAGGAATCCTTACAAGAAAGAACAGGACCCTAATTGAAGCTGCAAGGTCTATGTTGGCTGACTCTGGTTTGCCATTGACCTTTTGGGTTGAAGCTGTTAACACAAAACCCTGTGGAGTTGTTTGATCTGGACATACTGCAATATGTTTCTTATCAACCTCCAGCTGTTGCAGATCTTGTGGATAAATCATCTATTGCAGCATGTCTTCCACCTGGTGGTACTGAAGATGATGATGATATCAGTACTCACCTTTTCAAGTTTAGTGACCAACTGCCTGTGTTCACTAAACTTGATGTTCCTGTAGCTTCAGCAGCTCTATCCAAAACAAATGTTTCCTCTACATCATTGATTTGCCATCTCATACTTGGTTTCCAGAGTCTGGATCAACATCTGCTGCTGCTGAACCGGCTACAAATACTTGCACTGATCTTATAGTTTACCAAGAGCTGAAGAATCACCCCATGTCTCAAATCATTGGTGATATCAATGCTGGTGTCTCAACCAGAAGTCAATTGTCTAACTTCTGCTTCTATGCTCTCTTCATCAGTCAGCTAGAGCCAAAGAACTATCATGTTGCTTTGAGAGACAATGGATGGGTTGAAGCCATTCGGCTTGAACTACTTCAGTTCAAAAAGTAGCAAGTGTGGGAACTGGTTCCTCTACCCCCAGGTAAGTGTGCAATAGGCACTAAATGGGTGTTTAGGAATAAAACTGATGAGAATGGGCTTATTGTCAAGAACGAGGCTAGACTGGTTGTACAGGGTTTTCACAAGAAGAAGGTATTGATTATGATGAAACCTTTGCCCCTGTAGCCAGACTAGAGGCAATTAGATTGTTCTTAGCCTATGCTGCATTTCACAATCTTAAAGTTTTTCAAATGGATGTCAAAAGCGCATTTTTATATGGTAAAATAAAAGAAGAGGTTTATGTGTGTCAACCACCAGGTTTTGAGGACAATAAACATCCTGATTGGGTGTATAAACTTGATAAGGCTCTTTATGGGTTGAAGCAAGCTCCTAGAGCCTGGTATGAAACACTTTCAAATTTTCTTTTTAAAATAATTTCACTAGAGGCTCCATTGATAAAACTTTGTTTATTAAGAAAGTGGATCAGCATAAGTTACTTGTTCAAATTTACGTTGATGATATAATTTTTGCATCCTCTGATCCCCAGTTGTGTGATGATTTTACAAGTTTAATGAAACAGAAGTTTGAAATGAGTGCAATGGGAGAATTACAGTTCTTTCTAGGCTTGCAAATCAAACAAAAGGCTGATGGAACCTTTATTCATCAGTCAAAATATACAAAAGATCTCTTGAATAAGTTTGATTTACAAAATTGTAAGCCTTGTTCTACTCCCATGTGCAACACCACACAACTGGACGCAGATCAGAAAGGTAAAGCTATTGATGAAACACTTTACAGATGTATGATTGGTTCCTTGATGTACTTAACAGCTTCTAGACCAGATATTATGTTTGCAACGTGTGTTTGTGCTAGATTTCAGGCTGCTCCTAAAGAGTCTCATTTGATTGCAGTCAAGAGGATCTTTAGATATCTGCAAGGTACACAATCTCTAGGTCTTTGGTATTCCACTGGACACTCTTGCAAATTAATTGCTTTTTTTATAGTGACTATGCAGGGTGTAAGTTAACCAGAAAGTCAACTTCTGGTGGATGTTAATTCCTAGGCAACTGTTTGATTTCTTGGCAGAGTAAGAAACAAACATCTGTTGCTACATCCACTGCTGAAGCAGAGTACATTGCTGCTACAAGTTGTACATCTCAGGTACTCTGGCTTCAGAACCAATTATTGGATTATGACATTACAGAGACTAAGACTCCATTATTAATGGATAGTGCTTCAGCTCTGTGTATTGTCAAGAATCCAATCCAGCACTCTAGGACCAACATATAGAGATCAGACACCATTTTATTAGGGATTGTTTTGAAAAAGGTTTGATTGATCCAAAGTTTGTGCCTAGTGCTGATGAGCTTGCAGATATATTTACTAAGCCTTTGGATAGTTCAACTTTCCAAAACCTTGTGTTAAGGCTTGGTATGTTGCAGCTAGAATAAGTGATAACTACTAATGATCTCAGTATACAAGTATTGATGATCATTAGTAAACAAGTCACAAATTTGTACTAATTAATGTTAAACGAAACTGATGCAGTTACAACTACTGATGTAGTTATAACTCCTGATGTTAGTAAAAACAGATAAGTACTGATGTCTTATGAAACAACTGAAATCAGTTAAGAAGTCTGATGAGTAAGTGTTGAGGATAGTATGAAACACTGAAAAGCTAAGAATTGACGAAAACTACTGATGAGAATTTTCACTTCAGTCGTTTCCACAAACTGCTGTTTCACTCTAAACAGCTGATGACAAAACCATGTCTTCAGTAGTTTCACAACTACTGATGACTAATACCAAGTCCTCAATTGTTTACAACAGCTGAAGACAAAACCAAGGTTTTCAGTAGTTTCATAACTACTGATGACTAAAACCAAGTCTTCAGTTGTTTTCAAACGTCTGATAGTTAAAACCACGTCTTCAGTTGTTTTCAAACGTCTGATAGTTAAAACCACGTCTTCAGTTGTTTTCATAACAACTGATGCCAACACCAACACTTTCAGTCGTTTTCTTTTCAGCCTTTTTCTTACCTATAAATACCTGTACTTATAGCCAAACGTTTTATTAGCCATTTTCAAACCTTCTCTCTCTCAACAATGGCGACCATGCAACTCAAACCCTGACACAATTGTGTTGCCACCTTTCGAAATCGGCCTTCTGGAACAAGTTTGACACTGCCATCGATCTTATGGTGGATTCCCCATACCGAACAGCCTTTCTTCTGAATCCTACCATATATCCTGATTCCTTATCCCAGTTCTAGACCAACGTCTCTGTAACCACTGGTGAGAATGCAAGCCAAATCACTCTCCAGTCGTTGGTCAACAAGAAACAGGTGCTCATCACCCTCGACATCATTTTCAAAACCCTAAATTTGCATGATGGCACCTATCCAAAAGAATACCCGAAAGGCACCACTAATATATCTTTCATAAATAACGGGTATGAAGGTGACCTAAGTGCTACAACCATCCTCAAGAAGCACTTCCATGATGCCGAAAGACTTTTCTTTCATATGGTAAATGTCTGCCTAGCTTCTAAGACATCTTCTTGGGATCAGATGTCTTCCCGATGGCAACAGGTATTGTATTCTATCCTTGAGCGACAAAATCTAAATTTTTCTGAGATAGTTTTTATGGAACTAAAGGATCTGGCTCAGAAACCTGTGGCACATAGATGGCTACTTTATCCCAGGTTTTTTATGGCCATAATTTTAAATCAGTTAAAATCTGATGGACTTGTTGGTCTTGGGGTCCCTGCTCCAGTTGTGTTAGCTGAGGTATACTCCAGACATAACACAGACCCTACTCTCAAAGGGGCTGCTCGGATGCTAAAACCCAAGCAGAGGGAACCCACAGCCTCCATTTCCAGATCCAAAGTCCCCACCAAACCCAAATCCAAAAAGCCCAAAAAGGCTACTTAGGTAGATGAGTCCCCTGGGGATGCCCCTGTACCACAAACACAAGAATTACATACTGGTTCTAACCCCCCAGTTATGTCCAAGACTCAACCTGCTGAAGCCGCACAGGTATCCTCTCAAAAGGATCCTGTTGCAACCACAATTAGGGATCCCACAATACTGGAACCTATCTCACTTGAGAGGGTTACCATTGAAGCGCACCTCTCACCCGGGTGCAATCTGCTTCGGACCAATCTCCACATGCAATCGCCCCTCAAAGCCCAACACTGATTGTTGCTAAAGTGCTGACTCAGTTGCATTCCTCACCCCCTCCCTTGAAACCACTTAATACTGGGAATGCCTCAACCATTGAGGGGGAGGACCAAAATGCTTCTGATAACCCACAGCACAGGGGTTACAATGTTCCATCTCCAAGTATAGAAACGGAGGTTAGAACATCTGGTGAGGCTGCCACTTCTTCTGCTTCAGCATATGATCAGGTTGAAGTTGGTAACATCCATAAGACCTCACCAGAGGCAACTGTCAATGAAGGACATAGTCCTGAGGTAGAAAGTCCCCAGTACAAAGCACAAGGGGCACATGCATCTACTGATCTACACTCAGTGCATGTTCATCCTGATTCCATCAGGAGGTCAGGTGATTCAGCAAACACTGATGATGACCTGGGCTTCTTCTATGATGTTTTAGCCCAAAATACCATCCTAGAGAATGAGGTAAGCAGACTCAACGAGCAGCTTGCCAAAATGTCTCAAGATCAAAGTCCATCTACCCCCATTACCACATAGATGGCACCTTCAATTGAAGGTTCCCCAAACACTTCGCCTACACATATAACTATGCCACCAGCCTCTGCCTTTGGCACCACCTCTCAGGGACAGAACCCCTCTGAGCAGTTGGTTGCTGTCTTTCAAAACTCCTTACCTCTCATCACTCCAATCATTACTGAGATTGTCCATAAAGCCATAGATGAGAGGATCTCCTCAAATCTACAAACCCTCATTGATGATGCTGTTCATAAATCTCTTTCTGCCTTTCAAGCCTCTGATCCCAATGCAACCAAAAAGGGGGAGACTTCCAAGTCTAAGGCAGTGAAAGAAAAGAAAAGAAAAAGAGTTGATGATGAGAAAGAACCTACAAAAGCTGATGAAGATAAATCCTTAGAAGATCTTGTCAAAGATGCTGATGAAGCTCATAGCAGATCCATGGATAAAATTATAGATCAGCTCTTTCGACAAGGTCATGACACAGCCACATTAGACTCTGAGATCAAAAGGCTGGAAATAGAAGAGACTCAGGCAAGATGGGCAGGTTATAGTGTGTTGGAAAGGGAAAGATTGGAGATAATGATCAGATTCATTGCCAAATACATTGGAAGATCATTGATAGAGATAAAGGCCTGGTCCAGAGAAAGTATTTTGGAGATAATGAAGAAAATTTGCTCTGCTGGAGGCTATAATAAAGGGTTGATAATAGAAGCACTGGATGAAACAGGTGCAGGAAAGAGAACTGAAATGGCAAAGCTCTCCAAAGCCAAACTCACCACCAAAATGCTAAGTCAGTCTTCTCACATTCCCACTCAAACATAACCCTTATCTCTAAAATATCCCAAATCTATCCCTAAACCAAAGCCATCCACAACTCAACCCACAAAACCAATCCTTTTACCCCAAAAAACACCTCAAACCTTACCCAGTTATGCACCCAGAAGGAGGAGATAGGTGTTGAGGGTAGAAGAAGATGAAGAAAAGGATGATGATGATGGTCTGCCAATCTTTGCTGTTCTCAAACTCAAATCACCTGAGCACAGAAGTCAAGAAGTGATTACTCCTGACTTGCAAATGCAGATGGTGAAGGTAAAGATTGAAGAAGCAGAACAGCAGAAACAGCACGATGAGAAGTTTCTCAAGATGGTTGATAAGGATTTCCCTCAGTCCTCATCCATTCAAGAAATGAAGAAACAGGCTCTGAGGCTGTACACTCTTAGACATACTTTTCAACATCAAAAAGAAAGAGTGTGGATCTAGCCAGACCCCAGGGTAAGTTCTAGAATTCATAAGAAGAATATACCAAGTAGATATCATGACCAAGTGAAGAAGACCTTGAATGCTACAATTACATTGGCCATGGTAGTCTCACCCTGGGAATCATTGAAGAATTCAAGAGAGCTCACAAACCCAAGACAACCCCTCAATCTATTCTTGAGAACAAAATGATCAAGAAGGGGTTGTTATACAAAAGACTTGAAGATCTTCAGAAGAGTGAACTCCAGTTGTTGCTTGAAGGCTCTCACCCTGATGAATTTGCTTATAGAGAGATAACAACTGTGGAGTTGAAAAATGGAAAGACAGTGAGATACCTGTCTGAGTATTATGGCCCAGAGTTCTTCTTCGAAGGAGAAGCAGAAGAACTCACCAGGAGGAACAAGTTGTTCTCCTTGAGGCCTATGCTAGTGAGTCTTATAGACTCATTCATGGGAATTAGGTTTCATGGTTAGGATAAGACTCTGTGTTCAGTTTCCCCAAAACAGAGTTCCCTTCCATACTTAGCCAATCAAATGATTAGAAACCTTTTCCCAGCCTATGCTTAACTGATTACCTCTGAAGCTGATCAAGAGGATATTTTTGCCAAGAATAAGTGGGATCATTAATAAGTTTAGAGGTTTTGGCTGCATTGGTTTAGGGTGAGTTTGTTGGACCAAAAGAACCAATGAGCCTGATCAGAAAAACCTCCAAGTCCTATAGACATTACAACTGCTGAAGAAGATCACAACAGCTGAAGACATCAGCTGATTACAAGGTCTGAAGACAAAGTCTGAAGACAAGAACTGAAGACTACTGCTGAAGACAAAGTCTGAAAGTAAAGTATTGAAGACAAAGTCTGAAGCTATCAGCTGAAGACAAAGTCTAAAAGTAAAGTACTGAAGACAAAGTCTGAAGCTATCAGTTGAAGACAAAGTCTGAAAGTAAAAGTCTGAAGAACAAAGTCTGAAGAACAAAGACTGAAGACAAAAGTAATCAGTAGTTGTCACAACAGCTGAAGTTATCAACTTTAGTAGTTGTGATGGTTTTCTTTCAGTACTTGTAATTTACTTTTCAGTAGTTATAGTTTCAGTAGTTTAGTTTCAGTAGTTTTATGTTTTTGTACTTAAGCATTCTCTGAGATGTAATCAGTAGTTGAGAACATTCTCAGTAGTTTGCATAGTTTCAGTAGTTTGAATAATTCTGTTAGATGTCACTATCAAGTGACATCAGCAGATGTCACATATCCTATATAAGGAATATTGACCTAATTGTAAAGTGTGACATTGAGCCACCACGAAAGCATTGAATGAACTATTCCTTTTGCAGAATTCTCTTTCTATAACCGTTTACTTTTGCATCGAATATGAATTGTTTTCTTGCGAATTGTCTAATTCATTGTTCGAATTCCGCTGTAATACTCTGTAACACTGATCCTAACATTATCCATCTCTTTGTTCTTTGATTCACACACGTCCACCCATCTTAATTTTGATTTCTAGATCTGAACGAGATGAATCCTAAGATCCAAGCTTGATGAATCTGAAATATTGATTTAGCAAAATGGTATCAGAGCTGTTGGTTGCTGGATTTATCTTGGTTTCTGATCTGATCTCATCTTTAATGATGTCAAGAACAATGAAGAAAAGAAGAAAAATGAAGAACCAAGTCCCTGTTCTTCAAAAACCCATCTGTTCTTACCCAAAATCAGAAGAAAAACCAACAAATCTGTTCAACTATGTCACGATTTGAAGAATCGTGAACATGTTCATGATTATTCCTTCAAAATTCAACGCAATTGAACAAGATTAACATCAAAAAAGAAAAAAACACATTTGTTCATCTCAAAATCAAGAAGAGAAATCATTAGATCTGTTCTAATATGGTACGATTTGAAGATATATAATCATTCACCGGATTATTCCTTCAAAATTTGATGCAATTGAACACGATTATCATTAAAAACAAAGAAAATATGAAGAAATGGAAGCTACTACTGATTTCCCGACCTGCACTGCAGTGTGAAATTGTTTTTGTTCAAGTCTGAAAACAAATGCGGATGAACAAAAACAAATGCGGATGAAGCTTCATCAAATGCGGATGTGTTATACACAAATGCGGATGTGTTATACACAAATGCGGATGTGTTATACACAAATGCGGATGACCTGTAACCAAATGCGGATGACTTGTAACCAAATGCGGATGACTTTGCAACAAATGCGGATGACTTGTCACAAATGCAGATGACTTGTCATCAAATGCGGATGCCTTGACACCAAATGCGGTTGACTTATAAACAAATGCGGGTACTCTAAGCACAAATGTGGATACTTTGAAGTCAAATGCAGATGCATTGAAATCAAATGTGGATGCCTTGCAAACAAATGCGGATCAGCAAAGAAATGTGGATGTGTTGCAAGAAATGCTTATGAAAAGTTGATGAACAGGTCTTAAAAAAGAATAAAAAAATGAACATGGATGATTGCAACCAACAGGCACGTCCATTGTGATCATGAAAGCAAAAGAAAAAAAAGAGTATAGAAATCAACTTTTTTCACCTTTTCATAGATTCATCCAAGGACTTGTACAACTATCAGATGCCCTTTTTGAAGTACTTTGGCTCACAGTTTTTCTGATGATGTTTTGCACCCGTGTCTGGCTACTGAGTGGATAGTTAGCCGGACTTTAATCATGGGAGTACTCATTATCAGAAGAATTTCATTTATCAAGTTATTTCAAAAGAATGGAAGTGTTTTCAACATTAGTTCATGTTCTTGATGCAGATTATTGAAGTTCGAAGCCTCACCATATGCCTAATACATACAAATCCTTGAGTTGTGATATGAACTGTAATCCAAGAGTGATACAACCCATATCCAATACAAAGAAGTATTCTCAAGAGATTCTAACCTTTGAAGAAATATATTAGGAGGAACTTAATCTGAGGGGGAGAACATCAATGAATTGTACCAGAAAATCAATTGATCAAGAAGACATGTGACAGAGAAGATCTTCAAATTCAAGGGTTGCAAGCATCAGTTTAGGGGGAGTATTGTTGGGATTCAATAATGGCATAAACTGAAGCTTACCAAATCATAATTACATCCAACTGAAGATCTCATTGTACAAGTTCAGATACCAAGTTGATTACAACAAAACAAGACAATTCAACATGACAAAGTCAACATCAAGACAATTAGAAAGTCAAAATTAGGTCATGTTATAATATTAGTATAAATAGACTCACTAGTGCATTTATGCAAGTATGGCTTTTGTGTGTGTGTTTCTCATGGTGTAAATCACCATCCAAGGAGAAATCCTCTCTTTTGGGTGGGTTTGATTTCACCAGCCATCTATGATTCTCATTGTAACTTGTTTATCAACATCAATGAAATCATTACATTATTATTATCCATCTCTTTGTTCTTTAATTCACACACGTCCACCCATCTTAATTTTGATTTCTAGATCTAAATGAGATGAATCCTAAGATCCAAGCTCAATGAATCTGAAATATTGATTTAGCATGTGTCTTATTTAGGTTGTGTAGAAAACTAAATGACATCTTGAATTGATGGTTGATTGTTTTGTTGGATTAGTTATTTTGTTTTAAGAGATAATTAGGCCATTATTTGGTTTATTTTGTGAATTTTGATGCATATGTTAAGACCTAATACCCATCATTAAACTTGATTCTAGTTTATATGATGTTGACAAACTAGAAACAAAGTTCTTTGATAAATCATGGATTTCGACTGTTAGATTACCAAAAAATATGACAAAGGTATGGAGGCCTTTTTAAAATCCACATAAAGTAATAATCCAAATTTAGATGTTATTCTATGTCCTAGTGTAAGTTGTATCAATTTGTGTCAACACTCAATTTCCAATATGTGTTATCATCTGTTTGCTTATGGTTTCAACGAAAGGTCTTGGCTTTCCATAAAGAAAAATTTCTGAAGGTTGATTCTAGTTGCCTTAATACATCTAGACCTTCCAAATTTGATTATACAAAGGAAATGCTACATGATGCTTTCACACATGTAGATAAAGATTCTGATTCGTTGAAATCGCTTCTTGAAGAATGTGATAAGCAACTTTATGTCGGTTAAAAATATAACACACTTGGTGGGTTATTGAAACTCCAACATTTGAAATGCCAATTTGGATAATCTGATTCAAGTTTTCATGCTTTGTTGGCATGTTAAAAGATATCTTACCATTAAAAAATACAATCTTTAGCTCGATATATGAAGTCAAGAAGTTGCTAAAAGGAGTTGGTCTAGAATATAAAAATATTCATGCATGTGAAATGATTGTAGTCTATTTTGGAAAGAACATAAGGATGCTTCGTAATGTCCAACTCCTGGCACATCTCATCGAAAGAAGAAGACCAAGAACGTGCCTTCAAAAGTTTTATGGTATTTTCCTTCTATTTCTATATTTAGAAGAATGTTTCCGTCACCAGAAATTGCACATGACTTAACTTGGCATACGCAAGGTTGGGTCAGCAATGGTAAGCTAACTCATCCTCGTGATTCACCCTCGTGGAAGCTTGTTGACAACACGTGGAAAGATTTTGGAAAAGAACATCAAAATCTTAGATTAGCTTTGCCCGCGGGTGGTATTAATCCCCACAAGTCATTAAGTTCCAAGTATAGTTGTTGGCATGTTATCCTTATAAAATATAATCTACCCTCTTATTTGTGCACGTCAAGAAAATTCATGATGTTGACTCTATTCATATCAGGGCCAAAAAACCTAGTAACAATATTGATGTCTACTTGGCACCATTGATAGAATATCTAAAAGTCTTGTGGAACACTAGCATTAGAATAGTTGATGCTTCCAAGAAATAATACTTTAATTTGAGACCGGTATTACTTTGGACTATAAATGACTTCCCCGTGTATGGTAATCTTTCGGGGTGTGTTACTAAATGTTATAAAGCTTGTCTAACATGTTCAGATGATACTTTTTCAAATAGTTTCCAAACTCCAAAAAGTATGCTTCCTTTGGCATAAAAGATTTCTCCTAACTGAACAACAATTTCGTAAAAGAAAGAAGCATTTCCATAATCAACAAGAGAACAGTGTTATACAAAAACCATTATCACGTGAAGAAATTTACGACTATCTAGCAGGGTTTGAGAATACAAGGGGTAAGAAGAAGAAGTCAAAGAAGAACTGCGGAACCTGTGAAGGGGGTTCACTTACAACACAACAACACAAAGAGGAGATTAACTAAACTCAAACAAACAGTAAACTAGATTAACCACAATAAAGACAGTAAGAACACAAGTAATGTAAAAGACAGAACACAAGTATATGGTTTTCAAGAATGCAGTATATTCTCTATATTCTATTACAAGTGTTACAAAGCATATCCATAAAGTTACAAGAAGATGAGATACTTATACTACATCCTACAGCCGGCCATACTATGAAAGCCAGCTGGATACATTTGACTAGACTCAAAACAAAATCAATTGTAAAGTCAAAAAGGCAGATTGCCTTTTCGACTTTGTGACTATGACATGCCATAGCTCACATCCTTATCTATTACAAAAAGGATAAAGTACATGAAGTAGAAAGTTTACAGACTCAAGACCTCAATATACAATTACCAAAAGCATGGACCTTTTCACCAACTCATGCAAGTTGGTGACTTTACAGAGATGCAGCAGAAAGGTGTCCAGCTTTATGGAATAGTACATCAAAAAAAGCATGTTACTAAAAGTCTTCGGATGTAAGGCCCCGTTCCTGTAAACCTCACAGTTGGTCAATCATAGCAATTAAAACATCAAACATTACAATTAAACAAGCTTAAGCAGCAGAAATAATTTATCAAAAGCCATTCACTTCATTTAAAACACTGTTGTTAAGCAATACATCATCATCGACTGTTTACAAAAGACTTGTTTATATACATTACAAAACAACAGCAACACAGAGTACGAATGGATGTCAGACTTTCCCTGCCGAGTAGCTTCACCATCGTGCCATCCTCAGCAATGATTACCTGCCAACTAAAAATGTATAAAAGTCAGCGTTGCTGAGTGAGCTCTAGTTTTAAAAGTAATAAAATACTTTCTATATGTTGTATAAGAAAATACTATATTCAGTAAAATAAAACTCTATATTGTATATGCGAGCACGCATCACTATATGAACAAATATTGTTCGTTCTCATTACTGTATGCCTTGTCTGTTCTGTAAGCTTTTATCTTTACGTTTCACTTTCTGTATGGACCAGTGAGCAATACCCCAACTGTATGCGCGATGGAAAATGGGTGATGGGCCATCTATATCCCTCGAATGGGTCAACTATATCCCTCGAAAGGGTCAACTATATCCCCCGAAAGGGTCAACTGTATCCCTCGAAAGGGTTCTGTGTACTATGTACAAGGCCAACCCAATCACCCAAGGCATGCTGCAAAGGTCCTGCCAATCTCAATTGATTGACCCTGTGTGCATAATAGAGTATCTAACCCGCAGCACAGTTGAGCTAACGACAACATGGTCGTGTACCTCCTGTAAGCTTGCAAAACTTGTTAACATTTTCATTAATGTCCCTCTTCTTTTCTTTATTGCTCTTTCACTTTATTATTACGATATACTTTAAGTTACGATAATAACATACCACGTAAAGTCTCATACTATAAGTAATAATAATAATAGCAATAACAATAATAAGGAACAATCATAAGCAATCATATCATGCATGAAACATCATCATTAATAAGCCCTTAGTCAACCTCGGTCAAAACCCTAAAGCACAGACTCCCAGAAAATTCTGTAAAATTTTCTAAGTGCTTAGGCGCATGGGAACTATTTGGGCGGATGAGCCCTGTTCGGGCGTTTCATCACTATGTAGGCGCATCGGCCAACACTTAAACATTTTCGCTTTAGGCGCATTAACTATTAAGGTGCATAGGCACTATTTGTGCATATGGACACTTAGGCGCATGAGCCACTTGGGCGCATGGGCACTATGGGGGCGCATGGCCCTACACTTAGTCGTCCGGCTAACATTTCTAGGCGCATGGGCCCCTGTTCAGGTGCATGGGTTGTACTTAAATCATTTCTAAGGTAATCTAAGGCGCATGGGCTACTGTTTCGGCGCATGGATTACACTTAATTCTTTCTAAGGCATTTTCAGGGGCATGAGCCTTATCTAGGCGCATGGACCTTCTGTTCAACTGGTTTCTAGTATGTTTTCAACCCAAATCATCAAATCCATCTATTCTAATCTTAATGTGGCTATTCTAAACATGAATAACCTATAAGCAGTCAAGAATCACATTTATTCATGCATAATGCATACGGGCATACATACTCAAACATTTGAAAATCATTTAAATACATTTTCAGCCCCAAAGATGTTCGAAAACAAGTAAAAACTAGGGTCTAGAACTCACCTGATGCAACTTGGGTGTTTCTTCCTTTCTAACCCACTTACAATGAGTTCAAACACATAAAAACAACACCACACACACACACCCGAGCACAAACACAAACACATAAGCACATAAGCATGTAACCGGGATAAAACTCGTCATAAACATGTAAAAACCACAAATTCTTACCTTGAATTCGTTCCTTTCTTCTTCTTCTTCAACAAGCCAAGATTCTCTCCTGCTCTCTCTCTCTAAATCGAAGAAATGGTGATGTGAAATGAGGGTGGGTGGCCATGCCCACCTTTACACCAACTTTTCAAAGATTTTTGTCCTTTTTACACTTTTAGTCCCTCCACTTGGACTGAATTGCCTTTCTTTTTTTTATTCATTATTTCTTGTCTTTAAAAAAATAACCGGGTGTTACAAGTCCACCCCCCTTATATAGGTTTCATCCCCGAAACCTGTTATTCCTCAAACAGACGAGGATAATACACGCACAAGAGGAACCACTTTATTTCTCAGCCTCTTCTCTTTATGATCAATGATCGCCACTGGTTGCTCCACATAATTGAGCCTTTCATTAACTTCAATGTCCTCTAGTGGGACAATCATGTCTTTGTCATCTATACACTTTCTTAAATGAGATACATGGAATGTCGGGTGAATTCCACCTAGCTCATCTGGCAACTCCAATCTATAGGCCACCTCCCCTACTCGAGCAATGATTCGGAAAGGGCCTATATATCTTGGGCTCAACTTGCCCCGCTTCCTGAATCTGATAATACCCTTCCAAGGTGAGACCTTCAACATAACCGGTCACCCACTTGGAACTCAATTGGTCTACGTCGTATATCGGCATACGACTTCTGTCTATCTTTGGCTGCCTTCATTAAGGCTTTAATCTTTTCAAGCTTCTCAGTCGTAGCCTCAATTACCTTGACGCTTCCCAACTCCTTTTGACCAATATCACCCCAACAAATGGGTGTTCTGCATCTCCTACCGTATAGCATCTCATATGGTGGCATAGCAATGCTGGCATGATAGTTGTTGTTGTATGAGAATTCGGCTAACGGTAAGTGGTCGTCCCAACTTCCACCAAAATCGATTACACATACCCGAAGCATGTCCTCCAACGTCTGAATGGTCCTTTCTGACTGACCATCAGTTTGGGGATGATAGGTCGTGCTAATATGTAACCTCGTCCCCATGGCGTCGTGGAATTTCTTCCAGAATTTAGACGTAAACCGGGTGTCACGATCAGACACAATGGACACCGGCACACCATGACGAGTTACAATCTCCATGATGAACAAGTCAGCCAACCTCTCGGATGAATATGTCTCACGGATCGGTAGGAAGTGAGCACTTTTCGTCAAGCGGTCAACAATCACCCATATGGCATCGTACCCCTTCGGAGTACGTGGTAGCTTTGTAATAAAATCCATGGTGATGTGCTCCCACTTCCATTCTGGTATATCCAAAGGTTGGATCTTCCCATACGGCTACTGGTGTTCCGCCTTCACCTGCAGGAAAGTAAGGCACTTACTCACATACTCCGCCACGTCACGTTTCATACCCGGCCACCAATAATTTTTCTTCATCTCTTGATACATCTTTGTGGCACCAGGATGAATGGAGTATCGAATCTTGTGAGCTTCATCCATAATCCTCACATGTAGATCCCCGAAACGAGGAATCCACACCCGTCCAAATCGAGTTTTAACACCAAGCATGTTCTTACCCAATTCTCTAACCAGACCTCTCATTCTTTCTGTGAAGTCGGTTTATCTCCGGATCGATAAACATCCGAGCATGTTCTTGACAGAAGGATGAACCACCAAAACCAAAAGTCAAATCAATAACACGAACTATCAAATATTGGTTTCATTGATAAAAACCAAACGATTACAAGCTCGTTACAACATAAGAATCAAGACTCTTGGCAAGGGGAAGATCGAGCATGATCTCCCCTCTCATCCGGCAGCCCTAGGCTCCGGGCAGACTTCCTCTCGATCCCCCTGTCTTCTCTACACATTGAAACTAGTATATATAGGCCTCGGCCCATATTAGATGCGACCGGGCCCATTCGTGCGATTGGACCATGCGTATGGTTCAATCGTACGACTGGACCATGCGTATGGTTCAATCGTACGACTGGACCATGCGTATGGTTCAATCGTACGACTGGACCATACTTATGGTTCAGTCTTACGAATGTCCCAATCGCACCTCTCAGTCGGACGGCTGGTCCATTAGCATGGCTCAGTCGTACGACTGAGTCTTATTTGCATATGCTCCTGCGAATGACCCAATTTCATGTGTTTACAACATATCAAGTGCATAACATTAAGCCTAGACTATTCGACAAGCAACGCACACACTATATATCACTATATATGCTCTAACAAATTCCCCCTTGTACGTTGCTTGCGAATAGTAGATAACACCTCTTACAATCTTCAGTCAATCTTTGCTCTGTTTGCCAATAGAATCAAACAAAAACCATATTAGCCAACGTTGCCGATCCGTCAGGTTACTACCACATCCCTGAAAATGAATTTAGGCATAATAGCTTTCATTTACTTTGCAGAACACCATCACAGCAGCAAGATTCCCCATATAACTGATTTTTCTATATAATGATACGAACAGTTTTCCATTGCTTCAATCTTCACACAGGCTAACCTGATTAACATCACCACCTGCAGAAATCCCCCTCACATTCAGCATATCCCAATATATAGACATTGTGCTCTCCTTGTATCTTGACACGGTGTATTGGGCAAAAGGTTGAAGGTTCCAATCCACAGCTGACAATATCAACCAAATCAGCACGCACGAAGATTCATCATCGGAAACCGGTTCACATCATCACTTTCTGATTGCGTCTTCACTTTCTATATACAAGGATTCCCCCTAAGAAGCAGAATCCTTTCTTTGCGGATAAATATAACTTGATTGGCCCATAAGTAGTCAGATGCTCCTGACTACCCCACACAATCAGCACCAACTGCTGACATCTTCTCTTCTCTCTTTCGTGTTCCAATTACATTCACCTATTCTGGAAATCTGACGAATAATGGGGTACGCATCGAACTTATTTGACAAACGAACCTCTGGGTGAATATGCTTTGCTCATCTTCAAATCCATGCAAGAAGCTGTTCCAGACTTCTTTTTTTTTGGTCTGGAACAAATGCGAATGAGTCAATGCGGATGGCTCATTCATGCGATTGAACATACGACTAGTCCAGTCGCACGACTGAACATACGACTGGTCCAGTCGTACGAATGTCTCATTCGCATGGTCCAGTTGTACGAATGGTCCATTCGCATGGCCCAGTCGTACGAATGGTCCATTTGCATGGCCCAGTCGCATGAACGGGTCTGCACGTAGATTTTCAGATCTGCAGCCGCCAGGGCTGCCCAAAACCCTAATCTGAAGAATTCAACGTGAACCGAAACAAAGTAGACATCATCAGATTCGAAAGGGTGACAGGAACGTGGTTTCGAATTCGATTTCAACATAGAAGCAACACACGTAACATGATCTGAGCAAAACACGAAGAACACGAAGTGGGTTTAACGTCAAGATCTGAAATTCAATCCAGAAATCAAGAGCTCGGGTTGCTAGAATGATTGTTAGATCATTCCAGCAGTAACCGGCTCTGATACCAATTGTGAAGTCGGTTTTTCTCCGGATCGATAACATCCGAGCATGTTCTTGACGGAAGGATGAACAACCAAAACCAAAAGTCAAATCAATAACACGAACTATCAAATATTGGTTTCATTGATAAAAACCTAACGATTACAAGCTCGTTACAACATAAGAATCAAGACTCTTGGCAAGGGGAAGATCGAGCATGATCTCCCCTCTCATCCGGCAGCCCTAGGCTCCGGGAAGACTTCCTCTCGATCCCCTGTCTTCTCTACACATTGAAACTAGTATATATAGGCCTTGGCCCATATTAGATGCGACTGGGCCCATTCGTGCGATTGGACCATGCGTATGGTTCAATCGTACGACTGGACCATGCGTATGGTTCAATCGTACGACTGGACCATGCGTATGGTTCAATCGTACGATTGGACCATGCATATGGTTCAATCGTACGACTGGACCATACTTATGGTTCAGTCTTACGAATGTCCCAATCGCACGTCTCAGTCGCATGGCTAGTCCATTAGCATGGCTCAGTCGTACGACTGAGTCTCATTCGCATATGCTCCTGCGAATGACCCAGTTTCATGTGTTTACAACATATCAGGTGCATAACATTAAGCCTAGACTATTCGACAAGCGACGGACACACTATATATGACTATATATGCTCCAACACTTTCGGAGTTTAGATGATCTTCTTTTAATGCCTCATCCTGAAACTCCTTGACTTGCTTCATTACATCAGAGGTCATGATCAGTTGGTATGCTTTCACCCGAATCGGCTCGGGCCTCTCCTTCCGGCTAAGAGCATCGGCCACCACGTTGGCTTTGCCCGGATGGTAATGGATCTCGTAATCATAATCCTTTATAAGCTTCAACCATCGTCTCTACCTCATATTCAGGTCCTTCTGCTCAAAGAAGCAACTTAAGCTCTTTTGGTCGGTGAAAATGGTGCACTTCGTCCCGTACAGATAGTGCCTCCAAATCTTTAGTGCAAAGACCACGGTCGCAAGCTCCAAGTCATGAGTAGGGTAGTTGACCTCATGAACTTTCAACTGTCGGGATACATAGGCTATAACCTTCCCTCTTTGCATTAAAACACACCCCAACCCCGAGTAAGAAGCATCAGAATATACCACCAAATCCTTGCTTCCTTCAGGTAACGACAAGACAGGAGCTTGAGTCAGCCTCACCTTTAATTCCTCGAACGCTTGTTCTTGGGCTTGACCCCATATAAACTTTACATCCTTCCGGGTCAACTTGGTCAAAGGAGAAGCAATCTTGGAAAAGTCCTGAATGAACCTTCGATAATACCCTGCCAGCCCCAAGAAACTACGAATCTCGGATGGCGTCCTTGGAGACTTCCATTGCATCACAGCCTCCACCTTAGCAGGGTCTACCATAATCCCCTCTGGATTTATCACGTGACCTAACAATTGAACTTCGCATAACCAGAACGTGCATTTGAAGAATTTGGCATACAACTTCTCCCTTCTTAAGGTCTATAACACCTCTTGTATGTGATCGGCATGCTCCTCCTTACTCCTTGAATAAATCAGGATATCATCAATAAACACAATCACTGATTTATCTAACATTGGTTGACACACTCGATTCATCAAGTCCATAAAAGTAGTTGGCGCATTGGTCAGACCAAATGACATAACAAGGAATTCATAGTGACCGTAGCGCGTACGAAAAGCTGTTTTAAGGATATCCTGCTCCTTCACCTTCAGCTGATGGTAACCAGATCGAAGATCTATCCTTGAAAACCAACTAACACCTTGGAGCTGATCAAACAAGTCATCTATTCTTGGTAGGGGTATCGGTTCTTTGCTATTAATTTGTTCAGCTCTCGGTAGTCAATACACATCCTCATACTACCGTCTTTCTTCTTCACAAACAGGACTGGAGCACCCCAAAGGAGAGATACTCGGTCTAATGAACCCCTTATCGAGCAGCACTTGCAACTGTTCCATGAGTTCTTTCATTTCTATAGGAGCTAATCGATACGGTGCTTTGGCAACGGGTTGCGGTGTTGGCGCGTCCACATCCTTCACGTAGGCCAAGTAGGCACTACATCCACGCCTCATGCACTTTCCCGCCACCGCCATCAAAATCACTTTCGGAATCATCACGACGCGATCTCCATAAATTGTAACCAAACTCCCATCGGACGCAACTAATCGAATCATCTTCTTGCGACACATGATGTTTGCTTCATAGGTTGCTAACCAGTCCATCCCTAGTACTACATCAAATCCACCTAGGGGTATCACGTGTAACCTAGCAGCAAACCTATGACCTTCTAGTTCTATGGCACATTCCTCTATCACATCAGTAATTCTAGTGGACTTACCTATAGCAGTTTCTACATCGAATGGTGCACTGACCTTTCTACTAATAATAGGAAACTTAGCACAGAAAGTAGTAGAAATAAAACTCCTACTAGCACCGGAATCAAACAATATAGAGGCATAAGTTTGGTTTACCATAAACATACCTGACACAACATCGGGATCAGCTCTGGCTTCCTCCCGGGTCATGGTGTAAGCTCTAGCACCTGCCCTCTGCCCTCCTTCCTCCGGCTTCTTCTTCTCTGCCCCAGAGCTCTCTGCCCTCAGCTTCTTACAGTGTCTAGCGATATGGCCAAGCTGACCACACCTAAAGCATACGTTCATCCCCATTCTGCACTCACCAGTATGCTCCCTTCCACATTTGTCACACCTCCTCAGCCCCGATCCAGATGTGACCACACGTCGATCACCACCTTTGCCACCTTCTTGTTTGGAGCAGTTCTACCACGTCCAAACCATTTCCCATTCCAGTTCCGACTACCACCATCCTTCTTATCCACCTCAGCCACCACCACCTCGTGCTCATCATATAATCTGCCAGCCAAGTCAACTGTTGACCTGAAAGTGCTCGGTCGGGCGGCAATCATATGCCTATGGATATCCGCCGGCAGCCCCTAGATGTATACTTTACTTTTCATACCCCAAGCATCTTCTATCCTGACTTAATCAGTATCTAAATCTACTAAGAGCACATAATCAAATAGCATGCGCACATAATACCGATTATCATTAGGAAAAGACATAGTTGATGGCACGTAGCTACTTGGGCTGACATCCCTCCATTTGTCCCATTTTCAGTTTCAGTTTAAGTTTTTAAGAGTTTGTTTTAACCCAATTCTCTTAAACTTTGGCTCTGATACCAACTTGTAAGGCCCCGTTCCCGGAAACCTCACAGTTGGTCAATCATAGCAATTACAACATCAAACATTACAATTAAACAAGCTTAAGCAGCGGAAATAATTTATCAAAAGCCATTCAATTCATTTAAAACACTGTTGTTAAGCAATACATCATCATTGACTGTTTACAAAAGACTTGTTTATATACATTACAAAACAACAGCAACACAGAGTACGAATGGATGTCAGACTTTTCCTGTCGAGTCGCTTCACCCTCATGCCATCCTCAACAATAATACCTGCCAACTGAAAATTTATAAAAGTCAGCGTTGCTGAGTGAGCTCTAGTTTTAAAAGTAATAAAATACTTTCTATATGTTGTATAAGAAAATACTATATTCTGTAAAATACAACTCTGTATTGTATATGCGAGCACGCATCACTATATGAACAAATATTGTTCGTTCTCATTACTGTATGCCTTGTCTGTTCTGTAAGATTTTATCTTTACATTTCACTTTCTGTATGGACCAATGAGAAATACCCCAACAATATGCGCGATGGAAAATGGGTGATGGGCCATCTATATCCCTCGAAAGGGTCAACTGTATCCCTCGAAAGGGTCAACTATATCCCCCGAAAAGGTCAACTGTATCCCCTAAAAGGGTTCTGTGTACTATGTACAAGGCCAACCCAATCACCCAGGGCACGCTGCAAAGGTCCTGCCAATCTCAATTGATTGACCTTGTGTGCATAATAGGGTAGCTAACCCGCAGCACAGTTGAGCTAACGACAACATGGTCGTGTACCTTCTGTAAGCTTGCAAGACTTGTTAACATTTTCATTAATGTCCCCCCTTCTTTTCTTTATTGCTCTTTCACTTTATTATTACGATATACTTTACGTTACGATAATAACATACCACGTAAAGTCTCATAATATAAGTAATAATAATAATAGCAATAACAATAACAAGGAACAATCATAAGCAATCATATCATGCATGAAACATCATCATTAATAAGCCCTAAGTCAACCTCGGTCAAAACCCTAAAGCACAGACTCCCAGAAAATTCTATAAAATTTTCTAAGTGCTTAGGCGTGTGGGAACTATTTGGGCGCATGAGCCCTGTTCGGGCGTTTCATCACTATGTAGGCGCATCAGCCAACACTTAAACATTTTCCCTTTAGGCGCATTAACTATTGAGGCGCATACGCAGTTTTTGTGCGTCTAGACACTTAGGCGCATGAGCCACTTGGGCGCATGGGCACTATTAGGGTGCATGGCCCTACACTTAGTCGTCGGCTAACATTTCTAGGCGCATGGGCCCCTGTTCAGGCGCATGGGCTGTACTTAAATCATTTCTAAGGTAAACTTAGGCGCATGGGCTACTGTTTGGGTGCATGGATTACACTTAATTCTTTCTAAGGCATTTTTAGGCGCATGAGCCTTATCTAGGCGCATGGACCTTCTGTTCAACAGGTTTCCAGTATGTTTTCAACCCAAATCATCATATCTATCTGTTCTAAGCTTAATGTGGCTATTCTAAACATGAATAACCTATAAGCAGTCAAGAATCACATTCATTCATGCACAATGCATACGGGCATACATACTCAAACATTTGAAAATCATTTAAATACATTTTCAGCCCCAAAGATGTTCAAAAACAAGTAAAAACTAGGGTCTAGAACTCACCTGATGCAACTTGGGTGTTTCTTCCTTTCTAACCCACTTGCAATGAGTTTGAACACCTAAAAACAACACCACACACACACACCCAAGCACAAACACAAACAAATAAGCATGTAACCGGGATAAAACCCGTCATAAACATGTAAAAACCACGAATTCTTACCTTGAATTTGTTCCTTCTTCTTCTTCTTCTTCAACAAGCCGAGATTCTCTCCTGCTCTCTCTCTCTAAACCGAAGAAATGGTGATGTGAAATGAGGGTGGGCGGCCATGCACACCTTTACACTAACTTTTCAAAGATTTTTGTCCTTTTTTACACTTTTAGTCCCTCCACTTGGACTAAATTGCCTTTCTTTCTTTTATTCATTATTTCTTGTCTTTAAAAAAAATAACCGGGTGTTACATCGGAAGAAATCCGTCTTCAAGAGTTGAGGCTTCAGAAGACTTTGTCTTTGAAACTTCAAAAGACTTTATCTTTGGCATCAGAAGATATTGGTCTTGGCTTCAGAAGATTTCATACTTACAATATTTCTATTGCATGTGCGAAACTTCTGAAGCATTCTTCTTCAGTACTTGTGCAGCATGCATGTAGAAAGTCTTTAGTTGCTTCAGTCTCTAAGCATATTCTCTACAAACTTCCCCTAGGCTGATGCTACCAAAACTTTTGAAGACTTCAAATATCAACAGTCCTCATCAGAATGATAACCAACCTTTTCTTCATGAGATGATCAGGATCCTTCAGACTGTCAAAATGTCTTCTTGTGTCAAAGAAATCATGTAGAGGCAACTGAAACATGTCTTTCCAAGTGTAGACATTCTCAATGCCATGATCTCTGATGACATGCCACCTTTCTGGATTTCTAGTGTATGTCCAGGACAGGATGGGTCTTTCTGATGCAAGAGGAGCTATTTGAATGGGAGATGATGGAGCATCCTCTGGCTGCACATCCTCAGGATGTTCTGACTCATCCTGATGTTTAGAAAAGGATGCAGTCTTCTTCTTCTTCTTTGGTTTTGATTTAGAAGCCATCCTTTTCTTTCTCTCTACAACTTTTAATTGAGAAGACTGGCCTGCAGTACCTGATTGATCTTCATTGTCTTTCTCAGTTGGATCTTCAACTCTCACAGGTTCAGATTGAGAGTAAGTCTGACCATGCTATGGATCGAAGATGAAGCTTGCTGAGATTTAGCAGGAGGTCCAGGTTGTGATGTCTCTAGTTGTTCAACCTTAACCTCCACTTCAGGTGGAGCTTGACTTGGAGGGGGATGTAAGTCAACCAGCTCTCTACTTTTGATCTTCTGCTTGATCACCCTGATATGCTCATCCATAATGGATAGAGACATGGGGCCAAGTCTCCTTCCGTAGAATCCATATAGCTTCAAGAAGCTCATCATCCTCTGCCTGTCAGCAGATTTCTACATGCTTTTGTGGATGATGGCTCTTGACTTAGAAGCTTCTTCCCTTAGCTTTCTTTTAGTTGTCTTTATTTATTTGACTATCTCAAGTTCAAGTTGTTTGAGATACTCAAACTCAACATAGTCATAAGACAGGGGAAGAAGTGCTTTTTCCTGGTAGAGGCCTGTGGCACTCAGGTAGTTGATCATCTTGATCATTTCTTCTTCTTTATCTACCTAAGGTTCTTGTTGAACCATATCCTCTTGTGCAGGACTTTCTTGAACTGGGGAGAGGGTAGGCACATGCTTGTATAATCTTTTCTTTCTTCTCTCTTCTTTGATTTGTACTAACAGCTCTGTATCTTCAGCCTCCTTCTTCTCCCTTGACCTTTCCAGTCAACCAGTTCATTTAGCTCTTCTAAGGGGAGAGAGATGACATTATCTATGTCATAGTTCCTTCTCTGCAGATAGTTTATCCTGATTGCCCTTAACTCATTATTTTGATTATCTGGTTTGGGGGCAGCCCTGATAGCAAACTCCATGAGTCTTGCAAACTCAGAAGAGGAACTTTTTCCCCTTAGCTTCCTTTTCCTCTCTTTCTCCTCCTCCTCAATCTCCTCAGATGTCATCTTTCTTTTCCCTTTGTCACTCACAGACCTTTATGACTCAGGGTGGAGAGAGCTTTGGCCTTCATTGCTTGATGCAACTTCTTAGCTCTGGCCAGAGAGACGTTGAGAAGCACCTTCACCAGCAGGTGTCTCAAAAAGGGCATTGATCTCTACAGTAGTTGTAAGTGATAAGACTAGGCTCTTAGGTTTTGAGACTGGGCCTTCAGTCAAGGTTTCCCCTATGAAGCTAATATTAGGGTCTTCCTCAACATCCAGTAGACCGATGACATTGCCTGATCCCATAGTCTTCTTCTTAGGCTGAACTCTGTAGTGATCCTGTCTTGGATTCGTTGTGCCAACTTGTCAGCTAGTCTTGATTGGCTTGGATTGACAAGTGGCATATTGACTAAATCCAGACTGTCATAATAGTTCAGGTTCTGAAAATTGAAGATCTCGTGCTGTCCTTGAACTTTTATGATGATTAGGGTTCTCCTGTTGCTATCATACCTCCACCTAATGATGTGATTGGAAGATGGTGGAGAAGACATAGCCTTGGTATCCCATCCTCAAACAGGCTCTGTATGAAGGAGTCTGTGTAGTCCACATCAATGTGGACTTGAGGAGGTTGCTAAGAATGCACAGTTTCAAGTGAGGATGGTGAGTCCTCAGTGTCCATTCTCTCTAAAGAACTCCCAGTTCTATAGTTGTAATGACTTTCTCTCCCTTTTTGGTAGCATCACCCACTTGCATAGGTGAGCCAAGAGTTAGGTCAATAACATCCATATGTTCTTGTGTTTCTGGTTGAGCTCTTCTTAAAGGTCTCCTAGCTAGTTTTTCCTTAAGATATGAAATATGAAGTTGCTGATCATTGACCCTGTTATGTAAGGTAGTCACTAGAGATTCAAGGTGACAAACCTTGGAGACTAAATAGGTGCATGTTTTAGACAGTTTGTGCACCTTTAGTCTTAAATTCCCCTTATCTTCATTAGAAGAATTATTGGGGAATGAGATGATTGCACCAAAGTCCTCTCTCTCACCAACAGCTTCAGGTTCTTGGCTGCTGGATTTCCTCTGCTCACTAGTGGTCTCAGTTGAGATGATAGTGGGCTGAGTTGCCATGGTTGAGGTCTTAATGATGTAATCACTTTCAAGAGTGAGAGCCTCTTCCATATGGACATCCCGAACAGGTTCAGAAGTGTCCTCCTCGGCAATAGGTGCCTAGTGGGGGCTAGAAGTAGGAGCCTCAGAAGCACTCATCTCTCTTTTAGTAGGGGAAAAGAAGAGAGAATCATGGTACTCACTGAAACCTAGATCTTTATCGGTGTAGAAATCAAGGTTAGGGATTGGTTGGTTGAGATCTAAAGGCTGGGGATGGTAACTGTCCCCTGAAGGTTGATCACTTGAGTGTTGAGACTTAGAGTGATGGCTTAAGGCAGTTTGGCTTATGAGCTCATCAGCTAAGCATGAGCAACCTCAGCACTGATCCTTGAAGAGATGGGAGTGGTCTGTTCCTCAGGAGAAGTGGGAGCTCTAGTTTCCACTTCCTCCTATATGGGTGAGTGTATGGGGGCCTCCACAGACTGAATAGTCTGAGCAGGGGTTCGTTTGGATTTTCTTTGGTAGGTTATGGTGATTTGTGGCTGTGTAGGTGGTTGGGAAGTAGCAGGTGTGGGTTCAACACTAGCTGGTGCTACTAGGTTGTCACCTTGAGCAATGAGCTCTAACATTTTTGGAACCAGGGCTGTTTCTCTACCCCTGAGAAGCAAATAGTGGGCTTTCTCAATATGTTAAATATGTCGAGCTTCATCTGTCCCAGTTTAAGAATGTTACCTGTTCCTTTTAACTATGAGCCCAGTTCACAGTTAAGAATGTATGGAACATATCTAAGAAACATGTAATATTCTAAGGAATCTAAGTTGCAATTAATTAGTATAAACACATTGAGAATACCTAAACTTGATCCCCTGAATCATTCTATTGATAATGAAGGATAGATCCTCAGGAATCAATCCCATCCACCATGCTTGTTTGATAAGCTGTGGATGACCACATGGAGCAGGAATCTTGTTAGGATCAGTGATCTATGTTTGATTGATTGAAGAGTATAGCAGCGGAATTCAAACAATGAATTAGTCGATTCACAAGAACAAACGATATTCAATGAAGAACAAAGACGGTTATAGAGAGAGAATTCTGCAAATATATTTCATTCAATATTCGCTTTCGTGGTAACAGAATGTCACAATTACAATTAGGTCGACATCTCTTATATAAGAGATGTGACGTCTGCTGATGTCACTTGATAGTGACATCTACACATTTATTACAACTGAAACACAACTACTGAAGATGTCAAAACAGCTACATCTCCTTACAAAAATGCTAAGTGTTATCAGTTGTTATAACTACTGAAGAACATAAAACTACTGAAACTACAATGACTGAAGAACAAGCTCTTCAGTCGTTTTACAAAACTACTGAAAGTAAAAATATAAAACTACTGATATCACAACTACTGAAGAAGTACTCTTCAGCTGTTGTGACAAACTACTGAAACTTCAGTAGTTGGTCTTCAGACTTGAACTTCAGATGTTTCATCAGCTGATGACTTCAGTAGATATCATCAGCTGATGTCTTCAGTCTTTGTCTTCAGACTTTGTACATCAGTTGTTGATCTTCAGCACTTGTAAACTCTTCAGCTGTTGTACTTCAGTACTTTGGTCTTTCAGCTTCAGCACTTGTGTTCTTCAGCTGTTTAGCTTCAGTACTTGTGTTCTTCAGCTGTTGTACTTCAGCTTTAGTTCTTCAGCTATTGAAGTCTTCAGCACTTGATCTTCAGCTGTTGAAGTCTTCAGCAGTTGATGACGCTTTCAGCAGTTTTGTGATACCGTGTGGGACTTAGAGGTTTTCTGATCTTGGCTCATTGGTTCTTTTGGTCCAACAAACTCCCCTGAACCAATGCAGCCAAAACCTCTGATTTATTTATTATCCCACTTATTGTTGGCAAAAGGTTGGTCTTTTTCCTTCTTGATCAGTAGAGAAGATGACCCATATAAGCTCCGGCCTGGGAAGAAGTCTCTAATATTTGTTTAGCAAGATATGAATGGGAACTCTGTTTTGGGAACTGGACACAGAGTTGTTATCCCATTCATGAGATCTACTTCCCGTGTATGAGCCTGTAGGATTCTCTGGTGTAGGCTCTGAGAAACATGATTTGTTCTTCCATGGTCGGTTCTCGGCTTCACCATCAAACAATCCTTCTCGCCCATACAGCTCTGAGATGTACTTGGCCTGTTTGCCGTTTTTGAGCTCAACTGTTGTAATTTGTCTATTTGCAAACTCATCAGATGATTCCCTTCGAGTAGCAGACTGAGCTCATTCTGTTTGAAGTTCTCAAGCCTCTTGTAGACTAACCCCTTTTTGATAATTCTGTTCTCTAGCATCTTCTGGGGTGGTTGTTTAGTCTCGTAGGCCTTCTTGAAATCTTCGACAATCTCCCAGGGTGATACTACAAGGGCCACTGTGATCTCTTCATCTACGATCCTCTTGACTTGACCCTTGTATCTCGAAGGAATGTCTTTCTTTACAATCCTGTGAGCCACCCTCGGATCAGGCCATACTCTCACCCTTTTCTTCTGATATTGAAATGTGTTGGCGAGAGTGTACAATCTTAGAGCTTCTTTCTTCATGCTGATAATTGATGAGGAGGCATCATAGGTTTTGTCAATGCTTTTCAGCATTTCATCATCATGAAGCTTTTGTGCTCCTCTTCTTCATTTTTACTCTCACAACATCCATTTGTGAGGTGGAGTGATGGGCATAGGTTTGGCTTTCGCCAGTGTTAGGACTGCAGACAGAGGCATCCTATCTGCTTCCACATCATCCTCTTCTACTTCTTCTTCTAGCCTCAACACCCTTCTCTTCTTCTTCTTAGGTGCATCATCGGCTGTTGGTTTAGATGGTGAGGGAGTTGGTTTTGTGTTTGTGATTGTGGTTGTTTGGATTTGGGCTTTGAGATTGATTTGGAGATTTGAGGGGTAGGCTGTGTTTTTAGTGGGTGGAAGGGAAGGTTGTTCCAGCATCTTTGTTGTGAGTTTAGCCTTTGTAAGTTTTGCCATTTCAAACCTTTTACCAGCCCCAGCCTCATCAAGGGCTTCAATGATAATCCCCTTGTGGAATTGCTCAGACAGACAGATTCTGGTGGCTATAGCCAGAATACTGTCTCTGGTCCACGTGCGAATCTCCATCAATGATCTTCCTAAGTATTTGGCAATAAAACGGATCATGATCTCCAATCTCTCCTTTTCAAGTGCATCATACCCAGCCCATCGGGTTTGAATCTCTTGCACTTCCAACCTCCTGATTTCACTATCCAATGTGGCTGTATCAAAACCTTGCCTGAAGAGTTGCTCAATGATTTTATCCATGGATCGGCTGTGTGTATCATCAGCATCTTTTACCAGCTCTTCCAAGGATTTTTCTTCAGCAGTAGGTTGATCATCAGCACTTTTCTTTCGTTTATAGGTGACCAGTTGTTGCTTTTCTTTTCCCAACTCCTGGGCTTGCTCTTGGGCCTTCTCATCCTCTGTTCTTTTCCTCTTCTTTTCTTTCACTGCAGTACTCTCCCCCTTTTTGGATGCATTGGTGGTAGGGGTCGTACCGCAGAAAGTGTCTTTTGCACAGCAGCATCAATCAATGGTTGTAAAGTTGAGGAAAGCCTCTCATCAATGGCTTTAGTCACAATGTCAGTGATTATGGGTGTGATGAGAGGGAGGGAATTTTGAAGGACAACAACTATTTGCTCAGGAGGTTTCTGTTCCTGAGAAATAGTGCCGAAGCAGAGGCAGGTGGCTTAGGTGTTGGGAGTGGCTCAGTGTTTGGGGAACCTTCAACTGAAGGTGCCATCTGTGGTTGGTGGAGGCAGATGGTCTTTCTCCTTGTGAGAGTTGGTCAAGTAGGTTTTGCAGCCTACTAACTTCCTCCTCAAGGATTGTGTTCTGGGCAAGAACATCGTAGAAAAAGCCCAGGTCATCATCAGCAGAAGCTGAATCACCTGACCTCCTGCTTGGAGCAGGATGTACATGCACTGGGTGTAGACCAGTTGTAGCATGTGCCCCTTTGTCTTGGTACTGGGGACTTCCAGCCTCAGGACTATGTCCATCATCAGCTGTTGCCTCTAGTGAGGTCTTAGCAATGTTACCAGCCTTAGTCTGATCATGTGCTGATGCGGAAGAGGTGGCAGCCTCACTAGATATTCTAATCTCCCTATCTACACCAGGAGATAGAAGTGGTAACCCCTATGCTGTGGGTTCTCAATTGCACTTTGGTCCTCCCCCTCAATGGTAGAGGTGTTCCCAGTAGTAAGTGGTATCTGGGGAGGGGGGTGAGGAGTGCAATTGAGTCAGCACTTGTGCAACGATCAATGTTGGGCTGTGGGGGGCGGTTGCATGGGGTGAAGGGATAGAAGCAGTGTGCGCCTGGGGAGGATGGTGCTCTTCAATGGCAATCCCCTCAAGTGAGGAAGATCCCAGATGTGTGGGTACCCCTTGTGTGGTTGCTTCAGGCTCCTGTTGAGAGGAATCCTGAGCGGCTATGGCTGGAAGAGTCCTGATATCCACTAGGGGGTTTTGACCAGTGGATATCTCCTGCGTTTGTGTTGCAGGGGCATCCTCAGGGGACTCATTTCCCTGAGTAGCTGTTTTGGGTTTCTTTTTGTGGGTTTGGTGGGGACTTTTGATTTGGAGGTGGTGGCTGTGGGTTCCAGCTGCGTGGGTTTGCGCAGCTTGGCAGCCAATTTGAGTGTGTGGTCAGAGTTGTGCCGGGAGTATACTTCAGGCAGAACAGCCGTAGCAGGGACTCCCAGGCCAACAAGTCCCTCAGCTTGAAGCTGGTTTGTAATGATGGCCATTATGAACCGTGGATATAATATCCAACGGTTAGCAGTTAGTTTTTGAGCCATATCCTTGAGCTCGGAAAATATTATTTCTGAAAAATTTAACGGTTTGTAATGATGGCCATTATGAACCGTGGATATAATAGAATACATTACCTGCTGCCACTTTGTCGACATTTGATCCCAAGACGAAGTCTTAGGAGCCAAACATACATTCACCATGTGAAAAATTAGGCGTTCAGCGTCATGGAAATGTTTCTTCATTATAGTGGAGGCACTAAGATTGCCCTGATATCCATGATGGGCAAAGGATAGATCAGTTGTGCCCTTGGGATATCCAGCAGGAGAAATGGCATCATCCAGATGTAGAGTTTGGCGAAGTATTTCGGGAGTGATGACCACTTCTTTGTTGTTGACGACCGACCGGAGAGATGTTGTGTTGTTCTCCCCAGTGGTGATGGTAACGTTCATCCAAAACTGTTGGAGGGATTCGGCATGTAGAATGGGATTGAGAAGAAATGCCGTTTTGTATTGGGACTGAACCATGATATCGATAGCATATCGAACTTAGCCCAGACAGGCGATTTAGTAAGGTAGCTACTACACAGTTGTGTCGCGGTTTAATTTGCATGGACGCCATTTAGAAGAGAGAAGTTTTGGAGAGGAACGTTAGGTTTGAAGAAGATGAAGCTTTGAAGGATTAGGTCAGGGATATTTATAGGGTACGGGTTAGAAAACGACTGAAGGATTTGGTGTTAGTCATCAGTAGTTTTAAACGACTGTTGACATGGTATTATCCTTTCAGACGTTGAAACAACTGAAGTCGTGGTGTTAGGCATCAGTAGTTAGAAAACTACTGAAGGCCGTGGTTTTGACTTCAGATGATGAAACAACTGAGGACTTGGTGTTTGTCATCAGTAGTTGTGAAACTACTGAAGACAGTGGTTTTGTCATCAGTTGTTGTAAACAGCTGAAGACTTGGTATTAGTCATCAGTAGTTATAAAACTACTGAAGACATGGTTTTGCTTCAGTTGTTTAGAATGAAACAGTGTTGTGAAACAACTGAAGAGAAAGTTCTCTTCAGTAGTTTTCGTCAATTCATAGCCTTTCACTGTTTCATACTGTCCTCAACACTTACTCATCAGACTTTGCATCTGCTTTTCAGGTGTTTCATAGGACGTCAGTACTTATCTGTTTGTACTGATTTCAGTAGTTGTAACTACATAAGTAGTTGTAACTACATCAGTAGTTTGTAATAGATAAAGTACTTCAGTACTTGTGAGGCATTTATCCATCAGTAGTTATAAAAACTACTGAAGGTGAAAGGACTCATAAGTACTTATATGTGACATGGGTACCAATGATCACCAGTAATTACTACTGAAATCATCAGTAGTTGTCACTTATTCTAGCTGCAGCATACCAAGCCTTAACACAAGGTTTTGGAAAGTAGAACTATCCAAAGGCTTAGTAAAAATATCTGCAAGCTCATCAGCACTAGGCACAAACTTAGGATCAATCAGACCTTTTTCAAAGAATCCCGAATAAAATGTGTCTGATCTCTATATGTTTGGTCCTAGAGTGCTGGACTGGATTTTTGACAATACACAGAGCTGAAGCACTATCCATTAATAATGGAGTCTTAGTCTCTGTAATGCCATAATCCAGAAGTTGGTTCTGAAGCCAGAGTACCTGAGAGGTACAACTTGCAGCAGCAATGTACTCGGCCTCAGCAGTTGATGTAGCAACAGATGTTTGTTTCTTACTCTACCAAGAAATCAAACAGTTGCCTAGGAATTGACAACCACCAGAAGTTGACTTTCTAGTTAACTTGCACCCTGCATAGTCACTATCTAAAAAGCAACTAATTTGCAAGAGTGTCCAGTGGAATACCATAAACCCAGAGATTGTGTACCTTGCAAATATCTAAAGATTCTCTTGACTGCAATCAAATGAGACTCTTTAGGAGCAGCCTGAAATCTAGCACAAACACATGTAGCAAACATAATATCTGGTCTAGAAGCTGTTAAATACATCAAGGACCCAATCATACATCTGTAAAGCGTTTCATCAACAGCTTTACCTTTCTGATCAGCATCCAGTTTTGTGGTGTTGCACATGGGAGTAGAACAGGGCTTACAGTTTTGTAAATCAAACTTATTCAAAAATCTTTTGTATATTTTGACTGATGAATAAAGTTCCATCAGCCTTTTGTTTGATTTGCAAGCCTAGAAAGAACTGTATTTCCCCATTGCACTCATTTCAAACCTCTTTTCATTAATGTTGTAAAATCATCACACAACTGGGGATCAGAGGATGCAAAAATAATATCATCAACATAAATCTGAACAAGTAGCTTATGCTGATCCACCTTCTTAATAAACAAAGTTTTATCAATGGAGCCTCTAGTGAAATTATTCTTAAGAAGAAAAGTAGAGAGTGTCTCATACCAGGCTCTAGAGCTTGTTTCAACCCATAAAGAGCCTTATCAAGTTTATACACCCATTCAGGATGTTTATTATCCTCAATCCTGGTGGTTGACACACATAAACTTCTTCCTTTATTTTACCATATAAAATGCACTTTTGACATCCATTTGAAAACTTTAAGATTGTGGAATGCAGCATAGGCTAAGAACAATCTGATTGCCTCTAGTCTGGCTACAGGGGCAAAGGTTTCATCATAGTCAATACCTTCTTCTTGTGAAAACCCCTGTACAACCAGTCTAGCCTTGTTCTTAACAATAAGCCCATTTTCATCAGTTTTATTCCTAAACACCATTTAGTGCCTATTGCACACTTACCTGGGGGAAGAGGAACAAGTTCCCACACTTGTTGTTTCTTGAACTGAAGTAGCTCAAGCTGCATAGCTTCAACCCATCCATGTCTCTCAAAGCAACATGGTAGTTCTTTGGCTCTAGCTGACTGATGAAGAGAGCATAGAAGCAGAAGTTAGACAATTGACTTCTAGTTGAAACACCAGCATTGATATCACCAATAATCTGAGACATGGGGTGATTCTTCAGTTCTTGATAAACAATGAGATCTGTGCAAGTGTTTGTAGAACCTTCAGCAGCAGCAGATGTTGTAGACTCTTGAAACCAAGAATTAGATGGTAACTCAAAAGATGTAGAGGAAAGAGATCTCATCAGCATTTGTTGTGGATGGAACTGCTGAAGCTACAGGAACATCAAGTTTAGCAGACACAGGCAGTTGGTCACTAAACTTGAATAGGTGAGTATTGATATTATCATCATCATCATCAATACCACCAGGTGGAAGACATGCTGCAGAAGATGATTTAGCCACAGGATCTGCAACAGCTGGAGGTTGATAAGGAACATATTGTAGTATGTCCAAATCAAACAACTCCACAGGGTTTTGTGGAATCTTGTCCAAGGAGATTCATTAAACTTCACATGCAAAGTCTCTTCAACTATCTTTGTTCGGCAGTTGAAGACTCTGTATGCCTTGCAAGTAGATGAATAACCAACAAAATACCCTGCATCCACCTTAGGATCAAATTTATGGAGTTGATCCTTTGTGTTGAGAATAAACAGGACACCCAAATGCTTTGAAAAATGAAATTAGAGGAGCCAATGATGGAGAACTTCATATGGAGTCTTCATCAACCTCTGATTTACTAAAACTCTATTTTGCACATAGCAAGCTGTGTTGACAGCTTCAGCCCAAAGGTCAGTGGCAAACCAGAGTCAGCCAGCATGGACCTTGCAGCTTCAATGAGGGTCCTGTTCTTTCTCTCCACTACTCCATTTTGTTCTGGAGTCCTTGGGATGCTAAACTGCCTTTTGATTCCCTTTGAGAGATAGAAGTCATCAAGTGTATGGTTTCTGAATTCAGTTCCATTATCACTCCTGATACACTTGACTGGAAGGGAATACTGCTTCTCAATATACAACACAAAGTTATAACCTTCTGAGCAACCTCATCCTTTGAATGTAAAAGAAAGTCCATACAAATCTGGAGTAATCATCCACAATTACCAGACAGTATTTCTTCTTGCCATGCTCATCACTCTCACAGGACCAAAGATCCACCAATGCAGTAATTGCAAGCAGGCAGTGGACTTAGGCTCTTCAATAGGAGGGAATGAGACTTTGTGTTGTTTTCCTTTTAAACAAGCAGTGCAGGTTTCATCACAGTGGAACTCCTTTATTGGTAAGCCTCTGACTAAACTATTGTGGATAAGCTGATTCATGTTTTTGAAATTAACATGACCCAGCTTCTGTGCCACAGTTTAGATTCTTGAGAAGAGGCTTTGGAAAATAGGCAAGGATTGCCTTTGAGATCTATTTTCTTGGAAAGATCTAAGGCATACACTCTTCCTGTCCTGTTGGCTCTCAGGAGAGTGTGATCATCCAACACCTTATCAATCAAATGCAAACTTTGGATGACAGAATCCTACAGTTCTGACTGGTGAAAAGAGCAACATGGCCTTTATCACACATTGACTGACACTCAAGAGATTGTACTTGAGATTTTCCACATGATTAACATCATCAATTTGATTTCTCCATTGGAGACAAAGCCATTACCAATGATGTAACCCCTAGCATCATTGCCAAAAGAAACAAACCCTTCTTTCCTTGAGAGTAGTCATGAAGAAGAGAGCTGTTCCCAGTCATGTGCATAGATCCCCCACTGTCTACATACCAGATGCTACTTTGGCATGTTGGAGAACCCTGCAATAATAAACAATCAGTTAGTTTTGGAGACCCAAACCTTTTTGGTTTTGGGCCTGGTCTCATCAATAGATGGTAAACTAACAGGTTTATTTGAAACAACAGCCTGAGAGAAGAAGATGGTGAAGAAGAGGAATCCTTTGGCTTGGATCTCCTTTTCTGTGGTTTCAACATAGGAGCATCTAGTTGGTTAACTCTACCCAACAGATGTTGAACCATCATAACCAGTTGTGTCTGATTTTGTGATAAAGCTTTCAGCTCATCAGACACATTGCCAGTGGAGTTTGATAAGTTCCTATGTTGCACCTTCTTCTTCTGAGCACTCTCAGCTGTCACCTGTTTAACCCCTTCCTTTTTGGATTTCTTTGAGGACTTAAGGGTTACAGGATTTGATGTTGCTGATACAAATGTGGTCTCAAACTCAGTTTTCATTTTTACCATTTTCTCTTTAATTTCTTCTTTTGTTTGAGTTTGGAACCTCTTTTGTACCAGCAATCATCTGTAAGATGATTGAACAAACCACATACTTCACATGGTTTCTTCTTCATCTTAGGTTGATCATCAACTAAAGAGGGTGAAGCAACTGAAGACTTGTTCTTCAGTGCTTTGGAAGCATTGTTTGCTTTCTTGACTACCTCTTTAGTAGTCTTCAAACTCTTTCTACTGACAGTTTCTTCTCTTCAGTACTGACAGTAGTTGGAGTTTGAACTTCAGGTGTTAAATCCTGCTCTCTAGTCCTTTCAGGACTTTCAGAATTAACTCCTGAGTTGATCAACTCATTGATCATGTGAGTGTCAGCATTTGAACCATCAACATCAGCTGATAGGTCTGAGAAGGCTTGATGCTGACTTCTACTTCTGATTGTGCTGTATCAGAAAGTAGATCATGATGAGATGTTGGTTATTACTCTCACCATAGATTCTACCTCTGCTCTTGGAGTAAAATCTGTAGGTGGAGCAGTGTGATTGTAACCAATGCCAAACTTCACATTGGAAGCAGATTGCTTACTAAGAAGCATTTCAAAACCTTTGCATGATTGTACCCATCTATCACACTCTACCTGGGTAACTGCAAGGGTTTCTTTGAGATCTTTATACTTCTCTAGAAGTATCTCTTCCCTAGCCTTATCATCAGTTATTTGGCATTTCAGTTTGTAAATCTCATCATTTTTATCATTAAGCACAGACTCAAATTCAGCTTTGCTTTTGGAAATTATTTGTTCTAGCTCAATGTTCTTGTTGATTAAAGCTACATTTGCTTCTCTAATAGATGCAAATGCTGCTATGCATGTTTCAGAACATAATTGGCTTTTGCCTCAGAGGATACCTGTGATACCTTTGGTGTAGAGGCATTAGAGGATGAAGTATCAGCAGAATCCAAAGCCATAAGAGCTAGATTTCCAAATGGACTTTCACCACCATGTTGACCAGCACCTGAGAACAGTTGTTCATGACCAGACAATCATCTGGTAAACTGCTCCAGTCAACAACTCCTGGGGTGAAGAAGCTGTGTTGTTGAGGTTGAGTTTGTTGATGAGATTGGGAAGGCTGTGGTTCAGGCAATGCTTGTGGTTGTTGTGCAATTGGAGCTTGAACAGGATTTGGTTGAGGCACATAATAGCAGGGATAGGATATGACATTTGACCCTGGGGAACAAAGTATGCAGGAGATCTAGGATGTGAATAATGACCAGAACCAGCAGGATGTTGCCCTCTGTTTTGTGGACTAGTACTAGGAAAAGTCACAAAGGGTGCAGAAGAGTTAGATCCAGTTGATCTACACTCTCTTGCAAAGTGTCCCAGCCTTTGGCATTTGTGACACCTCAACTTACTCTTGTCAAAACCAACTTTGGTTTTGCCAGAGAGTCCAGAAATTTCCTGCCAGTTCTCTTATAGAACTTCTGAGATCTGATATTAATCAATGCCATTTGGCTCAGAATATCCATCTCTTCTAGATCATCATCAGCTATTCCTTTCAGATCATCCATGATGAAGCATAAATTGTCACTATTACTGCCAGAATGACTCTCAATACCAACAAATGCATGATCAGAACTATTTGAAGAGAAATCTATATGCTCATCATAATTGCTTTCAGATGCAGCATATTCTGACTCATGACCAACCAAGGCAGTATTCCTTGGTACAAAGTCATCAGTGAGCTTTCCTGATGAGGACAGCTTCCTCTTCTGCTCTATCTCTCTTTCAATGTAAGCAGTTTCCCATGAAGTTGGGTGAGAGATAGGCCATCAGATTTGCACTGGAGCGTAGGACAATAGTGTATGTGTCCCATCTCTCAGGCAGTGATCTGAGGAATCTGTTGTTCATCTGGCTATTGGTGTATTCCTGTTTCACCATTTTCAGCTCAGAGATCAAGCAGGAAAAACGCTCAAACTGTTGAGTCAGTGTCTCACCCTTCTATGAGAGAATGTCTCATATTGTTGGGCAAGGATCTCTCTATTGTTTGCTAAGACCTCATCTGTGCCACCGAATTGTTCCTTCAGGGCATTCCAGAGATCATGAGCAGTTTCATGATGCATAAGCCCTGAATAGATTTCATTAGGCAGTGCCATGGCCAGAATTCCATGGGCTTTAGCATCAATCTCAAACAGTTTCCGATCTTCGTCAGAGTATTGTTCCTTCTTCTTCGGAACCATTTGATTGGTTTCCGGATTGTTCACCATAGGCTTATGTGGTCCATGTACCACAGATGTCCAACAACCTGAACTGTTAACAGACAGGTGATGAAGCATTCTTCGTTGCCATATCTTATACTCGGTCCTAACCAGCATCGGAGGCTTGGTTGAGGAACCGGTATTGTGAGGATCATTAGAAGGAGTCGTCATCTCAGATTCAATCAAATTCGGTTAAGCTAAAACAGATTTAGAACAAAACACAACAACCAATTGAACCAGAAGATCTCAAAATAAATGAACGAAAGCGACAGAAATTCAATAATCTATAACCAGTTCTTGAGAATACGCTAATTCAATCAACACAGATATCAATTAGCAGTTTCAATGATCAATTGTTAGATCGATCAATGATTAACTTGCTCTGATACCACTTGTTAGGATCAGTGATCTATGTTTGATTGATTGAAGAGTATAGCGGCGGAATTCAAACAATGAATTAGTCGATTCACAAGAACAAAACGATATTCAATGAAGAACAAAGATGGTTATAGAGAGAGAATTCTGCAAATATATTTCATTCAATATTCGCTTTCGTGGTAACAGAATGTCACAATTACAATTAGGTCGACGTCTCTTATATAAGAGATGTGACGTCTGCTGATGTCACTTGATAGTGACATCTAACAGATTTATTACAACTGAAACACAACTACTGAAGATGTCAAAACAGCTGACATCTCCTTACAAAAATGCTAAGTGTTATCAGTTGTTATAACTACTGAAGAACATAAAACTACTGAAACTACAACGACTGAAGAACAAGCTCTTCAGTCGTTTTACAAAACTACTGAAAGTAAAAAGATAAAACTACTGATATCACAACTACTGAAGAAGTACTCTTCAGCTGTTGTGACAAACTACTGAAACTTCAGTAGTTGGTCTTCAGACTTGAACTTCAGATGTTTCATCAGCTGATGACTTCAGTAGATATCATCAGCTGATGTCTTCAGTCTTTGTCTTCAGACTTTGTACATCAGTTGTTGATCTTCAGCACTTGTAAACTCTTCAGCTGTTGTACTTCAGTACTTTGGTCTTTCAGCTTCAGCACTTGTGTTCTTCAGCTGTTCAGCTTCAGTACTTGTGTTCTTCAGCTGTTGTACTTCAGCACTTTAGTTCTTCAGCTGTTGAAGTCTTCAGCACTTGATCTTCAGCTGTTGAAGTCTTCAGCACTTGTCAAACTGCTGATGACGCTTTCAGCAGTTGTTGTGATACCGTGTGGGACTTAAGGTTTTCTGATCTTGGCTCATTGGTTCTTTTGGTCCAACAAATCTCCACTGGGATGAGACCTTCCCTTTCCTAAAGGTCTTTACAGAGAAATCTCCCTCGTACCCCATCTGCTCAAAAGAATGATTGACAGCTTCTTTAGGAGAGAACACCTCACCTTTTTCATCATCCAGCTAAATATGCATGTTTATGATGGGCGGAGCGATGAAGACTGTTCTCCCCTGCACTGTGGCAGATAGTGCCTTCTCCCCATCCATTATGACCTCTTGGCAGGTCTTCTAAAATTCAAGCAGATGTTCCTCATAAAGTGGGGGATTAATGGTTAGGGAGGTGAAGTAGTTGGACAAAGCTAAGAAACGGCAAACCTCTGAGAAATGAGGATCTTTTTCAGAGCTTAACAGATCAACCTGGTTGTATTGCCTGTGGAGCTGCATGGTAAAGTTCGGGTCATTTCTGTGAATGGGGTTGGCCATTGTGAGGTAGCTTAAGAATGAAGAAAGAAAGAAATTTCAAAGATAAATTTGGAGTTTCAGGTTTGGAGGAAGAAGCAGATGATAGAAAGAGGGGGAAAGCGTTGGTTTATATGTGAAAAATGATTTCAGATAAAGTTTAATGAAAGCGGATAAACTTTGAAATCCGGTGTCGGTCCAACCTCTGAAAAAGTAGTTTACTTTTGATCAAAAAGTAGTAGTCTTGGAAGTCAAAAAGCTTCCGAAGGTAAATTATATTCGGAAGTTTTAATGAAAAAGCTTCTGAAGGTAAAATGACTTCGGAAGAATTTCCTGAGAGTTTTGAGAATTTTGCTTCGGAAGAGAAATTAAGACTTGAATGCTTTGTGAAAAAAGAACAAAGCTTCTAAGAGTTAATTTTGCTTCGGAAGAAGAAGGTCCTTGAAAACATATAAGTATCTTGGACAATCATTTAAGCTTCGGAAGATGCATCAGAAATCTCTTCCGAAGGTAAAATTTCTTAGACAGCTATTTGTGTTTGAAGGAATGATTTTCTTCCGAAGTTAAAAACAGAACTTCCGAAGGATCAAAATTTTCATAAATCTAAGGAAAGTCTTCAAAAAAAAGATTTTCATCCAAAGAAAACAAGAGCTTATGAAAGTGATGAACTAGACAACTTAGTACACACATGTTTTAAGAAATAATAAGAATTAGTTTTAAGAAAAACCTACTAAAAGTTGATCTGATACAAGATATTTAAATCTTTGTTCATCAAAAGCCTTTGTGAACAGATCAGCATATGGTTCATCTGTGTGAACTTTGACTAGTTTAATTAATCCCTTTTCATAGTTATTTCTTATTAGATGATACCTGATATTGATGTGTTTGGTCTTTGAGTGTTGCACAGGATTCTTTGTGATTGAGATAGCACTGTTGTTGTCTATATGAATGGGAGTCTCCTTGAAGTTGAATCCATAGTCCAGCATCTGATTCTGAATCCAAAGCACTTGAGCATAGCAACTTGCAGCAGCAATGTATCAGCTTCAGCAATTGATGTAGAGACACAAGATTGTTTCTTGCATTGCCATGAGACAACCCTTCCACCAAGAAATTCACAACCCCCAAATGTAGACTTTGCATTCATGTTGCAACCACCATAATCACTATCTTTATAAGCATACAGATTGAAGTCAGGATTTTTAGGATACCATAGACCAAGTGTTGAAGCACCTTTAAGGTATCTTACAATCCTTTTGACAGTAATACGATGAGACATCTTAGGGTTGGCTTGATATCTTGCTCAGATGAAGGTGGCAAACATAATATCAGGCCTGCTAGCAGTAAGATACATAAGAGACCCAATCATAGCCCTGTATAAGTGCTCATCTACACACTCCCCCTCAAGATCAGGTCCAAGGGAGTGGTTTATGGCTATGGGTGTCTTAGTAATCTTACAATCAGTCATGTTGAACCTCTTGAGTATGTCCTGAACATACTTTGACTGACTAATGAAGATGCCATCTTCAACTTGCTTCACTTGAATTCCCAGAAAGAAACTGAGTTCCCCCATGGCACTCATTTCAAATCTGTCCTTCATCAGCTTCTCAAAGTCTTTGTAGAGCTTTGGATTAGTTGAACCAAAGATGATGTCATCCACATATACTTGAACTAGCAATATGTTATTTCCCTGTCCTTTAATGAAGAGAGTTCTATCTATAGTACCTCTCATGTATTCATATTTGCAAAGATACTCAGATAGTGTCTCATACCACTTCCTGGGTGCCTGATGCAGCCCATAAAGAGCCTTGTCAAGCTTGCAGACATAATCAGGATGATCAGGATCTACAAAACCAGGTGGTTGTTTGACATACACCTCCTCATCAATCACTCCATAAAGAAAAACACACTTCACATCAAGTTGAAAGACCTTGAAGTTCTTGGATGCAGCGAAGGCCAGGAATATCCTAACAGCTTCCAGTCTAGCTACAGGAGCAAAGACATCAATGTAGTCAGTCCTTTCTTCTTGTGTGTACCCTTGAACAACTAGTCTAGGCTTGTTCTTGATGATAATGCCTCTATCATCCTTATTGTTCCTAAACACCTATTTGGTTCCAATGATATTCTTCCCATGAGGAAGAGACAAAGGTTCCAAACTTTCTGCCTTTTGAATTGAAACAACTCCTGTTGCATAGCTTCAACCCAACTACCATCCTTCAAAGACTCATTAACTTTCTTTGTCTCTATCTAGGATAAGAAACAAGAGTGAAGACAAACATTTGCTTCATAGTTTTGTCCTCTTGTTCTTACCCCTGTGACAACATCTCTAATGATGTTTGTGGTGGGGTGGGACTTATGGATCCTTAGCTAAGGGATCAAAACAAGTTGCTGAGAAAGATCTAAATTTGAAAAATTTTAGATCTGGCATAGATGTTTCACCCACCACATCAGCACACTTATCAAGAGATACTTGATCCAAGGAGTGTGTGACATCATTGATGTTGTCATCTATGGAGTGGTTATCAGCATCAAAAAAGTCTTGATCACTGTCACCACTACCATCATTGTCTTTTGCAATTGATGCCTCTTTATCTGGTTTTGGAGTCTCTGAGCTGGGATTTGAAGGCATACCTGATGTATCACTTGAGTTTGTCATTGTGGTGCTGATAAAAACCTCATTTGTAGAAGTAGTTCCAACTAGAGCTGAAGATGTGTTACCTGAAGGTCTTCTCAGCTCAAATCTTGGATCAGGATCACCTGTGTTTAGATTTTCTGTAGATCCTGAAATAGTCTCACAAGATTTGTTAAAACAGTTGGTAACTAAATCAAGATCAAAGAGCCAATCAGGACCAGAACCAGCCACATAGGGAGTGTGTTCATTGAAAGTCACATTGGCTGACTCCTCAACAATTCTAGTTCTGAGATTGTATACTCTGTAAGCCTTAACTTGGGAAGAGTATCCAATGAAGTGTCCATCATCTTATTTCTCAGCAAATTTAGCAATTTGATCCTTGGTATTCAAGATGGTGCAAGGAAAACCAAATGACTTGAGAAAACCAATTAAAGGTTTCCTCTTGTGCCAAAGTTCATAAGGAGTCTTGCCATGAGTCTTAACTACTAAAACTTTGTTCTACACATAACAGGCAGTGTTGACTGCCTCTACCCAGAAGGTGATGGGCAGCTTAGAGTCAGATAGCATGGTTCTTGCAGCTTCAATCAGTGTCCTGTTTGTAAACTCTTTCTTTGGCATTCGAGTTACCAAATCATTCTAATCAGTTTATTCAGGTTTTTAAAGTTGACATGGCACATTCTTTTATGCCATAGGAAAGACTCATCACTATTGGCTTTAGACAGAAAGCATGAAACTTCTCCAGAGGGAGATGTTTCTTGCAAATCCATCTTGTACATGTTCCCTTTCCTGGGGGCTCTAAGCAGAATATGCTCATGAGGAATGACCACCCCGGGCTTGAGAACAATGCACTCATGCTCTATAAAGAGCATGTTATGACTCTGACCACAAAATTAGGATACACTTAGAAGTTATACCCAAGCTCCTTAACACATGACAGTACTTTCACATGAGTAGTACTTTTGGGCAGTACTTTCACTCTGAGCAGTACTTTCACACATGACACACTCAATTTTTTTCTTCCCAAGAGCCTTTTGCTGGGAACAAGACTGACTTTGGTCACATCCCCTCTCCACCTTCATCTTTGCAAATGCTGAGATAGTCCTGTTGGGCTGGGAATTGTTCTTGGAGTTTGATGGTTCAGGCTGTGCAGCAGTGGTACACAGCAGATCAGTCTTCTTCTTGGTACTGAGATGATTTGAAAAAGAACCAAAACTCTTAGCAAAAGAGTTTAGGTTGATGTCTTCAATCTTTACTACTTCAAATCCTGCAGAGATAAACACTTGTTTCTACTTGCAATCAAAAGTAACCTTGATCTCTTGAGCCTTCCTTGCTTTTCTCTTGCTCTTCCTGATCAAGTTCTTTCTTATTGACTTGGTCATCAAAATCTTTTTCTTCTCCTTAGAAGGATAGTGGCCCTTCTTAGAATCCTCCTCTTCACTCTTCTAAGAGGAATTCTTCATTATCACTTCTTCATCCTCTTCACTCAAAGGATCTATGAGAGGAAGCTCATCTTCACAAGTTCCACACCTAGGTGATCTTACAGACAAGATTGTGTGTGGAGGAGCTATCTCATTTGATCCTAGTCCTTGCTTGTTCTGATAGCACACTTTGTTATGCAGGGATGAGGATATCATGTTCTTGAAGGTCTCTTCGTCAAGAACATATTTGTCTGCCCTAGCCTTGCTGATCACAAGCTCCGCCTGCCACTCAGTCAGCTTGGTTATGAGATCCTTGATCTGAGTCCTAAAATCTACATGCTCATGTTTTAGAACTGAAATGGTTTTCTCTAAGTCCTTAATCTTTAGTTTATAATCATTTTCATACTTTCTAAAATCAGCTTTTAAAATGTTTAAGGACTCAAGATCAGATCTCATTTCCAAGTTATAGGACCTGTATCTATTAACTTTAACAATGCATTCAGGGGTACAGAGATGTTCCAATACCTTGGCTTCATCATGATCTGCCATCAATGCTTGGTTTGGAGAAGCATCTTCCACCTACAAGCTCCAGTCAAAGCCTCCTTCTTCAACAGCAACAGCAGCCTGCTGCTTTGGCTTCTTATTCTGGGGAGCTTTGTCAGTGTAGTTGGGTCCGGCCTGTGTTTGGCCACCATTTGTTCTAGGTGCCTTACACTCCCTGGCAAAGTGGCCCATCAAGTTACAGTTGTAGCACTTGACTTTGCCTTTGTCCAGACCAAACTTTCCACTGGTTGCATTGCTTGGAAACTTCCTTCCAGTCCGCTTGTAGAACTTCTTGGCTCTGTGAGTGAGAAGAGCCATCCGCTGGACTATCTCCATGTGTTGGGGTTTGTCATACCATTTACAAGATGTTTAACCATTTAAACATATGAAACGTAGCGGAATATACTACTTTAAACATGTTAAAGTTTCTGAAAAATTACCATTATCATGTGTAAAACAACAAACCCATAGACAAAAGGATCTTTATTATGTGAAAAGCTAGCATACAAAATGAACAGAACACCCATAGGGTGTTCATAGAAATCTACCTTTCAGGACACAATGTTGTGGATGAAAGGAATGAAAAAGATGATGATGTTCTTGAGTTGCTAGCCTTCAAAGGAGAAAACCTCAAGTTGTAATACCCACAAGCTTCTTCCAAACACCTTTCTTTGTTAGGGAGCTTTACACCAAAACAATCTTCCAAAGCTACTATCTAAATCCGAAATTCAGCCCCAAATTTCAGCCACAAATCCGAATTTTTCAAGAGTTTTTGAGTGTTCTTGCTTGAGTGAAAGGAAGAGAGAAGAAGTGTAAAATGATGGAAGAGTGTGTAAGTAATAAAGTCTTGCATGACACAAGACATAATATGATGTTTCCAAGGCCCCCTTGGGCGGCCGAATATCCCTTTTGATTTGGTTTCCCACCCATTAGATATTTTGTTAAAATTAAACACTCTTCCATGCATTTAGGTTATAAAATTAAAACATAGTCTAATTTTATAACATGACACACTTTTATTTGACATTATTTAACCAACTTAAATAATGAAACAAATAAATATCTCATGAACAAATTATCCATATAATGTTGTTCTATCACAAAAGCAATATTTAGAAAACCAATTTTCTAAATAGGTGTCAATATTTTTGTATGATCTTATCAACAAATAATTATTTATTGGTGTTTATATAGCTTGTTATTGGGTATGACCCGACTTGGATCATAACGTACTAACCACATCAATCTTGTATGTGTCTTGGGCATATAAGAACCAACAATCTCCCACTTGCACAAGATTCATAGAAGATTGATGCAAGCAGTAAATACCGCCTAACAACGGTTTACTACCCTTAATACGTATGACTAAGTGCCATTCAATAACATCATCTCCTTCAAGTATCATACTTGAAATGTTTTAGGTGAATCAATCATCTATCCCTTTGTCGCAGATGTCATGTTAAATCCTAGAGACACTGAGTGATCATTCTCCATTGATGTAACTTTATCAGGCCTTAGACATCTAACTCTCAACGAATAAGAGGAACAAATCCCATCTTGACTACATACGTTTCTCACAATCACCTTGTGTCACACCTAGACATAGTCTCATGTACTGTCCATTATTTCAGAACAGCGGATAACTAGATCAAGGTATGACACTTGGTGAATATCAAAACCCAATATGTATCTCAGGTCTGAGGATACCAAATGAGATTCGCCTTTACTCAAATTTACTTATGATCAATCAATAAGATTCCATGTAGTAAAATTTGAGATGCGGGTTAGTCCAATATTTGTATCCCACAAATATCTATGAACCTTGGTAGCAACCCATTGCTCTATATTCATCCTTATGAATATCAACCAATCCAAGTTCATAATAATCTTACCCTCACACTTGTTCCCACAAGTCTGAATGACTACGGACATTTAGAGTAAACAATTTACTTATGGATTAAACATGCTAAATTGGAACATTAATTGAAACATTATAACCAAATAATTTTATTCAAATAATAAAAGTTCCACATATCCAATACAAAATTACAGATCAAATCCAATCACTTGAATATCGAAGTCCCATGGCACAAGTATGACCTTTGCTTTGCCTTTTCAAGGAGCTTCGTGAGAATGTTTTGATCCATGTAAACATTGCAAATACATATCTTTCCCTTTTCAACTTCATCTCGTATGTAGTTGAATCTCCGCTCAATGTGCCTAGTCTTTTGATGAGCACGAGGTTCCTTGATTTGAGCAATCGCACCCACGTTATCACAAAAGATCTCTAGGGGGTCCTGAATGGAAGGGACAACCCCTAGATCGGCAATGAATTTCTTCAACCATGCAGCTTCTTGAGCTGCCAATAAGGCGGCGACGTATTCTGATTCTGTAGTTGATAGAGCCACCACATCCTGTTTGGAGCTCTTCCAAGAGACCGCTCCTCCATTTAGAATGAAAATATATCCCGATTATGACCGTGAATCATCACGATCGGTTTGGAAACTCACATCTGTGTAACCTTTTACAACGAGTTCCTCATCACCAGATCCATAGATTAGGAACATATCTTTTGTCCTCCTTAGGTACTTAAGTATGTTCTTAACAGCCATCCAATGACTATTTCCAGGATTTTGCTGGTATCGGCTTGTCATGCTTAAGGCGCATGACACGTCCGGTCGAGTGCATATCATTGCATACATGATGGATCTAATAGCAGATGCTTATGGGATTGCCTTCATTTTATCTTGCTCATCCTTTGAGCTAGGACATTGAGTCGTACTCAATATTGTTCCTCTTTGAATAGGTACCGTACCTTTCTTAGAGTTCTCCATCTTGAACCTTTTCAAGATCTTATCAATGTATGCACTTTGATTCAAACCAATCAACCGCCTTGATCTATCCCTATAGATCTTTATTCCCAGAATATAGGCGGCTTCACCAAGATCCTTAATGGAGAAATAGCTTCCAAGCCAGGCTTTTACACCCTCCATGGTTGGAATGTCATTTCCAAATAGTAGGATGTCATCGACATATAATACTAGGAAAATGATGATACTCCCACTAGCTTTCTTATATACACATGCTTCATCAACGTTTTTGATGAACCCAAATTTGATTATTTCTTCATCAAAACGGTGATTCCAACTTCTCGATGCTTCTTTCAATCCATAGATTGATTTCTTTAACTTGCATACTTTATTAGGATGTTTTGGATCGACAAAACCTTCCGGCTGAACCATATAGACATCTTCCTCAAGATATCCATTTAGGAAAGCGGTTTAGACATCCATTTGCCAAATCTCATAATCATAATGAGCAGCTATGGCAAACAATATCCTTATAGACTTTAGCATCGCAATAGGTGAGAAGGTTTCATCATAATCAACCCCTTGAGTTTGAGTAAAACCCTTTGCTACAAGTCTAGCCTTATAAGTATCCAAGTTTCCATGCATATCGGTTTTCTTCTTGAAAACCCACTTGCTTCCAACTACTTTGGAGTTAAGAGGTGGTACAACCAAGTCCCATACTTGATTGTCATGCATGGATTGCATCTCAACGCTTATGGCCTCGAGCCATTTGTCACAATCTGACTTGGACACTGCATCATGGTATGTGGTTGGTTCATCTGAATCTACCACATAGCATCCATCCATGAAAAATCCGTATCTTTCAGGTGGATTACTAGTTCTACCACTTCTGCGAATGTTTTGTGTGTATTGATCAACCACTTGATCATCTTTAACATCCTCATGTTGAGTGCTAGTTTCAACCAAACGTGCATCGGGTTGTGGTTCTTGATCCTCCTCAAGATCCACTGTTCTACTGCTAGTTCCTTCCATAAGGAACTTTGCTTCTAAGAACTCACCCTTTCTGGCAACAAACACCTTTTGTTCCAGTGGATCATAGAAATAATATCCCATAGAATCTCTAGGATATCCAACAAAGATGCACTTGGTGGATCGAATTTCCAATTTGTTTAGGGTGGGAGTCTTAACATAAGCCTCATAACCCCAGACCCTTAAGTATGATATGGATGGAACTCTTTCATGCCATATCTCAAAGGGTGTCCTTTCCACCTTTTTGGTTGGGGCCATATTTAGAATACGGGCCGCGGAGAGCAAAGCGAAACCCCAAAATGATAGAGACAATGTGCTTCTAGCCATCATAGATCGGACCATATCCAATAAGGTTCGATTCCTCCTCTCAGACACACCATTATGTTGTGGTGTTCCAGGTGGAGTGAGTTGTGAGACAATCCCATAATTCCTAAGATGATCTTGAAAAGCATCGCTTAGGTATTCACCTCCTCTATCGGTGCGGAGAACTTTAATCGACTTGTTGAGTTGATTTTGTACTTCATTTTGAAAGATATTGAACATTTCAAAAGCTTCATCTTTGTGTCTTAATAGGTACACATACCCATAGCGACTATAATCGTCGGTAAAGGTAATGAAGTATCTTTCACCATTCCTAGTCATTGGCTTAAAAGGACCACATACATCCGAATGTATGATTCCTAATAAATCTTTTGCCCTTTCAGCTTTGCCACTAAAAGGTGCCTTAGTCATTTTACCTTGTAAACAAGACTCACACACATCAAATGAATCACATTCATTAGTTTTTAAAAGACCATTCTTTTGTAGTGTTTGAATTCTTTTCTTGTTTATATGACCAAGACGACAATGCCAAAGGTAAGAGTCACTCAAATCCGATTTAAGTTTCTTGGTACTAGTTTGGTACAACAAGCTATCATTCAATGTGATTTCATGAACCAATTCATAAATACCATTGACGGGAATAGCTTTAAAGTAAAACATGTCATTCAAAGCAACATGAATTTCATTTCCAATAAATGATAATACATATCCAAATTGTTTTAATAGGGCTATAGAGATAATGTTCCTAGTCAAACTAGGAGCATACAAAACATTATACAAAATTACTTCCAAACCATTTGGAAGTTTCAAGATGTAGTCATTACGGGCTTCAACTTGAACTTTTGCCCCATTGCCTATGTAGAGGCTAACATCCCCTTTCTTGAAGTCACTATTTCTTTTGAACCCCTGTAACAAATTGCAAATGTGAGTTCCACATCCGGTATCCAATACCCATGTGTTAGAGGATATTAAGTTTAAATCAATATGGATCATGTATGTTGTACCTAAGGTCTGCCCGGCATCCCTCTTTGCTTTCAAATCTTGGAGATGGACGGGACAATTTCTTGCCCAATGTCCAATCTCCCCACACTTGAAGCATGGGTCACTGAAAGCAACCTTTTGCTTCATGTCCGGTGCTTTGGGTGGCACCCTTACCACCCCTTTCCCTTTCCCCCATATGGGTCCCTTGCCCTTGGAAACTCTTGCCTTGGGTGCGGGATGAGGCCTTTTCTTGTTCCCACCTTCATTGATGGTGAGAACGGTTAAAACCCTTTTACCCATGGCCGCCTCGGCTATTTTGAGCATTGAGTGAAGCTCACCGGTGCTTTTGTCCCAAGCATTCATGTTGTAGTTCAACACGAACGTCTCGAACCTTTTGGTAAGGCCATTGAGGATCAAATCTGTGGCCAAGTTGTGTATAATATTATATAGTGTTGATATCATGGAAAAGTCCTCACACTTTCGAATTGTTAATATTGAATAACGGGGAAATTTGGGTAGTACTACTGGGTCTGACAAGCCCCACCTGTGTGACTCGAGATCAACCAGGTGCAATTTGTCCTAATGAACATTGTCACGACCTGTTAAGTCGTGACAGGAGGCAACAACGTAACACAGTCAGCTTCAATTGCGAAATCACTATGAAATAATATTTATTGTTAATGGACTAGCTATCTGTTACAATGCACTACTTGTATATCTCTATTATTAAACTGTTTATGTTTGAATATCTCTTGAACTCACCAACCATTGTGTTGACATTTTAGTATGCTATTCTCAGGTCATTAGCTTGCTTGCCATAGGAGCACTACATGGTTCACTTGCATTCTAAGACTCGGTCTTCAAGAAATTTTTAGCATTCTAATGATTAATGTTTACTCTTTTGGGTTGGCACATGTTTTGCCATAATATACATTTTTTGTTTCTTTGGGGTTGTTTTTTCTTTCAAAACGCTTCCGCACAGTTTAAAGTTTGTACTTTGGTTGATTTATTTAAGTTATGGCATATAGAGTCGTTCTGAGTAACTATTGACTGTGATCCTGGTTTGTTCACACGCCTCGCGGTAAAACTGCGCACGTGGATTTTGAGGGTGTGACATCAGGGGCTAAGTGCAGGGACTAAAATTGACATTTTGCAAACCTGGGATGGGTATAAAAACCCCATTCCCAGCCATTTTCTTCATCCTCTCCATTTCTTCTTCATCATCTTCTTCTCCACTTCACATCTTCATCTTAGCACCAAAATTGCTCCATTTGATCTCATTTTCGTCGTCTCGACTTCGTCTACAACCTAGTCTACTCCATCCCTGCAGGTAGACGACCTTGGTTGTCCATTTCTTGCTCGTTTTACTGTTGTCCATTTCTAGGGTTTCGGGTGTTCGGGTCAACTCGAACACAAGAGGTCGTGTGGGTGCGTGTGATGACTTTCTGTGTGCGCTTCTCGTTCGTGTGTATTTGTTGTGTGATTCTGGAAGTTCTTGATGTGTAAAACCCGTGCTTGGGGCAGCCGAACGCTGCTCTGCACTTCAGCAGTCGCGAACCTGCAGTTCAGGCGACTGGGTCTGTCATGCGACTGAGTCGTGCGACTGGGTGAGTCGTGCGACTAAGTCATGCGACTGTGTCATTCGGGCGACTGAGTTGTGCGACTGGGGATGTCATGCGACTGAGTCGTGCGATCGAATTTTGTGTGCGATTGAGTCAATGCGGATGAATGTAGTGTGCGATTGAGTCCTACGATCGAATGAATGCATGCGACTGTGCGATTATCACACGACTGAAGGCCAATCGTACGAATGAAGGTTCAGCCGTACGAATGAAGTTGATTCGTACGAATGAAGGTTGATTCGTGCGTATGGAGGTTAAGTCGTGTGATTAGGTGTTGTGTGGTACGACTGAATGCCAGTCGTATGAATGAAGGTTCAATCGTGCCCATGAAGCTGATTTGTGCGATTGAAGGTTGATTCGTACGAATGGAGTGTTGAGTTGAGCTTCTGGTCCTGTTGTGTGAGTGATGATGTTTGAGTGTGAATTTCCTTCCTGGACGTCTGATGATGATAAGGTAACATCAGTAAAAGTGTCATTGCTTGACCAAAAAGATTAAAGTTAACGCTATCAACATGCACATACTATTTCAATTGAAATCAACCTAACATTTTACAATTATCGACAACCCATTTGGAACTACAAATACTTAACAAGTGCTATCTTTCATAACAATGAGATCTTTACACGGATGTCATAAGCAATGACGACTACTCTTAGTACTTGGATCTACATAAGATCTGATGCGTGTGTCCGCTTGTGTGTGTGCTACCCACGACCGAACCGATACAACCAGAACCGACCAAACATTACTATACGCTTTATACACGTCATTAAAGCTTAACAATAACTGTCAATAGGTGTTGACCGTTCATTGCATTCAACTGTTGGGAATCTTGATCATTCATACTTACCACTTAACATGTGAGTTTCGTGGCCAATTTTTATGCTTATACTACTTTACAAACATTTACAAACATTTACAAACATGGGGGAAAAGTATGCTCGCCCGTTTTCTATGTTGTACAACATACATACAATTTACATACTTGGAATCAACGTGCTACTGTTTTGTGGGTACTTATCTAATACATGCTTGAGTCTGCTTTCTGGTTCTTTCTTACAACCATTTAATTCCAGTGTTGGAATCGACGGATAGGTATTGGTAGTACTACTGGGTTGACACCCCCACCCTCGTGTTGGTATACTAGTTACTACCAACAAAAGCCAGGAACGGGCCTTGGGTGAATATATTCCGACAAGATTCTTTGTGTATGTCAATAGGTTTGGTTGTAAAGCTCTTGTCATGTGATTTTGCTTGCTTATAACTGTATGCACAGTATTCTGCAACAACTTTATACAGCATCATTACTTATTTACTTTTAAACCTGCGAGTTCACCAACAATTTTGTTGACCATTTTGAGCATATCATTTCAGGTGATCATGCTAGCTGAGGTTCTAGGTGTGCTGCCTTAGTGGAGACCCTAGGATGCATTTCCGGGCTAAACTTGTCATTTTGAAAACAATTGTTGTATCTGTTTCAAACAACATTACACTTTGTAACTTGTTCCCGGTTGTGGGAATTGCATACAATGTTATTATCTATGTTTATCTTATATCATGTTTATGCTTATGGCTATGTTGTCGTGAATACTGACTAAACACGACACAAGTCCCCTTGTTGTCGGGTGTTGTCATGACACGCTTGTCATCATTATTATTATTGCATCTCTATCGCTTACCATGTGTTATGACGATTCCCGTCTCGTTACATCCCCGTGTTTCTGCTCTTAGCGGGGGTGTGACACTAAATATGTAGTTTACTAAGCCATATAAATATGACCCTAAGGTGGCGAGTCTTATGGATCCTCCTATTAAGTATCCATCTATAAGAAACAAGATTGGAGACTTTTTGTGTCTCAAAAAACTTCAAAAAAATGAAAGGTTCGTTATTAACAATTAATTTACATTAGTTATTAAAATCTGTCATGATAGTACATTATTGCAGGAACAAAGTAAGAAAGCTAAAAATTTGTGTGCACCGCATAAATACAATTATCGTTTAAGCCAAAAGGGATACTCTAGACTCATCGATGAAATTGTATGAATTGAATTAATTAGATACTTTACATGTAATATATTGTGTACTATTAATTTACATTTTTTAATTATTGATTATTTAGATAAAAGAAACTGACCAGATAGATGAGATTATTGATTATTGGAGGTTATGACCCGGATGTTCAAGAAACTATTAAAAAAATTGTAAGTTTGGATGATAATATATAGACATAAATATGCATTATTTCTACATAGTCATTTATATTAAATGCCAATTTTAAGATGATCTTCATGATTCAACAACAAGTTTAAGAGAGGTTATGGGAACAAATGATTTGCTTACACAAGCCCATGTACCGAGGAACAACATAAGCGTATATATGGGATGGGTAAATTTGTAAACCCACAACACTATTTTCACATGCTGCGGACCGTTGAGGAGAATTTGAATATTGAGAAGAAAAATGTAGATCAACACTTTAACAAACTTGAAGATGAGATAGAAAGATTAAAAAAAGTACAAGTGTTTCTAAAGCTGCAAGCTACTAACTTAATGGCCATGTGAAAGCCATTGAACACGAACAAGATGAAGAATCACTTGTAAGTGTTCTGTACAAATGTCTCTTTATTAAATAATTTCTTTATTTTATTTTTTATAAGTAAGAATTCATTGCAAGTCTTGCATACAACTAACATCCATTATTTGTAAAATAATGCATGTTATCTTGCCATTGATGTGGCATCTAATATAGTCGCCAAAGAAACCATAATGAACTATAATGTATTAGGTACGTATTATGTTAACAAGATTATGCTAAATTATAGTTTAAGTATTTTTTTACAATTTGTGCATACATATAATAGGTGAGAACGTCAAAGTTTTGTTGGAAATATGTTTACAAGAAGACGCTTTACTACCAATTCGACAAAAAGACGATCTGTTTATTAAGAGGATAAAAGATGCAGTTAGGTTTCTACTAACTTGGCCAAGGCACATAGTCATTCGATGCATTGACATGGTAATACAATTTAAATAATTTATTTGTTGTAGATAATTGGTTTAAATGTAAAGGTCATATATATATATATATATATATATATATATATATATATATATATATATATATATATATATATATATATGAAATTTTGAAGGGAAAAAAGAGAAAAACGCGTAAGAGGATCTATAGATGAGGAAAACGAGGTTGCAAAGTGTGATTGGATAAAATGAAAAACATAAAAGAGGAGAAAGAAAAAGAACTGAAAAAAGAAGGATGTAAAGCAAAGAAGAATTACTAAAGCACAAAGTAAGAAAATAATATGGATTGAAAATAATGTTTTGAAAATGATTAAAATGATGGTTGATGGACAAGTGGCGAAGGTTGATTTTATAAGAGTGCAGTGTGAGGACAATCTATTTGGGTATGAAAGTTTCACTTACTTAACTTAGGATGATTTTGAAGCAGTTTTTACATTGGATGAGCTCAGCACGACTGTCATTACAACTTATATGATGATAATTTTTAAATTTAGTTTTAGCATTTGTAAAATACAAGTTATTTTTAATTCTTTGTATTATATAGGTACTTGTTTGAGTATTCAAGAATGGGAGAAAAAAGATTGTGGAATTTGTTTTATGAGCCCCTCTGCGATCTTGCCACTTGAACCTAAAGCAAAATCCAAAAATACTGATGATTCAAGTAGAGGCATTGCAAATCGTTTGTTTACAAGAGGGTACAATGAAATCACTCTATTACCCTACAATCTTGGGTTTGACTAAATTGATAATCAAATTCCACCACCGTAGTAAATAAATTGTTTGACTTAATTTGGTTATTGGTTTGTAGAAAACATTGGGTGTTGGATGTGCTAAACATGAAGACATTCACTTACTATTATCTTTATTATCTAAGGATTAGCACTATCATTCGTTGTTGAAACAAACCATTGATGCGTAAGTAATACAAATTATTAAAAATTTATGTTATATTCTTTTATTTTTCTTAATTAATCAACTTTGTTGTAGGGCAATAAGTTTATACATTGTACAAAGTGGATCCAGCAAGAAGCTGACTAAACTCAAATGGGTCAATTCTATAGTGAGCACTTAAGTCTTATTCAAAAATTATGCTTTTGGTGAACTTTATTAATAAGTTGATCATTAAAATATGATATTATAGTGTCCGTGTGAGTCAGAAGGTACTTAATGTGATACCATATGATAAAGTACCATATGATAAAGTTCATGAAAGAACTAATTGAATAAGAGCTTGAAATATTTGTCAATAACAATGTATGTAAACCATTGCACATATATATTTTACCAATTGTTGCTTTTTAAAAGAGGTTGTTCGTTCATTTGGATAGTCCAAATTGACCTTGGTTTAAAAAATCGCTTAAGGCATACACTTTGAGGCGAGGTACGTTGAATTTTGTTAATTTGATTGATTTGGTGATTAAGTAGTTGAATTTTGTATAATATATATGTGGATTTGGAATATTGGGCATTTTTATTAAAATAGAGATTGTTAGTTCATTTGGATGGTTCAAATTCACAAGTTTAATTGGGTGATATTGGTTCTATACTAGGTTGGAGGAGGTAGAGCCAAATACAATGATACTGATTTGGATGCTATTTCGAAAGATTGGTCGCGTTACGTTACAAATTTTATTTATGTTTAGACCAAGTTACATTAGACCATGAATTCAAAATATTATGTATTTGCAAGTGAAGTTGAAACAATTTAGTACTTTTTTTTAGTATTTAGTTAAATGAATTTTTTTTGTTATTATTCGACAATTATCGATTTGTAATTTTATACAAAAAAGCAAGTAATTTACAATCAAAAATATATATTTTATAAAGCAGCTAAATTTATGACGCGCATTGCATATCATTAGTAACGCGTCATAAAATTCTATAAAAATGATGCTACCCCTTCCTTGACACGTATTGCGCGTCATTTAAAAACCGTCATAAAATGCGTGTCATCTTCTGCCCGTCATAAAGAGATGACTTGTCATCTTTCATTTATGACTGTCCATTCCTTCACGCGCATATGCACATCATCAGACTCTAAAGATGACGTGCATTACGCGTTACCTATTGTAATTTTTCTAGCAGTGTATTTTAGTTTTAGGTTGTTTTTGACATAGAGAGTTAAAAGAAGATGTTAAAGCAAGTGAAAGCTTTATAAAAATCATTTTTTGTGTGACTTGGATTGTACATTATTTGACATTGCATTTTGAGCACCAAACTATAAACCTAAAAAGTCAGGCTTGCAGTATAGTTTGTTTTGATTTATATTGTGTGTGGTTATGTGAGTAACGATTGTAAGACTTGCATAAGAAAACGAGACTTGTTTCAAATGTTATAACTAGATTGAAACGATAAAAAAGAAAACATATTAATAATAGGTTTTTTAGTTAATTTTGGAAAAATTGAAGGTTTGAAAATTAGTAGTTAATTTTGGATAAAATTTATTTTTTGAAAATTAAATAAAATAGAGATTTTATTTGCTAAAACTTAAGAAATTACATTTATCAATTAAGGATTGGCTTTGCGTCATAGATACATACTTACTTATTAGGTTTAGTATTAAAACCAAACGTACTATAAAATAGCATGCTAGAAAAAAATTGTTTTTGAAAATTATCTGAAATGATATGTAGCATGTCACCCTTCCTGGAAAAGCTATGAGTGTGACGGCCTTAGTCTTACATTTGGTCCTACATGTGCGGGACAAGGTGGATCACAATATCTACAAGTCCCTACCCTATCACTCACGTTTCAGTAGAGTGATGACTTGTCACTCAAATCCATGGGAGATGCACTCCACCAATCACAAACAAGACTATGTGGAGATGGGATGACATGTGCTAACTTGACAAAAGGTTGTTAAATCGATCCCTACAAATCAACATAAGTAGTATGAGCTAGGAGAGCTAGTTCATCTTGATTTTTATTTGTTTTCTTTAGTTTTATTCATAACTAAAATTCTATAAAATTGATAATGACATTCAATAATGTAAGGCTCGGTTCTCAAAAGTCTTCTTAATAGGTTTTATACATCATAATCATAAATATTAAACCAAAATTTTCATAAATCATTATAGCATAATCATATCAAACATTCAACAAGAATCTTAAACATCATTGCAAAGTACACAAAAATTTCATTGTCATAATAATTAAAATATCATAATTATAAAGTGTCTATCCCAGGAAGCTTCTTTATACTTTCCCAACCCATCCTCAGCTACATTTCGATTTATCTGACACGCATACCAAAAGTAAGCATTGTTGATTGAATTCTAGTTTTCTTTAAAACTTAGACATTTATACTTTAAGAGTTCATAGAAACTTTGACGAGTAATTATCGTGAAATGTTGTCAACTAGCGACATAGCAGAACATAGAAATAGTAGCTTAACCATATGACCACAAATTTAAGGTAACATGCTTCTATAAAAGTACAAGACTACAGTGACATGTTTGCTCGAATCAAGACTCATGTGCCCATGCAATTCATAAAGCAAAGCGATCAAGTGCTTGAACTAGACAAGACTTCAATGACCATGTAATACACGAAGCAAAATAATAAAATGCTTGCACAAAGTAAAACTCTAGTGGCATGCTTTCACAAGTAAAGACTCTAGTGACCAAGTAATACATGAAGCAAAGCAATCAAATGCTTGCAAGACTCCGGTGACCACACAAGGCATATAGCAGAATAATCATATACTTATTCTTCGAGTCCTCCGGGTTAGCAGTCAATTAGATACAGATAACCAATTACACTCGAATGCACACAAGGTGTTAGATAACTACACCAAGTATAGTTGGGTGCGGATGAATAATTTACATAAAGGTGGCTATTAAGATCTTGAAGTATTGCTAAGTATAGGTAGCTACAGGAGAACTCTTGTATGCGCATGAACATATCACCTACGGATGAAGAAATTCATATGCAGTTGTACTATTTATTTTGGTAAGTATGATCACGCGCATATAATAATTCGCCTTTGATAACAAGCGCTAGATGCGGGTGTTTTGAGTCGAAACATAGACCAAGGATGCTCACATGCAAGTGAAAAATAAGAATGAGAACTATAAACGTGCTTAATACCTCCACCGCAGGCCCAAGAACTATGCCTATCGAGTACATCCACATGGGCGAGAAATTTGAGTCAGCCGAATACTTATGGAAGTTGGGTATTATAATGAGCCGAGTACTAAGAATCGGGTAATATAATAAGCCTAAAAAATGACCAATTACTTGTAAACAGTGACATATAGTTTGAGAAAAGTTAAGCATTTTGTCTAACATTCTCCATTAAAACCATTAAATCATTCATCAAATAATTAGTGGTCTATATGTAAAATTTGATCAAAATGCATAAACTAGCATACATAAAAACCTTAATAATAATGTGATAACTTCATGCTTAAATACATTAGATTAAGAGTTTAGAACTTGTTAATCATGTATATCATCCCTAAAATCATATAAAAGTATAGAAAGAAAAGAAATATACAAATCATCTTGATAATAACGATGATCAAACCTTAGAATAAGCTATAAAACCCTATAACTATAGTTTCCTACATAAAGATGGAAACTTAACATTAACTTCAATTAAAAGATGATCATGATCATAGATCTAGGTTCACCGTTGATATAAAATGCATAAAACCTTACCTTCTACAATAATTTCAAACTTTTTCTCAGTAGTTTTCTCTTTCTAAAACCGTAGCACCACCTTCCTCTATATCTCATCCATGAAAATGAGAAATTACCTTTCAAAGTGTTGTTAAATAAAAAAACCCACCATGTTGCATCTTAAGCTTTTTAATTATTTATCAGTTTCTAAAAAAATTAATATTAAGATTAAATTTGAATATATTGATGGTAAATCTTCAAATTGTGTTTTTATTAGGAATTCATTAGGGAAAAGGGTTATAAATCATTTTCTCTTGATGATAAATCAAATTTTTTAGATGTGTTAAAATCTATGAAAACTGTCTTTTATAATGATAAAGTTGCTATCATTTGAATTTAGTGGTTTAAAATAATTTGAATATTTTCAACTTTTTTTAAAACTAAGTATCTGAGAAAAGTATTTTGCTTGATGATGTTGGGGAGGAATCTAATGGTGAAGACGGTAATGGTCGGTCAAATGATAAACCTGATGTTCCCCAAGTTAGATATAGGTAAACAAATGTTGCATTGATTGTTAGCTTTGTTGGTTATTGTAGAGATTAATGAAGAGGCTGATGCAATCTAAACATCTTTAGTCTTTCCTGCATGCTGCACAAGTGCATTAAGTGGAATGCTTCGGAAGTTTCACATGTGCAACAGAAATACTCTAAGTGTGAAATATTCCGAAGCCAAAACCAACATCTTCCGAAGCCAAATATGAAGTCTTCCGAAGCCTCAGAGACAAGTCTTCCGAAGCTTCAAGTTCATGAAGACAGATTTCTTCCGAAGACTTTTAGTAACATGCTTTATCTGATGTACTGTTCCATAAAGCTGGACACCTTTCCGCTACAACTCTGCAAGTCACCAACTAACATGGTTTGGTGAAAAGGTCCATGCTTTTGGTAACTGTACATTGTGGTCTTGAGTCTGTAACTTTCTACTTTATGTACTTTATCCTTTTTGTAATAGATAAGGATGTGAGCTATGGCATGTTATAGTCACTAGTTAAAAGGCAATCTGTCTTTTGACTCTACAATTAATTTTGTATATGTCTAGTCAATTGTATCCAGTTGGCTTTCAAAGTATAGCCAGCTAGTAGGATGTTGTATAAGTATCTCATGTTCTTGTATCTTTCGAATATGCTTTTGTAACACTTGTATAGAACATAGAGAAAGCAATATAGTGCATTCTTGAAAACCAAACACTTATGTTCTTTGTGTTCTGTCTCATATATTACTTGTGTTCTTAGTATCACCACTTGGTTAATCCAGTTTACTATTTTATCTAAGTTTAGTTTATCTCCTCTTTCTGTTGTTGTGTTGTAACTCTACACCCTTCAACGATCCTGCATTTGGTATCAGAGCATTCCAGGCTCTTGATATAAGATCTCACTATATTTAGATCCTTCACACACATAAACACTAAACTTTTCAAATGGCAGCCATTTTCAAAACTGATATAGAAACTGGAACCATGAACAAGTCCCCATTGATCACTCTTGATGAGTTTGACACCTGGTGTTTAAGAATGGAAGGTTTCACCAGGTCTCTTGATTCAAGAATGTGAGAGTCTATTGAGAATGGACCTTTCATACCCAGCACACCTTCTGCTACTGGTGCTGGTTGATCCCCAAAGATGTGGCTAACTACTCTGATGAAGATAGGAAGGGAGTAGAGATAGATAGAAAAGCCATGACAGCTCTTCAAACTGCCCTTCCAACTCTGTGTATAGAGGTTTCAAGAAGTGCAAAACAGCCAAGCAGTTGTGGGATGCACTGAAACTGATGTATGAGGGTTCTTCTGAAGCCAAGGAGAACAAGAAGGATCTCCTGAAGCAACAGTTTGAAAACTTCACCTTCAAAACAGGTGAAACCATGACTCAGCAGTACTTTAGGTATGTTGAGATTGTGGATACCCTAGTGGATGGAGGAGTTTCTCTTGAAAACAGAGACATTGTAAGGAAGTTCATGTCCTCACTTCCTAGGCAGTGGACACACTACTATGTGGTGATCAAGAGAACTGAAAATCTCAAAACTCTTACTCTGACAGAGTTGTATGGGATTCTCAATGGATACCAGATGGAAATGAACATGCAGGGTTCATCTGGCAACTCCAACAATCAAATGGGTTCAGCCCTACATGTGGTTGAAAGGGACAGCATAGAACCCAACATCATCTCTTATGCTACCCTGACAACTCACCCAAGGGTCCTTTCATCACCTTCCCAGAGACACCAAAAGAGAACTACATTCAAGGAAGCCCATTCCAAGAGACAAGCTCTTCTCAAGCTTTTGTGTCTTCTGATGAAAGCTGTGGCAACTCTCTTTTCGCTCTTGAAGACCTGGACTGTATCCATCCAGATGATCTAGAATACATGGAAATAGTCCAGCAGATGGCTCTTCTCACTCACAGAGCCAAGACGTTCTACAAGAGGACTGGAAGTAAGTTTCCAAGCAATGCAACCAGTGGAAAGTTTGGATTGGACAAAGGTAAAGTCAAGTGTTACAACTGTAACCTGATAGGCCATTTTGTTAGAGAATGTAAGGCACCTAGAACAAAAGATGGCCAAACACAATCCAGACCAAACTACACTGACAGAGCTCTTCATAATGAGAAGTCAAAGCAGCAAGTTGTTGTTGCTGTTGAAGAAGGATGCTTTGACTAGAGCTTTCAGGTGCAAGATGCCTCTCCAAACCAAGCACTAATGGCAGATCATGATGAAGCCAAGGTATTGGAACATCTCTGTACTCCTGAATGCATTGCTAAAGTTAACAGGTACAGGTCCTATAACTTGGAACTGAGATCTGATGTTGAGTCCTTAAACATTTTAAAATCTGATTTTAGAAAGTCTGAAAATGATTATAAGCTGAAAATAGAGGACTTAGAGAAAACCATTTCAGTTCTAAAATATGAACACACAGATTTTAGGACTCAAATTGAAGATCTCATAACCAAGTTAACTGAGTGCCAGGCTGAACTTGTGATCAGCAAAGCTAGGGCAGAAAAGAGTGTTCTTGAAGAGGAGACCTTCAAGAACATGATATCCTCATCCCTGCACAACAAAGTGTGCTATCAAAACAGACAGGGACTGGGATCCAATGAGATAGCTCCTCCACACACAATCTTTTCAGTAAGATCTCCTAGGTGTGGAACTTGTGAAGATGAGCTTCCTCTCATAGATCCTATGAGTGAGGAGGATGAAGAAGAGATAGTGAAGAATCCCTCTACAAAGAGTGAAGAGGAGGATTCCAAGAAGGGCCACTATCCTTCTGAGGAGAAAGTGAAGACTGTGATGACCAAGTCCATGAGAAAAACTTGATCAGAAAAAGCAAAAGAAAGGCAAGGAAGGCTCAAGAGATCAAGGCTACTTTTGACTCTAAGCAGAAACAAGTTTTTATTTCTGCAGGGTTTAAAGGTAGGGACTGAAGACATCAACCAAAACTCCTCTGCTAAGAGTTCTGGTTCTTGTTCAACTCATCTCAGCAGCAAGAAGAAGACTGATCTCTGTGTATCACTGCTAACAGCCTGGACCATCAAACTCCAAGCACAGTCCTCAGCCCAAGAGGACTGTCTTAGCATCTGCAAAGATGAAGGTGGAGAAGGGAAGTGACCAAAGACAGTCTTACTCTCAAAACAAGGCTCTTGTGAAGAAGAAGATGAATTGTGTTATATGTGACAGCACCACTCACATTGCAAAGAATTGTCCCTTCAATCCTAAAGGTACTGTCCATATGGCCAAAACAAAGGCTTCAAAGAGTTCTAAGAAGATTCAAGCTTCGGAAGGAAAACCAGTTTCCTTCGGAAGTTTCAAATCTAACAAGAAGGGAAGTGGAAAATTCTCTGCGGAAGAATATTTGGTCTCGGAAGAAAGGAGTTCTTCCGAAGCCCTAAAGTCTGCTGCAGTGTTTGCAGAATCTTCCAAAGGTTCAGTCATCAAAACTTCTGAAGCTCCAAAAGCTTCTAAAGTTTTGAAGGTCAAGTCCAAGACTCCAAAGGTGGTGTGGACGTCTAAGAAAGACCAAGTGACTGAGATTTCTCCATCAAAAACAGCTCAAGATCCTCTTAGTACAACCATAGGATCTATTACTGTTAAATTACCTTCTGCAAATGAGCCCAAGACAAGAAAGGCTTAGGTTTCCAGATGTAACTAATCATTCTCTTTTGTGCAGGGACAGCTGAAGACAGAAAAAAATGTCTGGATCATAGACAGTGGCTGCTCCAGGCACATGACTGGCAATAGATCACTACTCCAGAACTTTGAAAGGATTGATGGAGGACCTGTTGCTTTTGGAGGAGATGAAGGTGGTTACATTTCTGGAAGGGGCAAGGTCACAAATGGTAAGCTCAGCATAGAAAAGGTAAACTTTGTAAAGGAGCTTGGATACAATCTTCTGAGTGTATCTCAATTTTGTGATCAGAGTCATAACATGCTCTTTACTGAGCATGAGTGCATTGTTCTTAAGCCTGGTGTGGTCATTCCTCATGAGCATATCCTGCTTAGAGCCCCCAGGAAAGGAAACATGTACAAGATGGATTTGCAAGAAACCTCTCCCTCTAGAGAAGTTTCATGCTTTCTGTCTAAAGCCAATAGTGATGAGTCTTTCCTATGGCATAAAAGAATGTGCCATGTAAACTTTAAGAACATGAATAAGTTAATTAAGCATGACTTGGTAACTGGAATGCCAAAGAAAGAGTTTACAAGTGATGACCACTGTGTTGCATGCCTGAAAGGAAAGCAACATAAGGTATCTCACAAGCCTAAGGAAAAGAACTCAATCACTACTCCCTACACTTGTTACATATGGATCTTTTTGGCCCCACCAGTGTAATGAGTTTAGGAAGGACCTTATACTGTCTAGTGATCACAGATGACTTTACAAGATTCACTTGGGTTTTCTTCCTTAGAACTAAAGATGAGACTCCTGAGATTCTAAAAAATTTCATCTTGAAGATTGAGAATCAATCTGATCATAAGGTCAAGATCATAAGATGTGATCAAGGAACCGAATTTAAGAACCATATCCTTGACACATTCTATGATGAAAAGGGTATTACAAGACATTTAGTGCTCCCAGGACTCCTCAGTAAAACGGTGTTGCTGAGAGAGAAACAGGACACTGATTGAAGCTGCAAGAACCATGTTGTCTCCCATCACCTTCTGGGCAGAGGCAGTCAACACTGCCTGCTATGTGCAGAACAGAGTTTTAGTAGTTAAGACTCATGGCAAAACTCCTTATGAACTTTGGCACAAGAGGAGACCTTTCATTGGTTTTCTCAGGTTTTTGGATGTCCTTGCACCATCTTGAATACCAAAGATCAAATTGCCAAGTTGCTGAGAAATCAGATGATGGACACTTTATTGGATACTCTCCCAAGCTAAGGCTTATAGAGTGTACAATCTCAGAACTAGAATTGTTGAGGAGTCAGCCAATGTGACTTTCAATGAACACACACCTTGTGTTACTGGTTCTGGTCCGGATTGGTGTTTGATCTTGATTTGGTTACCAACTGTTTTAACAAATCTTGTGAGAATGTTTCAGGATCTGTGGAAAATTTGAATACAGATGATCCTGATCCAAGATTTGAGCTAGAAAGATCTTCAAGACATATATCTTCAGCTCCAGTTGGAACCACTTCTGCAAATGAGGTTTCTATCAGCCCAACAATGACAAATTCAACTGATACATCTGGTATGCCTTCAAATTCCAGCTCAGAGGCTCTATAACCAGATAAGAACACCTCAACTGTGGAAGACAACAATGGTGATGGTGACAGTGACCAAGAATTTCTTGATGCCACTAACCACACCACAGATGAGAACATCAATGATGTCACACACTGCTTGGATCAAGTTTCACTTGAAAAGTGTGCTGATGTGGTAGGAGAAACATCTATGCAGATCAAAATTTTTCAAATTTAGATCTTCTCAAACTTGCTATGATCCCTCAGCTTAGGATCCACAAGTCTCACCCTACCACAACATCATTGGAGATGTTGTCTCTGGGGTAAAGACAAGAGGACAAACCCATGAAGCAAATGTTGTCTTCACTCTTGTTTTCTATCCCAGATAGAGCCAAAGAAAGTTGATGAAGCTCTAAAGGATGAAGTTGGTTGAAGCTATGCAACAAGAGCTGCTTCAATTCAAAAGGAAGAAAGAAGTTGGAACCTTTGTCCTCTTCCTTCTGGGAAGACTACCATTGGAACCAAATGGGTGTTTAGGAACAAGAAAGATGATAGAGGCATCATCATCAAGAACAAAGCTAGACTGGTTGTTCAAGGATACACACAAGAAGAAGGGATTGACTACACTGATTCTTTGCTCCAGTGGCAAGATTAGAAGTTGTTAGGATATTCCTGGCATTTGCTGCATCCAAGAACTTCAAGGTTTTTCAACTTGATGTGAAGTGTGCCTTTTTGTATGGAGTGATAGATGAAGAGGTTTATGTCAAACAGCCACCTGGTTTTGTAGATCCTGATCATCCTGATTATGTCTGCAAGCTTGACAAAGCTCTCTATGGGCTGCATCAGGCACCCAGAAAGTGGTATGAGACACTTCTGAGTATCTCTGTAAACATGGATACAGGAGGGGTACTATAGATGGAACTCTTTTCATCAAAGGACAAGGAAAAGACATATTCTAGTTCAAGTATATGTGGATGACATCATCTTTGGTTCAACTAATCCAAAGCTCTGCAAAGACTTTGAGAAGCTGATGAAAGACAGATTTGAAATGAGTGCCATGGGGGAACTCAATTTCTTTCTGGGAATTCAAGTGAAGCAAGTTGAAGATGGCATCTTCATAAATTAGTCAAAGTATGTTCAGGACATACTCAAGAGGTTAATATGACTGACTGTAAGATTGCTAAGACACCCATAGCCAGAAACCACTCCTTGGTCCTGATCTTGAGGGGGAGTGTGTAGATGAGCATTTATACAGGGCTATGATTGGGTCTCTTATGTATCTTACTGCTAGCAGGCCTGATATCATGTTTGCTACATGTATTTGTGCAAGATATCAAGCCAACCCTAAGATGTCTCACCTTATCACTGTCAAGAGGATTCTAAGATACCTCAAGGGTGCATCAACACTTGGCCTATGGTATCCCAAGAATTTTGACTTCAATCTGTATGCCTATACAGATAGTGATTATGGTGGTTGCAACATGACTGCAAAGTCTACATCTGGGGGATGTCAATTTCTTGGTGGAAGGGTTGTCTCATGGCAATGCAAGAAACAATCATGTGTCTCTGCATCAACTGCTGAAGCTGAATACATTGCTGCTGCAAGCTGCTGTGCTCAAGTACTTTGGATTCAAAATCAAATGCTAGACTATGATTAAACTTCAAGGAGACTCCCATTCACATAGACAAAACAGTGCTATCTCAATCATAGAGAACCCTGTGCAACACTCAAGGACAAAGCACATCAATATCAGGTATCATTTAATAAGAGATAACTATGAAAAGGGATTAATTAAACTAGTCAAGGTTCACACAGATGAACAATTGCTAATCTGTTTACAAAGGCTTTTGATGAACAGAGATTTAAATATCTTATATCAGCTATTGGGATGATCAACCTTGAGTAGATCTTTGTTAAATCTAATTCTTATTATTTCTTAAAATTCATGTGTGTCCTAAGTTGTCTAGTTCATCACTTTCATAAGCTCATGTTTTCTTTGGATGAAAATTCTTTTTGAAGACTTTCTTAGATTTTTGAAAATTTCTGATACTTCGGAAGTTATGTTTTTTTAACTTGGAAGTAAATATGCCTTTAAAATAAATAACTGTCTAAGAAGTTTACCTTCGGAAAAGTTTTCAAATTTATCTTCCGAAGCTTAAATATTTGTCTCAGACACTTACTCATTTTTAAGGACCATTTACTTCCGAAGCAAAATTAACTCTCGGAAGCTTTGTTAGTTTATACACAAAGCACTCAAGCTTTAATTTTTCTTCCGAAGCAAAATTTTCAAATCTCTCAGGAAATTCTTCCGAAGTCATTTTAGCTTCGGAAGCTTTTTAATTAAAACTTCCGAAGATAATTAACCTTCGGAAGCTTTTTGACTTCCAAGAAAACTACTTTTTGAGCAAAAAGTAAACTACTTTCTCAGAGGTGGACCGACATCCGGATTTCAAAGTTTATCCTCTTTCATTAAACTTTATCTGAAATCCTTCTCACATATACACCCAACGGTTTCCCCCTCTTTCTATCATCTGTTCTTCTCCAAACCTAAAAACCCAAATTTCTCTCTGAAATTCCTTTCTTTCTTCTTCCTTCGTCCTTAAGCTACTTCAAAATGGCCAACCTTGCACAGAAATGATCCCAACTTTACCATGCAGCTACACAGACAACACAATCAAGTTGCTCTGTTATGCTCTGAGAAAGATCCTCATTTCTCAGAGGTTTGTCATTTTTTGTCTTATCACACTACTTCACCTCCCTCACCATTGATCCTCCACTCTATGAGGATCAGCTGCTTGAATTCTGGAAGACCTGCTAAGAGGTCATTATGGATGGGGAGAAGGCACTGTCTGCCACAGTGCAAGGGGAGAACAATCTTCATCACTCCGACCATCATCAACCGACATCTTCAGCTGGATGATGAAGAAGGTGAGGTGTTCTTCTTAAAGGAAGTTGTTAATCATTCCTTTGAGCAGATGGGGTATGAGGGAGATTTCTTTGTAAAGACCTTCAGGAAAGGGAAGGTCTCATCCCAATGGAGATTCCTGCTCCATGTGGTCATCCACAGCTTATCAAACAAGCATGGTGGATGGGACCAGATTCCTGAATATCTCTCCTTCATAGTCCATGGATGGTTCAAGGGGTCAAATTCAGGTACTCTCAGTTTGTTTATACAAATTTTCTTGCTAATTTAGACTCCTTAGAATATTACATGTTTCCTAGATATGTCCAGTACATTCTTAACTGTGAACTGGGCTCACAGTTAAGGGAAACAGGTAACATTCTTAAATTGGGACAGATGAAGCCTGACATCTTTAAAATATTAAGAAAGTCCACTGTTGGATTCTCTGGGGTAGAAACAGCCCTAGTTCCAAAAATGTTAAAGCTCATTGCTCAAGGTGACAACCTAGCAGCACAAGCTAGTGTTGAACCCACACCTGCTACTTCCCAACCACCCACACAGCCTCAAATCTCCATCACCTACCAAAGAAAATACAAACGAACCCTGCTCAGAACATTCAGTCTGTGAGGAGGTCCCTATATACTCACCCATACAAGAAGAAGTGGACACTGGAGCTCCATTTCTCCTGAGGAGCAGACCACTCCCATCTCTTCAAGAATCAATGCTGAGGTTCCTCATGCTCAGCCTGATGAGCTCATTAGCCCTACTGCCTTAAGCCATCACTCTGAGTCTCAACACTCAAGTGATCAACCTTCAAGGGACAGTTACCATCCCCGGCTTATAGATCTCAACCAACCCATTCCTAACCTTGAATTCTATACTGATGAAGATATAGGTTTCAGTGATTATAATGGATCTCTCTTCTTTCCCTCTACTCAAAGAGAGATGAGTACTACCGAGTCTCCTACATCTATCCCACATCAGTCACCTACAACTGAGGTGGACACTACTGAACCTGTTCAGGATGTCCATATGGAAGAGGCTCTCACTTCTGCAAGTGATTACATCATTAAGACCTCACCATGGCAACTAGCCCACTGACATCTCAACTGAGACTGCCAGTGAGCAGAGGAAATCCAGTAGCCAAGAACTTAGAACTGGTCATGAGAGAAAGGACTCTGGTCCAATCTTCTCCACCCCCAGTGATTCTTCTGATGAAGATGAGGGGGATCTAAGACTAAAAGTGCAAGAACTGTCTAAACTATGCACTTACCTAGTCTCAAAGGTCAGTCACCTTGAATCTCAGGTGACTACCTTACAACACAGGATCAATGATCAGCAACTTGAGATTTCATATCTTAAGGAAAAACTAGTGGGAGACCCTTAAGGAGAGCTCAACCAGGAACACAAGAACCTGTGGATGTGATTGACCTATCCTCCAGCTCACCTATGCAAGTGGGTGATGCTACCAAAAAGGGGGAGAAAGTCATTACAGCCACAGAACCTAGGAGTTCCTCTGAGAGAATGGACATTAAGGACTCACCATCCTCACTTGCAACTATGCATTCTCAGCAACCTCCTTAGTTCACATTGATGTGGACTACACAGACTCCTTCATATAGAGTCTGTTTGAGGATGGGATACAAGGGCTATGTCACCTTCATCATCCTTCAATCACATTATTGGGTGGGGGTATGACAACAACAGGAAGGCCCTCATCATCATAAGAGTTCAAGGACAGCAACAAGTCTTCAATTTTCAGAACTTGGACTATTATGAAGGTCTGGATCTAGTCAACATGCCACTTGTCAACCCAAGCCAATCAAGACAAGCTGACAGACTGGCTAAAAGAATCCAAGACAGGATCATTGCAGAGTTCAGCCTAAGAAGGAGACTAAGGCAATCAGGCAATGTCATCGGTCAACTGGATGTTGAGGCAGACCCTAAGATTAGCTTCATAGGGGAAACCTTGACTGAAGGCCCAGTGACAAAACCTGGGAGCCCTATCTCATCATCTCCAATTGCTGTAGAGATCCATACTCCTTCTGAGACACCTGCTGGTGAAGATGCTTCTCAACCTCTCTCTAGCCTGAGCTCAGATGCTACAACGAGCAATGAAGGTCAAAGCTCTCTCCACCCTGAGTCACAAAGGTCTGAGAGTGACAAAGGGAAAAGAAAGATGACATCTGAGGAGATTGAAGAGGAGGAGAGAAAGAGGAAAAGGAGGCTAAGGGGAGAAAGTTCCTCTACTGAGTCTCCAAGACTCATGGAGTCTGCAATCAGGGTGCCCCCAGACCAGATACTCAGAATGATGAGTTAAGGGAAGTCAGGATCAACTATCTGCAGACTAGGAACTATGACATAGATAATGATTTCTCTCCCCTTGGATGAATTGAATGAGCTGGTTGATCTGGAAAGGTCAAGAGAGAAGAAGGAGGCAGAAGATGCAGAACTCCTAGTACAAGTCAAAGAAGAGAGAAGAAGAAAAAAACTGTACAAAGGTATGCCTACCCTCTCACCAGTTCAAGAAAGTCCTGAACAAAAGAATGTGGTTCAACAAGAACCTCAGGTAGATAACTTGAGGAAGATGAGGGAAGAAGCTGCAAAGTCAAGAGCCATCATCCAAAAGAGCATGAAGAAGTCTGCTAATAGGCAGAGGATGATGAGCTTCTTGAAGCTGTATGGATTCTCCGGAAGAAGACTTGGACCCATGTCTCTATCCACTATGGATGAGCATATCAGGGTAATCAAGCAAAAGATTAAGAGTGGAGAGCTCACTGACTTACACTTCACTCCAAGTCAGGCCCCACCTGAAGTGGAGGTTAAGGTTGAACAAACAGACACAACACAACCCGGACCTCCTACTAATGCTCAGCAAGCTTCATCTTCTGATCCACAGCAGGGTCAACCTCCCTCTCCATCTGAACCTGAGAGAGAGGAAGTCCTAAATGGGAAAGACAGTGAGATCAATCTGGTGCTGTAGGCCAGTCTTCTCAGTTAAAATTTGGAAAGAGAAGGAAAAGGATGGCTTCTAAACCAAAGTCTAAGAAGAAGAAGAAGCCTGCATCCCCTTCTGAACCTCAAGATGAATCAGAACAGCCTGAGGATGTGCAGCCAGAGGAAGCTCAATCAACTCCAACTTCAGTAGCTCTTCTAGCATCAGGAAGACCCATCTTGTCTTGGACATACACCACAAATCCAGAATGGTGGCATGTTATTAGAGATCAAGGCATTGAAGACATCTATACATGGCAAGATATGTTTCAGTTGCCTCTGCATGACCTCTTTGACATGAGAAGACACTTTGATAGCCTGAAGGATCCTAATCATCTTATGAAGAAATGAATGGTGATCATCCTAATGAAGACTGATAATATCTGAAGTTTTCTAAATGTTTTGGTAGCATCAGCCTAGGGGGAGTCTGTAAAGATTAATGAAGAGGCTCATGCAACCTAAACATCTTTAGTCTTTCCTGCATGTTGCACAAGTGCATTAAAGTGGAATGCTTCGGAAGTTTCACATGTGCAACAGAAATACTCTAAGTGTGAAATCTTCCGAAGCCAAGACCAACATCTTCCGAAGCCAAAGATGAAGTCTTCTGAAGCCTCAGAGACAAAGTCTTCCGAAGCTTCAAGTTCATGAAGATGGATTTCTTCCGAAGACTTTTAGTAACATGCTTTATCTGATGTACTGTTCCATAAAGCTGGACACCTTTCCGCTGCAACTCTGCAAGTCACCAACTAACATGGTTTGGTGAAAAGGTCCATGCTTTTGGTAACTGTACATTAAGGTCTTGAGTCTGTAACTTTCTACTTTAGTACTTTATCCTTTTTGTAATAGATAAGGATGTGAGCTATGGCATGTCATAGTCACTAGTCAAAAGGCAATCTGCCTTTTGACTCTACAATTGATTTTGTGTGTGTCTAGTCAATTGTATCCAGTTGGCTTTCAAAGTATAGCCGGCTGTAGGATGTTGTATAAGTGTCTCATGTTCTTGTACTTTCGAATATGCTTTTGTAACACTTGTAATAAAACATAGAGAAAGCAATATACTGCATTAATGAAAACCAAACACTTGTGTTCTGTCTCATATTACTTGTGTTCTTAGTATCACCACTTGGTTAATCTAGTTTACTGTTTGATCTAAGTTTAGTTTATCTCCTCTTTGTGTTGTTGTGTTGTAACTCTACACCCTTCAACGATCCTGCAGTTATTATATGAACGTATGTTGTTCTAGTCACATGTTTACCACTGAGGGTGTAACTAGAATCAACAATTGATGTACACTCATTGCTAAGGGAAATGTGTAGAAGACTTAGGAAACCTTCAACATTATAACAAAGATGATGATACATGTTGAAAGGTCTGGCGTTTTTGAGGGCTCCAATACTAGTTCAAATAGTGGTTTTTAAAACTCATCCAGAGTTGATAATCTATCTAAAAATATAATGATCATGTGGTTAAGGGTAAGGTAAATAATAGAAAGATATGTCAACTATGTAAAATATTCTTATGAAATGTGTATTTCATAGTTTTGGTTGGGAAAAGTGTTGAATCTAAGTTTTATAGTGAAGCTTGCAAAGATGTTAATTACACACATGTCAATCAAATCCAATCTAAAGAACTTTATAGCCGAAGTCAGCCAAGTGATGTGCTAGCGCTACTAATTGAGCGTGGGAGTTATGGGTCTGTTTTAACATTTTTAAGTTTATTGGTGTAATCTTTATCTTGTATTATAATCATTTCCTATAGTTTCTTGCTTAGTGGCTCACTTGGTTGCTTCCCTATTTTGTGGAATAAAATTACTTTTGTGTTGCTGTTCAAAGAAAAAAAGATACATGCTATAAATAATGTGATTGCCCAAAAACAAAAAAAGCCACAGGGTGTAAACGAACTTATAATACTAAATACAAGTCAAATGGTAAGGTAGAGCATTATAAGTCTAGGTTAGTTGTTACAGAATGTGGTCAGCAAGAGGGATTTGACTTGATCATATGTTCACCTTATATAAAAGGCTTACTTTTAAAACATTAATCGCTCTTGTAGTTTGTTTAATTTGGTTAAAAGTTGTTTCAAATGGATTTTAAGAATGGTGATTGTTAAACAAGGTTGTATATATGACAATACCCGAAGGTTTCGGGACTAAATCTAAAAATGGAAGAGTTTGTAAGTTGCTAAAATCTTAAATGGGCTAAAACAGCCCCTCTTAAGTAGAATGAAAAGCTAACTTATAATTATATGGTGTTGAGGATAGATTTTATTCAAAGCAAAAATGTTTCTTTCCTGTTTGTTAAACCATTCAAGTAAAAAAATTGTTGTTTTACTTGTATATGTAGATGACTTATTTCTGGGTAATAATTGCTAAATTGATAGTAGTAACGTATAATGAAGATTGAATCAAAATATTGTAACTAAAGATTTGTGTATTTATAATCTATAATAAAATAAGGTTTTCTTAAAACACGTGTTATCATTTTAAAATATCAAATGACACATGTCATCATTTTAGCATATTAAAAAAAACATTTTCTCGATTCTCTCTCATAATAAATACAAAAAATTATAAAAACAATTAATTGACATTTCTTTTAACTAAATTGTGTTAAAATAAATATATGTATATTTGTGATTTTTGTATCTCTCATAATAAATGATTATTATTGTAAATAAGTAAAGTAAATTATTAAACATCTAAAACATAAATATAGTTACTTTTAATAATTTATTAATACATATTAATATAGAGTAATAATTTTTAATTCATTATGTGTTATTACTTTTAAATATTCATATATTTTTTTTTCACCAATAGATAATAACATCTAGAAAATAAAATATTCATAAAACTAATGATTTTAATATATTTATTTATTTCACTAATATAATACATGTGTTTAACCTAGTACAATATATATTCAAGGAATTGAAGTGATTGAAACCAATTATATAATTTTCTATCTCGGCAAAAGAAATTTGTTAACTATTAGATAATGATTTTGGGTTGTTAGGGTGCAAATTAGGTGAGATACTTTAAAGCGAAATGTAATTATTGCTCATGCTTCAAATCTTAAGAAAAATGAATTTGTTTTGACAATTTATATCGAGCGTTGATGGGTAAATTCATATACTTAACTTTCACTTGTCCTCATATTTCATACACAATGCATTGTCTTGGTCAATATATCAATAAACATCTTAATTTGCATATGAAAATTACTCTTTGTCTGTTAAGATATCTAAAATTAAGTACTAGAAAATGGGATTTTCTTAAAAAAAAGTGCATATTTTAGTTTGAAAGGTTTTTAGGGGTATGCGTGTGTCTACTCTTCGATGTTTAACTTGATATTGTGTGTGTTGGATGAGTGCCTAAATCTTGGAACAGTAAAAAATAAAGTAAGGTGTCACAGTCATCTTCACAACCAGAGTTTTGTGCCATGAACATGACTTGTTGTGCACTTCTGTATATATCAAAGCTCATTGACAATTTACAGATCAATCATGCATGTCTGTTATATTATATTGCGATTAATATCGTTGTCATCCTAAATTATGTAATCTAATGTTTCATGAAAAACAAACATTTTGAAGTTGATCTCTTTTTTTTTCAAGAGAAAAAATCACAACACGCATGTTCAGAAATTTTAAAATAAATACTAGTGAAGTTGTTTTAGATCTAATGCAACTAAGCAACTTCACCTAACGCAACTTTTGAAAAAAATGTTGCTTTAAACTAATACAACCTTTATAAGGTCTAATGCAATTTTTTCAAGATCTAACGTAACATATTACAAGTGTTGCATTAGTTTCATTTTGTTGTAAAATGTTATTTACCTAGTCCAGTGTATAAAATTCAATTTATTAGGTTAGTACATTGTGTATTACACATGTTGAATAAATAAAATATTAAATAGTTATTAATAAAAACTGAATGAATTATAACACAATCTTTAATATAAAATATGTTTGAGATTACGTACGAGTGATAAAAGAACGATATCATTTTTTAAAGAGTTAATTTTTGTTTTGCTCCCTAAGTTTTGATAAAAATAACCATTTTCATCTAAAATATTATTTATAAATATCAATTTACCTTCAAAAGTTTTATAATATGTTTCAGTTTTAATCTAAAGGTTTCATTAGTTATTTAAAATAAAATCCAAAATAATAAATCTTTTGAACTGAAATTGAAACAACTTATAAAACTTTTGAAGGTAAACTTATATTTTTAATCTTTTGGATGAAAACAAATACTTTTGTCAAACCTTACGGAGCAAATTTGAAAGTAACTCTTTTTTAGACTTTTTTTTTTTAAATAGTTGGTTTAAACAAATTGTTTCAAAACAAACCGTTTTTACAAAGTGTCATTTTTAATAATTTATTTATTGTAACTTTGAAATTTAATTACTTTTGTTTCATAAGAATAATATTTTTAAAAGACACATGTGTTTGAAATATATTGTGTTTTTTAAAGTTTGATATTTTTTTAAAAAAATTCTTATTTTATAAAAAGGTTATATTTTTAGAAATTACATTTGTAGAAACATCTCTTTTTAAAAAAAATATATTTGTAATATGAAAAGAAATAAATAATATCATTTATAGTTAATGTAATATTTATTAAGAGAAAGAAATGATAAAATAAAACTTAATATCACTAGAATTGTCACAAATGACATACAAAAATATTCTTTTGTTAGTATTGATAGATGTAGATAGTATTGAAAGATTAATATTAGAGAACCACCTAAATGCATTCAATTTAAATCGTAAATTATACATTATTTATGGTTTTAACATGTTGAGAACAAGAGCATATTAAGTTTGCTTTATTGCCCACACAATATAAATGAACCCCATCAACTACACTTTATTCAATTGGCTGTCAAAAGACAATTTCACATGAGAACAAAACATTCTAGCTTGTATTAGCCTGTGCAATATGTAGTGTTATTTGATACAAGAAAATGTGAATAATGCATATCCTCCATCTTCTTCCAAACACAAACTATCACCTTATCCATTATATTACTATGCATGAATTTTTGATAACTATATTCAATCTTACACAAGTACTAAAAACAAATTAACTTAAGACAGAACACTTACAATCTTGTTAGTTATTTGTTTTTGAACTAGCAGGGTCTACTTGTGCTTTACGCCAGGCAAAAGTTTAATAAAATCTATATGAAACTGTAGATAGAAATAACCATTTCATGAAAGTGAGTATATAAACAAAGAGAGTAAAAATACATTATACTTAACTAAGAGTACATTGGTTGAACATAATAGTTCTTAAAATTTTCAGGATAACAAAAAAACAGTTTGTGTATACTAAAATAGCAAGATTAAAATATAAAATAAAGTAAAAAACCAGTAAGGTAAAAAAAGTATAAGAAATAAAATAAAAGTGGCAATAAGAAATAAGTAAAAATTAAAAAAAAAAATCATATAATAAAAATGAAAACAAACCTCAAAAAGAGGAAATAAGTAGAAATTAGAAAAATCAAAATAATAAAAATGAAAGCAAATTTCTTTTGGTATTTGACATTGCATATCTCTTCATTCCCAATTTAATGTTAAATAATAAAATAATAGTTAATATAGTTATTATAATGTTAAATCATATCTCTTCATTCCCAATTTAATTTGTCAAACATTGCATCACTTTAGCAGTTATTTGGTATTTGACATGTTGCTAGCTTAATTTCTTTTTTAAACAAGATTATTTTCCTCTTCCAAATACCATTTATTAATCATTTTACACTTAGAAGAATTTCAACACACACCATAATGTGAAGATGAATCAATCACCGGTACCACTAGCCATGAACACTTGACCCTGTTAGCAACATATTCATTTATATGGTTCGTAACATGATCAACTTTGCAGGTGAAATAGTGTATAGGTTACATGGTTGGATGGGGGACAAAATCATGTGATACCTAAGCAGCTGAAGTTCACTAATAATGCATTGTATTTCCCGTACACACAAAATCTCTATATAATGAATGATGCATTGTTTTCTTCGATCAGTGGAGACCCTTGGAGTTGGAGTGGTTTCATTAATATTACCCACTCGGTATAATGAGTGCCACCTGAACTCGACCTAGTACTGGGCCAATAAATGTAGCCTTTTAATGGTGGGCTACTTGCAAATCCATTGGACATAAGTTAGAAGGCCCATGAAAGAAAATGATGGTTTTCTTTAAGCCCATTTGTTTTTATTTTATTTTTTTTTTTTTGTTTTGCATTTGTACTTGATTAGGCCCAATAATTCATGGTCTCCTCCTACTCTCCTCTAAGCCCAGTTGGTTTTTAAGAACTCTTGAAATAGGTTCCGCATACACACTTCATGGAAATTTCCATATCATATTTTTTTAAGAATATTCCACACATCCAAATATCCTTCCAATGACTCGTTTCTTATAGCATTCACATTAATAATTTTTATACATCTCTGTTTTCAATATTTAGAGATTTTTCTTACACATCCATCAAGATATCGTTCTCCATCTCTAATCTTTAAATTAATTATATTGTTTTTTAAATAGTGAATTTTTTTAATACACAGATCCATTATTCATCAATCTTTATAATGTTTGCATGTGTTTAAGAAAGAAAAATAATAAAATAAATATTGTGAGTGAGACAAAGATAGAGATGGAGAATGAAATGTAGGATGTTAAACAAGTTTAGAGATAAAATTTTAAAAAATGTGATGTTTAGTTAAATATAAACAATAAAGACAGGAGATGTTATTGTGAATGCTCTGAAACATGTTGGCTTTCAGAAACTCTCGTTCCAAATTTTATTATGAAAATTAAGGATCGTCTATAAAAGATTATGTTATAGTTATTCGTCTAGCGACACATGAAAACAATAAATTCACTTTTGAACATTTGATCACAAAATAGGTAGAAAGAAGTGAACTTTCTCGAAGTATAGGAAACTTGAAATAGCTAGTTATATCTTCATCGTTCACTGAAACACAATTCAAATGCCAAAACTGTTTCTTTTAATATATTATTATATACCGTTCTTATTTGTATCTCTAAGATATAAACATATAATTTAACCTGTAATTTGCCTAGAAATGAAGCTCCAAGTAATGGAACGAAGCAAATAATGAAGCAAGCCTCCAATCATCTTCTTCTTTTCTTTATCTTTTCATTTTGTTTCCATTGATAAACATGAAGGCGAAGGCATAAATATTTGTTAATAATTATATATGTATGTTTATTAGGTAAGGTAACATGCATGAGCACATGTTGATAATGTTAAAAGATAAAACCATTTGACATGGAACTTGCCAAAGAGAAAAAAAGTTGATAGAAAAGATGAATGGGAACGTAGGTAGGACAAAATGAACCTAATCAAGTTTTGTGGGAGCATGTGGAGTTCATCATATTCATTCATTCATGCACTTAAATCAACATTTTTTATATTTAAAACATTAACTAAACCTCCACCTTTCCCATAATTCGATGATTGAATCATTGCCATAAAAAAGAGAAATATATTATTATATATCTGAGATTACTTTTTTAATAGTTTTTCTTATCTATTAGAAATTGATCTAAAAGATCAAGTAGTCTTAGTTTCAAAACTGTAACTTTTAATTTGGTGTCTCATTTATGATATGAATAAAACTTAAAAGATTGACGAGCTAAGAAAAACATAATAATAATAATGCCTAGTAATTTTTACACCTGAAAACGTGTTTTTTCCCTTCCTATGTAAGACAACAAGGCGGTAACAGAACTACAACACCTCCTAGTAATCGCCGATGACTTCAATGACTAAGAATTGACGATTGGCGTGGGAAGGAACTAAGGATTTCCTTCACAGCGTGTGCAAATTGAGGCTGGTAGGATATACATGTTAGGATCTTTTGATGGCACTGACTTATAAACAATGGACTAATGCATTTGTTAGTGATTACAAAAAAAATGTTACCGACAAAAAAAAACCACAAAAAATATTAATTTTTACGCTTCATAGGTAGTTACCGACCAAGAATAAACCACAAAATAAAATTGAATCTTGTAGCGCTGATTAGTTGATTACTAACGATCTTTTTGGATTAAATTTTAGATAAGATTTCATTTCAGATTTTTTGTCGTTGTCAAGTGACTATTAATTTGTGATTGACGTTCCGCCAATGATTCGTCACAAACTTTTAAGATCAATTTCGGATAAGATTTCGCTTTTTAGGTATATTCTAGAAATATCTTTTTCTAATGTATAGCATGTCGCTAAATCTTTTATAACAATTTATCATATATTCTTGAGATATTTATAATTTTCACATTCATCATTATCAATTTCTCTCTCCGGTGATAATGATAATGATTGTTTGTAATACCTACTCTATTTTTGGATTTGATGATTATGGAACTAAATTGCTTAATGTATCTAACAATTAAAAGGTCGACTTTTATGTCTTAGGACTAGTGATTGATTATTTTAAATGAGAATGTGGGTTACTTTTCACACGTGGATGAATCATCTGTGTTTAGGGTTTTTATGTGTTGGTATCGGAATATTTAATAGTTTTTTTTTGTATGATTTTGAATGATCATTTCTTACATGTTTCTCCATAAAATGGTTATGTGAAATTAACTACCGATGTTCTACATAAATATGTCTTTGTTATATAAGAACTTAAAAGCTATGAAGCATAAAAACATTTTGTACTTTGGGTTATATAAACTTATTGCAAATCATATGTGGACCTTTCATCAAACCTTATTCCGTCTTACCTAAACGAGTTAGTGATACAAATCATTAAAACATAATAATGCCTAGTAATGATGAATTAGTCAACTTATCATAAAAAATAAAGTGATTAAAACCTTAATGATTTGTTATAAAACATATAAATATAATACAAATCATTAACACATAATTAGACTAATGGACATCAAACATCACTTGTTAACATATAAATGATTGTTATAACCTTAAATGAACTTGTGCAACCTAATATAATTATATTAACATCTAACAAGACCCATTACTAGTTACAACAAGTTAGTGTAACCTAATACATATCATTAACAGATAATAATGCACATTAACGATGAACACATGAGTCACTTGTTATCAACTTTTTTTTGGACGGCTTATATATAAATATAAAAGAGGGGTTAACAAGAAGTTAGGAAGCCCATACAACAAACAAAAAAACAGAGAATGAGCATACATAATACATACTAAACACCATAAATAACTTGTTATCACCTAAAATGAATTAGTGTAACCTGATAAAAATCATTAAGACGTAATAAGGCTCATAATTATGAACTCGTGAAATCATCACCAAACATAAGTCATTAAGGGTTAAATAACTTTCATCACTTACAATGACTTGGTGTAACCTAATACAACTGAACAACTCATGATAAAGCCTATTAACGATGAATTAATGAACTTGACATTAAACATTTCATCCCCCATCATTGCTGACGGATAACCGACGACTTCAGTGTTAGTTTTGATTACCAAAAAATTATCTATAAGTAAGTTCTATTAAGTATTTATCAATGACCAATCAACAAGCCATCAACAAAAGTCGTAATTAACCTATGCTATTAATAACAGATAAAGGTAAAAGAAATGTAATTTGTGTATTAGATTAATGTTAGAACTATATTAATACTAACAATAAAAGCTCTAAAACTATTTTAATACAAAATTTTAATCAAACAACTAAAGTGTGCACATAAATAAAACTAATATATACACTCCACAAGATTCTGCCGGTGGTACCGGTTGCCGGTAATAGTGGCATATATTTACATATAAATAGGCAACCATAATCAATCAAATATTAATCACTTGGCATGATTGTCACAACCCAAATTGGCATCATGAACATCCTTTCATCACCCTCCAAGAAGCATGCCTCTCAGTCACCAGTGCAAAACACCAGCAGTTCTACTTCTAAACAAGGAAAGTTCCTAGGCGTTCGGAGGCGCCCGTGGGGACGGTATGCAGCCGAGATAAGGGACCCGTCAACCAAACAAAGGCATTGGCTTGGGACCTTCGACACAGCCGAAGAAGCAGCCTGGCTTATGACCGAGCCGCTCGCTCCATGCGTGGCTCTTGTGCTCGAACCAACTTTGTATACTCTGACATGCCAGCCAGCTCCTCGGTCACCTCCATACTCGCCCCCGATGACCCTTCATCGGCTTTGACGTTACCACCACCACCACTACCCCCGTCACAGCCTCCTAGCAAGCAGAATGATGGTCGTCTTTTCGATCTTGATCATCATAATATGCCATACATTGCTTCTGCTGGTGACTATCAATGTAGTAATGATTATAATTATCAGTTTCAGTACCATGAGGCTCATCCTCAGTCAACTGCAGGATTTGGTATGGTGGATACTGCTGCAGTCAACACAGTGGGATGTCAAAATGGGCTTTATCAACCTCATGTTGCAGATGAATGTTATGTCACAGGGTCTCATTTATATTCAACTTCCAATGGATTTAACTACACAGAAGATAGTTCTTTAATGCAAGGAGTTAGTAGTTATACTTGTGTTAATGATAACATTAATGTTGGTGGTAACTTTTCAGGCAGTGAACAAGATCATATTGGGCAAGTACAAGAAGGGTTGATGTTTGGAAGCGGGCCGGGTGTATCAGCGAGCTTTTCATCATACGTGGGATTCGAAGGTTATGACTACATACACAGCCCGCTTTTTAGCCAAATGCCTCCTGTTTCTGATCCTTCTGCTGATTCTTTCTCGCTTACTTCGACCTCGTCCTTTTTTCAGTAATTGTTTTGCATTTATGTGCGTGACTTTTGTATAGTTGTTAATGGGACGCAGAGAGCGTGAATGCGGTGAGTTGAGCCGTCCCTCCATCCCAATGATCATCCTGACCTACACAAGAAGAGATGCTATTGAAGCTCTACGGTAACGACTGAAATATTGTCTTCTGCGAGTTTGATTACATAATAAGTGTACGGATTTGTATTGTGTTGGTTTCTTTGGTATGTAATTAGTCTATGATTTATGTTTAACTCCTCTTGAGATCTTCATATATATAAAGCTTGGTAAGCATATTATTTAAATAAAGATACTATTTTTTATTTAATATAAATAAAACATAAAAATACATAACAATATCATTATTGTATACAATTACGATAAACATAAGTAAATAACACATACTATAATATTTTTTTGTATAATGAACAATAAAACAATAATAAACAAGTTGGCTCGAGCCTGTAAAATTAGTCTAAGAGCAAAGCGTGAGGGTTTATGATTTCAATGCTTTTGACATACATCTACTTATTGCACAACACATGCTGATATTCTAGAAGAAATCCATACATCAACAATCTCTCCTTTGTAAATTTTGACAAACACAGAAGCTACAACCCTTTCCCTCACACACTTATTGTGTCTCACACAAACCAGATAAGGCACTAGACATACACAGCAGGCAGAAATCGGTCATTACGGGTCATATCAGATTCATACCTCATTCCCTCAATCACCAAGGAATTTCTTCACCATCCCATGCAAAAAATTTGCCATTATCATGCCTCTTGCTGCTCTCAATGATGCTCAAGAGCTTCTTTACAGAGAATTCTTTAGTGAAAAGCTTGTCTTTTGGAACATTCTTTTGGAATGGTCTAGAAAGATCTGTGTCCACCGTTCCAGGGTGCAACAGAATGCATATTACTGGATCCTTCTTCCGTGCTAGTTCAACAGCTACACATTTGCTTACTGCACATATCATCAAGACACTTTTTAAATATGTTACTACACAGATATCAGGTTGATTCGACCCATAATGACGTGTACCAAAAACTGTTTGTTTTGACCATTACCCATCCCTTCAATGGCTTGGCTATTGATGAGATTTACTGGGCTTGGTTATGGTTATTTACCCGACCCGTTTGACCTGACCATTTTGACATATCCAATTCTAAGAAATAGCTCTTACACTGATTAAGTGCAGCCTTGGAAGATCGATATGAATGCCATCCACCTAAACGGTTATCACCAATTGAGCCAACCCTGGCACTTATGTTAGCAATAACAGCAACATCTCTTTGAGTTCCAGTGCCACCTCCGACCTTTAACAAAGGCCACATATGCTGCAGTTCATAACCAATATTCATAAATCTAAACTAAAACTATACAACTTCTTGAAAAAACTGAACTTTTTTAACAAAGCTTCAAATCAGTCTGATGTTACCTTGGTCACCAAAATAGGACCGACTGCATTAACATCATAAGCAAGTAGCAACGATGCTCTCTCTACTTTGCTTAATGTTGTTTCTGTGTCCAAGATTATATCAAATCAGCTACAAAGCATAATATTGGCTAAATAAAGATTTGACATAGCTTACATACCTGGTTGTATAACATCAGGTATTGAAAGAATACCAGACGCATTAACAAGAAGATTTAAGTAGCCATGCCTCTCGCTTATGACCCTTGCAGATTCCTGAAATCATGTCTTCTTTTGTTAGTTCATACAATTATCGATTTAATATGCAACACAGATTCAAAGTTATTAAGTTCTGCAAAACAGAAATCTTGATTTTCGATAGTCATGTCATCACTTGTTAACTGATTCTTGTTGTAAAGTATATTCTAGTTAACCTGTTAATAGGCAAAGTAGCAAGAAGTAACCTCTATTGTGCTTTCAATTGTAAGATCCAACCTTTGAATATGTAGTCTTTCTGCAAATTTGTTTTTCAACTCAATTAATCCTGCTGCTCCACTGGGATTTCGGCATGTAGCAACGACATGTTCTTGAGAATTTCTCTCTAACAATTGCTTGACCTGTAAAACATACAATTTAGCAAAATTCGAAATTTTAGGGTTTAGAAAGTAGTCCAGCCGATCAAAAAAGAAGACATAAACTAGAAATTTGACTCGAATTTGAAAATGAAAACACAAATGAAGACATAAACGTTTGGTGTATTAATCACATTCTACCGGCGATGCTAATTCATTAGAGCTCCAACTGCAAAATCATCTACTTTTCAAGTTTGTGGATGGTGAGACTTACGAATTGAAGGCCTAGGCCTCTTGAAGCTCCTTGCACCATGGAAACAGGAGGTTGACGTTTGGATGCAAAAGTGGAGAACGAAGAGGCTCTTAATCTGATGATGGAGACAAGGTTTGGAGTGGAGAAACACATTGGTTGAGAAGATGAAGATGAAGATGAAGATGAAGCTTCATGTTGCAAAAGCAAATGATAGATCACAAGAAGATGGTGGTTGAATGAAGGAGTAAGTTTGTTGCAGTTGGAGATGAAAGGGAAATATGTGAATGCCGAATGCATGTCTGTCTGTGTTGTTGGCGTGGATAGACTTGCACCATTTGCGTCTATGCCGATGTAAGGAAATGCACGGATGTTATGTTATTTCCGGTGTTTTTTAGATCGGATCGGACTGGCCGGTCCGACCGGGATTCGGTGCCGGGTCCCGTCCGGTCCGGTCTGGGGTGAATCGTTTTCTACTGATTGAACTGGTCGGTTCGTCCTGAACCGCTGGTCGGACCGGGAAACCTGACCGGTTCGGACTGGTTTTTGTAATTTTTTTTGTATTTTTTAGTGGGTGAAAACGGGGTATTAAACCATAAATTAGTACATCGAATATACAAATATAGTTAAGTATTATATATAACTATAAAATATATATGTAAATCATATATAAATTACTTATATATAATTACATATATATAAAATATAGTTAAATCCGGTCCGACCACCAAACAGTAAGACGTCCGGTTCGACGTCCGATCCGGTTCTAAAAACATTGGTTATTTCTGTATTATTAAATGAAATTGTAATATATAGCCTCTACTTACATATAGTTAAATGTTACATTAGCAGAAAAAGGTTAACTAAAACTTCATTCGAAATAAATGTACTAGTTTTGCCCATGACCTAATCGGATCGGCCGTTCAACCGGAATTTGATTGAGCTACCGTTTGTTCCACCTTAAATCGTTTCTTTCTTCAAGAACCGGCCGGTTTGGACTGGATTTTCCATTTTTTATATTTTTTATAATATTTTTTTTTATAAATGGGTTTAATGGTAAGTCGGATAATGAAATGGTTGGACGTTTAATTATTGTTAAGTTTTATATATAACTATAAAATACACAGATAAATTACGTATATTGAATTGTATATATAACTAAATATAATATATATATATATATATATATAATATATATATATATATATATATAATTATGACGTTATTCGGTTCTTAAATCCGACCCGACCACCAAACCATTAAGGCATCATGTTCGACGTTCAATCGGGTTCTGTAAACATTGGTTTTTCCTAAACTCAATCATCACTTCTGTTGGTCAAATTCATAAAAAATTATCTTTCACGTTCGTTAAAAACTTGGCGAAGAACTATTTTGCATCCCCCTGTAAACTAAATGTAGTGGCGTTGACGTCACATTATCATCATTTTGACGCCGCCTTGTTTGGTCCACTTCGTGTAGTCTAAATAATAAGCATGTCATAAGTTTATGTTTAGAATTTAAAGTGCAGTATTGCAAGATCGTTGATGGGGTGGTTAGCACACTTAAGAACAACAAGTATTTAGTTTTCAAGATTGCAGTATATTGCTTCTCAACTTCTACTACAAGTGTTACAAAGCATAAGAAAAATACAAGAACACGAGATCTCAATGTACATAAAGTAGAAAGTTTCAAACACAAAGTAGAAAGTTTCAAACATAAAGTAGAAAGTTTCAAACACAAATCTCAATACACAGTTACCAAAAGCATAGACCTTTTTCAGCAACTTGTATAATTTGGTGAGTTATCATAGTTGCAGCGGAAAACAGTTTAGGTTTATGAAAAAGTACATCAGATAATGCATGTATTAAAGTCTTTGGACGAAATCTATTTTCACTTCATTGGCTTTGGAAGACTTTGTCTTTAAAGCTTCGAAAGACTTCACTTTTGGCTTCAAAAGATATTCGTCTTGGCTTTGGAAGATTTCATACCTATAATATTTCTAGTGTAGAGTATGAAACCTTCGAAACAACTTCTACTTTGCACTATGTGCATGCATGCAGAAAGGACTTGGGTGTTTTAGGTGCATCAGCCTTCATTAAACCTTACAAACTCCTTTAGGCTGATGCTACCAAAATAATAAACTTTAGATGTTGGTAGTCCTCATCATGATAATGACCATACCATTTTTCATCAAATGGTCAGGATCACTCAAACTTTCAAAGTATCTTCTCATTTCAAAGAGATCATGCAGAGGTAGGTTAAACATGTCATGCCATGTGTAGACATCTTGACCACCTTGATCTCTATTGACATACCATCTTTCTGGATTAGTAGTAAAGGTCCAAGAGAAAATAGGTCTTCCTAATGTAAAAGGAGCTATTTGGATTGGAGTTGGTTGAGCTGCTTCTTGTTGCACTTCCATAGGATGTCTAACTCATCCTTAGATTTAAAGGTGGATGACTTGGACTTCTTCCTTGACTTTTTTCCTTCTAGCCATCCTTTTTCTCATTTTTGAAGTCTTTGACTGAAAGGATTGCCTTCAGCACTAGGTTATTCAGTTTTGTCCTTCTCAATTTGGTCCTCCTCTCTTATAGGTTCAAAAGGAGATGGATTTTGACCCTGATATGGATTAGAAGGTGAAGCTTGCTAAGGTTCAACAGGAGGTCAAGGTTGTGTTGTCTTAAACTGTTCAACTTTAACCTCCACTTTCGGAGGGGCTTGAATTGGTGGGGAGTGTAAGTCAACAAGCTCTCCTTTCTTGATCTTCTGCTTGATCACCTTAATGTACTCATCTGTGGTGGATAGAGACACTGGGCCAAGTCTCCTTCTAGAGAATCCATATAGCTTCAAGATGCCAATCATCCTCTGCCTATCAGTAGACTTCTTTTGACTATTTTGGATGATGGCTCTTGACTTAGTTGCTTCTTCCTTCATCTTTCTCTTAGCAGCTTTTTGCTCCTTTTGAAGTTCTAGCTTAAGCTGCTTGAGATATTCAAACTCAATGTATTTATATGACAAGGGAAGAAGTACAACTGCCTGATAGAGACATGTGGCACTCAAGTAGTTTATCTCGGGTTTTTGAAGAAGAACCAGAAGAGATCGAATTCAAGGTAATAATTCTTGGTTCTAAGGTATTCTTAACCGGTTTAGGCCTCGGTTATATGCTCATACATGTTATATGTTGTTGGTGTGTGTGTTTGGTGGGTTTTAGGTGTTTGAACTCAATTTGCAAACGGGTTTGGAGAAGTCTTACCCAAGAGCTGCAAAGGTGAGTTCTAGAACCCCTATTTTACATGTTTTAACTGATTTTGGAGCTAGAAATGCATGTATGAATGTTTTTATAAAAGTTGGGTTTTGCACCCGTATGTATGTATGTATGTGTGTATGTTGTGGGTGGGGTAGATTTTGTGCTATGTTTATGTTTGATGTTGTTATGAATATGTTTCTAAGGCTTAGAATTCATAATTTAAGCTTAGAATAAGTTTAAGCATGATTGGGGATTGAATTATGATGTTTAAGTGTGAAATAGGTTGCTCATGCGCCCAAATAGGGTTCATGCGCCTAGTATGGAAATCTGCCTAAGTGTCCTCATGCGCCCGAAACCGCATGCGCCTGTATAGTACTCATGCGCCTAGAAATATGCTGAATTTGACTAAGTGTTCATACGCCTAGATATCTTATGCGCCTAGGCACTCATGCACCTAGAATTGCCCAGAATAGACTAAGTGTTGCTCATGCGCCCCAATAGTGCTGATACGCCTGAAAGTTCCCCATGCGCCTAAGTGTTCCTCATGCACCTGAGAGGTCATGCATCTGCATAGGGCTCATGCGCCTAAAGACTTAGGATATTTTTGAATTTTGGGAAAAATGTAAAAGTAGGCTTTGACTTGGGATGTTCCCGAGAGTATAGTAAGTTCACTTTTTGAAGTCAAAGGTGATGTGATGGGCATAGTATGATGATGTATGTTTGATGCTTATGCATGATGGTATGTTGCATGTATGTTATGCATGTGTGAAGGTGCCTTGTATGGCAATGTATTGTATGATTATGTTATGTTCCATGTTATGTATGTTTATCTTTTCCGTGGCTTTACGTGTTATAGTTGTAAAAGAAGTGATAAAGTATTATGTAACGTAAAGTGAAAGATAATGAAAAGAGGAACATAATGATAGAATGCATGCATTAATGAAAGAGAAAGTAATGAAAGACTTGCAAGCAAAATGTACGGAGGTGCATGGCTCTAAAATGAGCCATGCAAAAGCTATTATCATGAAATGAAATGTCATTTTTGAATGTTTTCCGCTGCATTGTTTATTTAAGTGAAATGTAAATATATGTTTTATGTGTGATGATTGACCAGCTGTGAGCGTCCCGGGAACGAGGCCTTATAACTTGTGTTGTTTTGGATGCATCAGCCTTTCATTAAAACTTACAATTATATATAAAAAACATCAATAATTCTTAACTTAAGTGATTGAGACAAGGCATCTCAAGACTTTATTAAATTAAAAAGATGTCTTGAGTTTAAGTCCCACGTATAACAAGAATTTTTTTTTAGGTTGGGTCAAAGTAGTTTTTCTCATCTATGGTGAGTTTCCTCTTAAAGGTTAGTATCAAATTACGTACTTGAGTAATGAAAATGATCAAGTGAGTCAGTGGCCCGTGTAACACTCAGTCTCGTACCACCATATTGTTCGCTTTGCCCACGAGGAGCTCAAGGATTTGTTTTTGGTTGCATAGGTAAAAACTTCCCAAGGAGGTCACCCATCCTTGGATTGCTACCACCTAAGCACGTTTAACTATGAAGTTCTTCTCTCATCCACAACCAATACGCCCAAAATGTGTTGTTGATATTAAAGACTAGACATTCCTTATGAACCAGGGATTTCTCATCTCCACGGCTGATGTGGGATTTATGTAGGGTGTCACAATCACCCCCCCTTAGACTCATTGTCCTCGATAAGCCAAGAAGTCACCATCCTTGGTGAGGTATGTCCCACACCCCAAGCGACACAGGAGTGGCTCTGATACCATTATGTAATACCTGACCTCCTGTACCACCAATATTATCTGTTTTGCCCACGAGGAGCTCACGGATTTGCTTTTGGTTGCGCAAGTGAAAACTTCCCAGGGAGGTCACCGATCCTTGGATTGCTGCCACCTAAGCACGCTTAACTATGGAGTTCTCCTTTCATCCACGGCCAATACGCCCAAAACACGTTGTTGATAATAAAGACCAGACATTCCTTATTAACCAGGAATCTTTTCTGTCCATGACCGATGTGAGATTTATGTAGGGTGTCAAAATGGCACCCATCCTAGTACTACCAGCCCCTCACACCAACAATATTATTCGCTTTGCTAACGAGGAGCTCACAGATTTGCTTTCGGTTGCCCAAGTGAAAACTTCCTAGGGAGGCAACCCATCCCTAAATTGCTGCCACCTGAGCACGCTTAACTATAAAGTTCTCCTCTCATCCACAGCTAATACACTCAAAACGAGTTGTTGATGATAAATGCATGACATTACTCATGAACCAGAATCCTTTCATGTCCACGTCCGATATGGGATTTATGTAGGGTGTCATAATCACTCCCCTGAACTTATCGTCCTCGATAAGCCCGAGAAGTTACCATTCTTGATGAGGTTTGTCCCACATCCCGAACGACACAAGAGTGACATTGATACCATTCTAAAACACCCGACCCCTCACACCAACAATATTTTCCGTTTTCCCCACGAGGAGCTCACGAATTTGCTTTTGATTGCCCGGTTGAAAACTTCCCAAGGAGGTCACCCATCCTTGAATTGTTGCCACCTAAGTACGCTTAACTATAGAGTTCTCATTTGATCCACAACCAATACACCCAAACGTGTTGTTGATGTTAGAGGCAAGACATTCCTTAAGAACCAAAAATTTTTTCTTTCGACGACCGATGTGAGATTTATGTAAGGTGTCACAGCCTGTCAGTGATCTAATAACCGATACAAAAATATATGAAAAAAATACCCTAGATAATTTAAAGAAACGATCATATACTGTAACCAGAAATTTCTTTTCATGAAAGTCGGAAATTATCAAGGGATGATTGTCTATCGGTAAATATAATTTTTTTCTAAGTATGGACTGGGCTAGTCGCATAATTTTTGTCAAATGTTCAAATATTTATGCACTAATCAAATAACAAATCAAATAAGTTAATCATAATTTGATAAATACAGAGAAAATAGTCAAATAATAAAGTAAATTTTAAAGAAAAGTTTAAAATTAAATTCCTAATTAAAGATTTTTAGGCGGCTTAGAAACAGATTTGAAAGGCGAGTAGCAGATAGAGGGGCCATCGAAGGTAGCGGATCGAGCAAAACTTAAATCTAATGATTATTTCATCAATGTTTAATTACGTTAATTTTTAATTGTTGGGCTAATGTAGTATCGGGCTTAATCATCTTAAATAGTCATTGTAATATTGGGTAATTGGGTTTTTAAGAAATGGAGTAACGGGTTCATTTGTTTAAATCCCTATTGGGTATATAAGTTCATAAGAACTTTAAAACATGTGTAATTTAGGTTATAGCCAGTGTTAAGCCTCTCATGTTACGACAGGAAACATAAAACTATGTCAAATATCACCAATTCATATCATCAAGATCGACCATTAACACTGGAAAAACTTATATTAAAAAAAATAAAAATGGGAAAAATAAAACCAAATAAAAAATAAACATAAAAATGTTAAACCCCACACGTGAAGCGTAAAACATTACAAAGAATAACTAAGTTGATCTAAGACTCGCGCGTTGTAAATGGGCCATTAAACGGGTAAAAAATAGATGTAAAAATGTTGAACAACACGCACACGTTTTGGTTTGTTAACTCGTAAATTTAAACTGAAACATAAAACGAAAATTTTGTAAAATATAAAAAGTATAGGAACCAAAGTGGAAAATGAAAATATGTATGTATTAAGTTGTAAAAGATGTAAAATTTATTGGGTTAAAATTTAAAAGTAAGAAAATTATAAAAGAAAATAAAAAAAAACAAAAATACTTATGAACAACTCATAATGCACAAATAAGTTGATAATTGATAAAAAACTAGTATCGTGCTCCAGCGATGCACGGGGTGTAAAATTATACTAAAAGCACCAATAACACGCTACTATCGGTAACCAACAACACTGAAAAAGCTCGTATTAAAAAAAATAAATGATAAACCACGTAGGCAAAACGCATAAAAGCCAAAAAAATAAAACAAAAGAAAAGTAGACGTAAAAAAATTAATGCAAGCTGGTGAAACGTAAAACTTATAAAATAATAAGTAAGCGATCTAGGATTGTGATGGAGCCGTTAAACAAAAAGTAAGAGTAAAAATGTTGAACCACACACACATTGTGCCATGTTAAATCCCAAAATTTAGATCGATACGTAAAACTAAAAATGTATAAAATATGAAAAGTATAGGACCAAAGTTGAAAGTAAAAAAATATTGGGTTTGAATTTAAAATATGTAAAAGTATTGAGTTAAAATAAAAAAGTTAAATATTTATTAAAAAAGATAAAAAGATGGGTACAACTCAAAAAACACATAATACAACACTCTTAAGCACAAATCATTTGATAAGCATGAGATCCAACATCTACATGCATAAATCACTTGGTAATTAATATATAATATAATAAGTCTATATATTTTTGATTTTGAAATGTTAAATTGATTTTTTGGTGGATGATGTCAAATTTTATTAAGGTCGGTATCAAAGTTTCGTGGGGTCAATGTCATATTTCATGAGGTTCGGTATTATTATTTTTTACAATGGTTAAGATTCGAACATAAATATACTAAAATAACAACAGACTTATGGGTCGCGGGTAAGCGCATGAGACCATAATAGGTACGCTAATATCATGATATATTGCATCTACATAATTGAGTGTAGGGTATAACCATTTAAGTGTAAAATGAGTTATATGTTAGATTTAAATAAAAATGAAAATTAAAAAAAAAACCTTAAAAAGATCAAATAAAGTAATAAGAACAGAAAAGGAGAATATATAAAAATTTAAAAATTTAAGTAAAAACTAAATTAGAAAAGAGTCAGTTTTAGAAAGATTGCTTTACAACTAATAGTGTGGAGGAATAACAAGAGGTAAATATAAAACTAGGGTTTGCATCATGTTACGCATCTAAAAAATAAAAAAAACAAGAGAAATTGAGGCTTAGACAACCCGTTATTATAGCCACAACTTAGCAGTTTCATCGAACAACATCACATCAGTAACCGACTGTCTAGAACAGAAGGTAATGCACTCGTGAAAAACATGTCTTAGAATTAATGTTCGGTTGTGGCTATATACCGAAAACGACTACCAAGGCAAGGCCACAAACAGTGGCTTTGGGTAAAGCTGGCAAGCGGGTCGGGTTCAGCAGAGTGACGAGTTTGAATGAATTCAGATCAGAATAGATTGCTTGAAAGTTTGGTCAGTTTGAATGTTTGATTCCGGTCAGAATGGATTTTGACAAAATAAACAAGTTAGGATAGGCTTATTAGGGAACAAAGCTCTTAATTAAATTAATTGAGGAGTAGTCTCTCACCATCCCCTTTCTCCAACATGAATAATAATAATATTAATATACAAAATTACATACAAGACACAAAATCCAGTCATGAAAAGAGTACACTTACAATCTCCAACCCAAAAATCAAAAACCAAACTTGTGATCCTAGTAGAACCCCAAAATGAAAAACGAAAACCGACAAATATCGCTCAAAATGTAGAACCGATCGATCGAATCATTCATGTCAATCCTAAAATTTTAAATAACCAAATCCAACACTTGGTTCAAAAAGAGGAACGCTTTCAGTAGATTTTTGCTCAAGCGCCATTAACAAACCTTGCTTGTTTGCAATTGACACCAGAATCAAGGAATTATAAACAAAACTAAGAAGCCATGATTGACGAATAGGACCAAAAACCATGATTTATGCTTGATGAAATACAGATAGAAAATAAAATTGATGAATCAGTAATCATAACCCTTGAAATCGAGATCGATTAAATTAAGTTCAGTGATTTTTCTCATGGCTCTTTTTTACAGACTACAATTTGAGAGTTTTTCTGATGTTTCAAAATGGTTGATGAGAACCCTTCAGTGTATTTAGGTTGGCCCATCTTGACCCTCTTTTTTTCTACTTATTAAACTACACATCCTAACCCCTTAAGAATACTAACCAGCCCAAAACAACCCATAACCTTATAATTATAGTCCAAATCAGGCCAAATTTTAGCACACGGGTTGATGTTGCAAGGTATACTTTTTGGGTATCATCACATGCATCCGTAGAACAACCTAAACGAACGAACTCATTAGGGCATAGTTGTAAAATTCAAACTTTTTTTTTCTTTTTCTTTCAACTCAAAAACATATAATATCTTTATTTCTCTTTCTCTTTTTAAATCGCTACTCTGCATGGCAGATAAAATTCTTAACTAATGTTTTTTGAATTCTATATTCACATAATCAATTTTGTCTCCAATATAAATTTTCTTTTAAGATAGCGAGGTTACTTTTAAAAATTACTCTAAACTACTTTAGTCATCAACTAATTATTATGGTTGTTAAAGCATTCACAATAGATTTTTTTATGTGAGCGTGTGCTCTATTATGAGAGAGAGTTGTGAGTGGTTGTGAGAAACAATTTATAGAGATTTTACCCTGATTTCTCATATTTGGAAAACACAGTATATCACCTATAAATTTGTTAATACTTTTTAAAGGGATGTGAGTGAGTGAAGGAGAAAAGATTTGACAAACATACAAAAAGGTATTATTTAATTTTAAAAAAGAAAAAAAAATATTATTTTTAGTATAAATATGAAAATGGTGAAATTAGTATGAATGCTATTACATTTTACCCAAAACTATCTTAAAATGAGGAGGCATTCATCTATTATTGAAATCTACCCTAGCCATTTTTTGTTATTATTTTGAATAAATATGCTTGTGGGCCTTGTGGTTTAAGCATTTCAACTATTTTAGGCTAAATTTTTTTTTATAGATTATGCCTTGTGGTTTGTATTCTATAATATTTCTGGTTATTTTCACTAACAGATTTTTATGTTTGATTATACTAAAATGACCATAATGGCATTGGTCTAAAATGATTATTTTAATAACCTCAAGAATGAAAAGTATAATTTACTCATTAATCATCCATTCACACTTTCTCTTACTGCTTTGGAAATGATTTCTAGCCTTAAGAACTTGATCTCCATTTGAGCTCTCGCCTTTATTACATCTTGGAAGGCACCAACTCTCTCATGTCAACTGTTAGTCCCCATGTATAGCTTATGGAACCTCTTCTTTTCAGTTGGCACGTGGTGTGGCATCAATCTCACCATTTCATTAAAGTTGATCACATACACCGAATGTGACATATCACCAATTTTAAGCTTGAGGAATTCTTCCAACAACTTCTCCAACTCATTGTCAGAATAGAATTGCTTCATGACTACTCCCAACTTATATTCTTCATCTCCTTCTTGGTCCCTGCGTGCAAGATAATATCCCACCAAAATAACACCTCCATTTTTAAAGAGTGAACTTTGTACCTTACTTTTGATTAACATCATAAATGCTTACCAAGATCACCGTCTTCAACTGTATGATCAATATAGAGGTGTAATCACGCTCACTTCCCCATCAAACACAAGAGGCTTGCATACACTAAAAGCCTTATTAGATATTAGATGTCCGATCATAATAATATTAATGTTACTATCAAAGTATGATCCAAAGACTTGCACTTTGGATAACAAGAAAAGATTAATGTCTAATTGTTACACGTTATAGGTGACAAAACACTGATTAAATAAATGGTGTTTGATTATTTAGAGAAATAATCATTATTTAATTATTTATCGGAATAACTATTTAATTGAGGGATACCATGGTTTAAAGTTTTAAAGTTAAACGTTTAATAAACATTTAAACTCTTATGGTTTACGTAATTAAGTGTTCATTAACAAACTACAAGTGTTGTTGGAAATTAATTTCTTATTATCAAGACCATTAACATTAATCCGAAGGACTGTGAATTCCCGAAGGCGTCTTGATATGAATTTCTCAAATATATCCCAACCATGGATAATAAGAAATTCTCAATATATGGTCTTGATAATAAGAAATTAGAAAGGAATTAGAAATCATGAGAGGAATTGAGAATTTCTCAAATTAGAAATAATATATCCCAACCATGGATGATGTTAACCAAAAAAGGAATTAGAAATTCGATTAGGGTCTAAGCTAGAAGAGGCTTTTCAAACATTAAAATACAAGTTCTGAAACACACCGATATTACCCTTTTGGATGGATTTTTGTGCTATTCTGTGATGCATTGCAGGATCGTTGAAGGGTGCTAGGTTACAACACAAAGAGGAGATTAATTAAACTTAACCAAACAGTAAATTGAATTAACCAAGGTAAGACACTAAGAACACAAGTATATGGTTTTCAAGAATAAAGTATATTGCTTTCTCTATGTTCTATTACAAGTGTTACAAAGCATAAGTCAAAGATACAAGAACATGAGATACTTATACTACATCCTACAGCCGGCTATACTTTGAAAGCCAGTGGATCTAATTGACTAGACACAAAACAAAATCAATTGTAGAGTCAAAAGGCATATTGCCTTTTGACTAGTGACTATGACATGTCATAGCTTACATCCTTATCTATTACAAAAGGATAAAATACATGAAGTAGAAAGTTACAGACTCAAGACCTCAATGTACAGTTACCAAAAGCATGGACCTTTTCACCAACTCATGTAAGTTGGTGACCTTACAGAGGTGCAGCGGAAAGGTGTCCAGCTTTATGGAAAAGTACATCAGATAAAGCATGTGTTAAAAGTCTTCGGAAGAAATCTGTCTTCATAAGTTGAAGCTTCGGAAGACTTTGTCTCCGAGGCTTCGAAAGACTTCATATTTGGCTTCGGAAGATATTGGTCTTGGCTTCGGAAGATTTCACACTTAGAATATTTATGTTGCATGTGTGAAACTTCCTAAGCATTCTTCTTCACAGTACTTGTGCAACATGCAGGATAGACATTGGATGTTTAGGTTGCATCAGCCTCTTCATTAATCTCTACAAACTCCCCCTAGGCTGATGCTACCAAAACACTTAGTAGACTTCAGATGTCAACAGTCCTCATTAGGATGATCACCAATCTTTCTTCATAAGTGATCAGGATCCTTCAGACTGTCAAAATGTCTTCTCATATCAAAGAGGTCATGCAAAGGCAACTGAAACATATCTTGCCATGTGTAAATGTCTTAGTGCCTTGATCTCTAATGACATGACATCTTTCTGGATTTGTGGTGTATGTCCAAGACAAGATGGGTCTTCCTGATGCTAGAGGAGCGTTTGAATTGGAGTTGATGTAGCATGCTCTGGCTGCACAACCTTAAGATGTTCTGACTCATCCTAGGGTTTAGAAGAGGGTGCAGTGTTCTTCTTCTTTGGCTTTGGTTTAGAAGCCATCCTCTTCTCTCTCTTAACAGGTTTTAACTGAGAAGACTGGCCTGCAGTACCAAATTGATCTTCACTGTCTTTCTCAGTTAGGACTTCCTCTCTCTCAGGCTCAGAAAGAGAGGGAGGTTGACCCTGCTGTGGATCAGAATATGAAGCTTGCTGAGTTTTAGCAGGAGGTCTAGGTTGTGTTGTCTCTGGTTGTTCAACCTTAACCTCCACTTCAGGTGGGGCTTGACTTGGAGTGGAGTGTAAGTCAATGAGCTCTCCACTTTTGATCTTCTGCTTGATCACCCTGATATGCTCATCCATAGTGGATAAAAACATGGGGCCAAGTCTCCTTCTGAAGAATCCATATAGCTTCAAGAAGCTCATCATCCTCTGCCTATCAGCAGACTTCTTCATGCTCTTTTGGATGATAACTCTTGATTTTGCAGCTTCTTCCCTTAGCTTCTTTTTAGTTGTCTTTCTGTCTTTGATTATCTCAAGTTCAAGCTGTTTTAAGTACTCAAACTCAACATAGTCATAGGATAAGGGAAGGAGTGCATCTGCCTGATAGAAGCCTGTGGCACTCAGGTAGTTGATCATCTTGATCCTCTCTTCTTCTTTGTCTACCTGAGGTTCTTGTTGAACCACATCTTCTTGTGTAGACTTTCCTGAACTGGGGAGATGGTAGGAATATTCTTGTATAGTCTTTTTCTTCTTCTCTCTTCTTTGACTTGTACTAGAAGTTCTGTATCTTCTGCCTCCTTCTTCTCTCTAGACCTTTCTAGGTCAACCAGTTCATTCAACTCTTCTAAGGGGAGAGAGATGACATTGTCTATGTCATAGTTCCTTGTCTGCAGGTAATTTATCCTGACTGCCCTTAACTCATCATTCTGAGTATTTGGTCTGGGGGCATCCCTGATAGCAGACTCCATGAGTCTTGAAGACTCAACAGAGGAACTTTCTCCCCTCAACCTTCTTTTCCTCTGTCTCTCCTCCTCCTCAATCTCCTTAGATGCCATCTTTCTTTTCCCTTTGTCATTCACAGACCTTTGTGACTCAGGGTGGAGAGAGCTTTGGTCTTTATTGCTTGTTGCAGCGTCTAAGCTCTGGCCAGAGAGAGGTTGAGAAGCACCTTCACCAGCAGGTGTCTCAATAGGAGTATGGATCTCTGCAGTAGTTAATGATGATAGACAGGGGTCTCATGTTTTGCCACTGGTCTTCAGTCAAGGTTTCCCCTATGAAACTAATCTTAGGGTCTACCTCAACATCCAGTTGACCGGTGGCATTGCTTGATTCCCTAAGTCTCCTTCTTAAGCTGAACTCGCAGTGATCCTGTCTTGGATTCTTTGAGCCAGTCTGTCAGCTTGTCTTGATTTGCTTGGATTTACAAGTGGCATGTTGACTAAATCCAGACCTTCATAGTAGTTCAAAGTCTGAAAATTGAAGACTTCTTGCTATCCTTGAACTCTTATGATGATTAGGGCTTTCCTGATGTTGTCATACCTCCACCCAATGACATGATTTGAAGATGGTGAAGATGACATAGCCCTTGGTATCCCATCCTCAGACAAACTCTCTGTGTAGTCCACATCAATGTGAACTTGAGGAGGTTGCTGAGAATGCACAATTGCAAGTGAGGATGGTGAGTCCTCAATGTCCACTCTCTCTGAAGAACTCCCAGGTTCTGTAACTGTGATGACTTTCTCCCCTTTTTGGTAGCATCACCCACTTGCATAGGTGAGCTGGAAGATAGGTCAATCACATCCACAGGTTCTTGTGTCCTGGTTGAGCTCTTCTTAAGGGTCTCCCAGCTAGTTTTTTTTAAGATATGAAATTTCAAGTTGTTGATCATTGATCCTGTTGTGTAAGGTAGTCACCTGAGATTCAAGGTGACTGACATTTGAGACTAAATAGGTGCATGTTTTAGTCAGTTTGTGCACCTTTAGTCTCAGATTCCCCCCATTTTAATCAAAAGACTCATTGAGGGATGAGATGATTGGACCAAAGTCCTCTCTCTCACCACCAGCTTCAGGTTCTTGGCTGCTAGTTTTCCTCTGCTCACTAGCAATCTCAGTTGAGATTTAGTGGGCTGAGTTGCCATGGTTGAGGTCTTAATGATGTAATCACTTTCAGAAGTGACAACCCATCCATATGGACATCAAATAGGTTTAGAAGTGTCCATCTCAGTTGTAGGTGACTGATGTGGGATAGATGTAGGAGACTCAGGAGCATTCATCTCTCTTTGAGTAGGGGTAAAGAAGAGAGACTCATAATACTCATTGAAACCTAGATCTTCATCAGTATAGAAGTCAAGGTGGGGAATTGGTTGGTTGAGATCTATAGGCTGGGGATGGTAACTGTCCACTGAAGGTTGATCTTGAGTGTTGAGACTCAAAGTGATGGCTTAAGGCAGCTGGGCTAATGAGCTCATCAGGCTGAGCACGAGGAACCTCACACTGATTCTTGAAGAGATGGGAGTGGTCTGCTCCTCAGGAGAAGTGGGAGCTCCAGTGTCCACTTCTTCCTGTGTGGGTAAGTATATGGGCGCCTCCAGAGACTGAATAGCCTGAGCAGGGGTTAGTTTGGATTTTTTTATAAGTGAGGTGAATTTGAGGCTGTGTGTGTGGTTGGGAGGGCAGCAGTGTGGGGCTCAACACTAGCTTGTGCTGCTAGGTGTCACCTTGAGCAATGAGCTCTAACATTTTTGGGACAAGGGCTGTTTCTACCCCAGAGAAGCCAACAATGGGCTTTCTCAGTATTTTAAAGATACCGGGCTTCATTTGTCCCAATTTAAGAATGTTACTTGTTTCTCTCAACTGTGAGCCCAGTTCACAGTTAAGAATGTACTGGACATATCTAGGAAACATGTAATATTCTAAGGAGTCTAAATTAGCAAGTAGATTGGTATAAACAAACTGAGAATACCTGAATTTGAACCCCTGAACCATTCCATGGATTATGAAGGAGAGATCCTCAGGAATCTGGTCCCATCCACCATGCTTGTTTGATAAGCTGTGGATGACCACATGGAGCAGGAATCTCCACTGGGATGAGACCTTCCCTTTCCTAAAGGTCTTTACAGAGAAATCTCCTTCATATCCCATCTGCTCAAAGGAATGATTGACAGCTTTCTTTGGGAAGAACACCTCACCTTCTTCATTATCCAGCTGAAGATGCATATTGATGATGGCCGGAGTGATGAAGATTGTTCTCCCTTACACTATGGCAGACAGTGCCTTCTCCCCGTCCAAAATGACCTCTTGGCAGGTCTTCTAGAATTCAAGCAGCTGATCCTCATAGAGAGGAGGATCAATGGTTAGGCAGGTGGAATAGATTGATAAAGCTAAGAAATGACAAACCTATGAGAAATGAGGATCTTTCTCAGAGCTTAGCAGAGCAACCTGATTATGTTGTCTGTGTAGCTGCATGGTAAAGTTGGGATCATTTCTGTGAGCAAGGTTGGCCATTTTAAGGTAGCTTAAAGATGAAGAAAGAAGGAAGAAAGAAATTTCAGAAAGAAATTTGGGTTTTTAGGTTTAGAGGATGAACAGATGATAGAAAGAGAGGAGAAACCGTTGGGTTTATATGTGAGAGGGATTTCAGATAAAGTTTAATGAACAGGATAAACTTTGAAATCCAGATGTCGGTCCCACCTCTGAAAAAGTAATTTACTTTTGCTCAAAAAGTAGTTTCTTGGAAGTCAAAAAGCTTCCGAAGTTTTATTATCTTCAGAAGTTTTAATTAAAAAGCTTCCGAAGCTAAAATAACTTCGAAAGAATTTCTTGAGAGTTTTGAGAATTTTGCTTCGGAAGAGAAATTAAAACTTGAGTGCTTTGTATGTAAAACAACAAAGCTTCCGAGAGTTAATTTTGCTTCAGAAGTAAATGGTCCTTGAAAATAAGTAATTGTCTAATATAAGTATTTAAGCTTCGGAAGATAGATCGGAGAACACTTCCGAAGGTAAAATTTTTCAGACAGTTATTTATTTTGAAGGCATGATTTGCTTCCGAAGTTAAAAGCATAACTTCCGAAGTATCAAAATTTTCAAAAATCTAAGGAAAGTCTTCAAAAAGAAATTTTCATCCAAAGAAATCATGAGCTTATGAAAGCGATGAACTAGACAACTTAGGACACACATATTTTAAGAAATAATAAGAATTAGTTTTAAGAAAAACCTACTTAAAGTTAATCATCCCAATAGCTTATATAAGATATTTAAATCTCTATTCATCAAAAGCTTTTGTAAACAGATCAGCATATTGTTCATCTGTGTGAACTTTGACTAGTTTAATTAATCCCTTTTCATAGTTATCTCTTATTAAATGATACCTGATATTGATGTGCTTTGTCCTTGAGTGCTACACAGGGTTCTCTGTGATTGAGATAGCACTATTATTGTCTATATGAATGGGAGTCTCCTTGAAGTTTAACCCATAGTCCAACATCTAATTTTGAATCCAAAGCACTTGAGCACAGCAGCTTGCAGTAGCAATGCATTCAGCTTCAGCAGTTGATGCAGAGACACATGATTGTTTCCTGCATTGCCATAAGACAACACTTCCACCAAGGAACTGACATCCCCCAGATGTGGACTTTGCAATCATGTTGCAACCACCATAATCACTATCTATATAAGCATATAGATTGAAGTCAGGATTCTTAGGGTACCATAACCAAGTGTTGATGCACCTTTGAGGTATCTTAGAATCTTCTTGACAGTGATGAGGTGAGACATCTTAGGGTTAGCTTGATATCTTGCATAGACGCATGTAAAACAGATATCAGGCCTGCTAGTAGTAAGATCATAAGAGACCCAATCATAGCCCTGTATAAGTGCTCATCTACACACTCCCCCTCAAGATCAGGTCCACGGGAGTGGTTTCTAGCTATGGGTGTCTTAGCAATCTTACAATCAGTCATGTTGAATCTCTTGAGTATGTCTTGAACATACTTTGACTGACTTATGAAGATACCATCTTCAACTTGCTTCACTTGAATTCCCAGAAAGAAATTGAGTTCCCCCATGGCACTTATTTCAAATCTGTCTTTCATCATCTTCTCAAAGTCTTTGCGGAGCTTTGGATTAGTTAAACCAAAGATGATGTCATCCACATACACTTGAACTAGTAGTATGTTATTTTCCTGTCCTTTGATGAAGAAAGTTCCATCTATAGTACCTCTCTTGTATCCATGTTTACAGAGATACTCAGACAGTGTCTAATACCATTTCTGGGTGCCTGATGCAGCCCATAGAGAGCTTTGTCAAGCTTGCAGACATAATCAGGATGATCAGGGTCTACAAAACCAGGTGGTTGTTTGACATACCTTTCATCAATCACTCCATACAAAAAGGCACACTTCACATCAAGCTGAAAGACCTTGAAGTTCTTAGATGCAACAAATGCCAGGAATATCCTAACAGCTTCTAATCTTGCTACTGGAGCAAAGACATCAGTGTAGTCAATCCCTTCTTCTTGTGTGTATCCTTGAACAACCAGTCTAGCTTTGTTCTTGATGATGATGCCTCTATCATCTTCTTGTTCTAAACACCCATTGGTTCCAATGGTAGTCTTCCCATAAGGAAGAGGACAAAGGTTCCAAACTTTCTGCCTTTTGAATTGAAGCAGCTCTTGTTGCGTAGCTTCAACCCAACTTCCATCCTTTAGAGCCTCATCAATTTTCTTTGGCTCTATCTGGAAAAGAAACAAGAGTGAAGACAAACATTTGCTTCATGGGTTTGTCCTCTTGTTCTTACCCCTGAGACAACATCTCCAATGATGTTTGTGGTGGGGGTGGGACTTGTGGATCCTAAGTTGAGGGATCACAGCAAGTTGCTGAGAGAGATCTAAATTAGAGAAAGTTAGATCTGGCATAGATGTTTCTCCCACCACATCAGCACACTTATCAAGAGAGACTTGATCCAAGAAGTGTGTGACATCATTGATGTTCTTATCTATGGTGTGGTTAGTGGCATCAAGAAATTCTTGGTCACTGTCACCACCACCATTGTTGTCTTCTACAATTGAGGTGTTCTTATCTGGTTGTGGAGCCTCTGAGCTGGAATTTGAAGGCACCCCAGATGTATCAGCTGAATTTGTCAATGTAGTACTGACAGAAACCTCATTTGCAAAAGTAGTTCCAACTGGAGCCGAAGGTGTATGACTTGAAGGTCTTCTTAGCTCAAATCTTGGATCAGATCACCTGTATTTAAATTTTCTACAGATCCTGAAACATTCTCACAAGATTTGTTAAAACAGTTGGTAACTAAATCAAGATCAAATAACCAATCCGGACCAGAACCAGCAACACAGGTGTGTGTTCATTGAAAGTCACATTGGCTGACTCCTCAACAACTCTAGTTCTAAGATTGTATACTCTATAAGCCTTAGCTTATGAAGAGTATCCAATAAAGTGTCCATCATCTGATTTCTCAGTAAACTTGGCAATTTGATCTTTGGTATTCAAGATGGTGCAAGGACAACCAAATGACCTGAGAAAACCAATGAAATGTTTCCTCTTGTGCCAAAGTTCATAAGGTGTCTTTCCATGAGTCTTAACTACTAAAACTCTATTCTGCACATAGCAGGCAGTGTTGACTGCTTCTGCCCAAAAGGTGATGGGCAGCTTAGAGTCAGACATCATGGTTCTTGCAGCTTCAATCAGTGTCCTATTTCTCCTCTCAGCAACACCATTTTGCTGAGGAGTTGTGGGAGCACTGTATTGTTTTGTAATACCCTTTTCATCACAGAATGTATCAACGATTTGGTTCTTAAATTCAGTTCCTTGATCACATCTTATGATCTTGACCTTGTGATCTGATTGATTCTCAATCTTTAAGATGAAATCTTCAGAATCTCAGGAGTCTCATCCTTAGTTCTAAGAAAGAAATCTCAAGTGAATCTTGTAAAGTCATCTGTGATCACTAAATAGTAAGAGGTCCTTCCTAAACTCATTACACTGGTGGGGCCAAAGAGATCCATATGTAACAAGTGTAGGGGTGTAGTGATGGAGTTACTTTCCTTAGGCTTATGAGATACCTTATGTTGCTTCTCTTTTAGGCATGCTACACAATGGTCATCACTTGTAACTCTTTTTTTGGTATTCCAGTTACCAAATCATTTTTAATTAATCTGTTCATGTTCTTAAAGTTTACATCGCACATTCTTTTATGCCATAGGAAAGACTCATCACTATTTGCTTTAGACAGAAAGCATAAAACTTCTCTAGAGGGAGATGTTTCTTGCAATCCATCTTGTACATGTTCCCTTTCCTGGGGGCTCTAAGCAGGATATGCTCATGAGGAATGACCGCACCAGGTTTGAGAACAATGCACTCATGATCAGTAAAAAGCATGTTATGACTCTGATCACAAAATTGAGATACACTCAGAAGATTGTACCCAAGCTCTTTGACAAAGTTTACCTTATCAATGCTAAGCTTACCATTTGTGACCTTGCCCCTTCCAGAAATGTAACCACCTTCATCTCCTCCAAAAGCAACTGGTCCTCCATCAATTCTTTCAAATATCTAGAATAGTGACCTATTGCCTGTCATGTGCCTGGAACTGCCACTATCAATGATCCAGACATTTTTGTTTGTCTTCAGCTATCCCTACACAAAGAAAATGATTAGTTACATTTGGAAACCCAAGCCTTGCTTGTCTTGGGCTCATTAACAGAAGGTAATTCAACAGTAATAGATCCTATGGTTGTACTAAGAGGATCTTGAGCTGTTGTTATGGAGAATTCTCAGTCACTTGGTCTTTCTTAGACTTCCACACCACCTTTGGAGTCTTGGACTTGACCTTCAAATCTTCGGAAGCTTTTGGAACTTTAGAAGTTTTGATGACTGAACCTTCGGAAGATTTTGCAGACACTGCAGCAGACTTCTGTGCTTCGGAAGAATTCCTTTCTTCCGAGACCAACTTCTCTTCCGAGGGTAATTTTCCACTTCCCTTCTTCTTAGACTTGGAGCTTCCGAAGGAAACAGGTTTTCCTTCCAAAGCTTGAATCTTCTTAGAACTCTTTGAAGTCTTTGTACTGGTTATATGGACAGTACCTTTAGGATTGTATGGACAATCCTTAGCAATGTGAGAGGTACTTTCACACATGACACACATCATTTTCTTCTTCACAAGAGTCTTTTGCTGGGAACAAGACTGTCTTTGGTCACATCCCTTCTCCACCTTCATCTTTACAGATGTTGAGACAGTTCCTTTGGGCTGGGAACTATTCTTGGAGTTTGATGGTCCAGGCTGTGCAGCAGTGGTACACAGCAGATCAGTCTTCTTCTTGTTACTGAGATGAGTTGAACAAGAACCAGAACTCTAGCAGAAGAGTTTTGGTTGATGTCTTTAGTCCCTATCACTTTAAACCCTGCAGAGATGAAAACTTGTTTCTGCCTAGGGTCAAAAGTAGCCTTGATCTCTTGAGCCTTCCTTGCCTTTCTTTTGCTCTTTCTGATCAAGTTCTTTCTCATGGATTTGGTCATCACAGTCTTCTTTCTCTCCTCAGAAGGATAGTGTCCCTTCTTAGAATCCTCCTCTTCACCCTTCTTAGAGGAATTCTTCACTATCTCTTCTTCATCCTCTTCACTCATAGGATCTATGAGAGGAAGCTCATTTTCATAAGTTCCACACCTAGGAGATCTTACAGACAAGATTGTGTGTGGAGGAGCTATCTCATTTGATCCTAGTCCCTGCCTGTTTTGATAGCACACTTTGTTGTGCAGGGATGAGGATATCATGTTCTTGAAGGTCTCTTCTTCATAAACACTCTTTTCTGCCCTGGCTTTGCTGATCACAAGTTCAGCGTGGCACTCAGTTAACTTGGTTATGAGATCTTTGATTTGAGTCCTAAAATTTGTGTGTTCATGTTTTAGAACTGAAATGGTTTTCTCAAGGTCCTTTATCTTCAGTTTATAATCATTTTCAGACTTTCTAAAATTAGATTTTAAAATGTTTAAGGACTCAAGGTCAGATCTCATCTCCAGGTTATAGGACCTGTATCTATTAACTTTAGCAATGCATTCAGGAGTATAGAGATGTTCAAATACCTTGGCTTCATCATGATCTACCATCAATGCTTGGTTAGGAGAAGCATCTTCCACCTGAAAGCTCCAGTCAAAGCCTCCTTCTTCAATAGCAACAGCAGCCTGCTTCTTTAACTTCTCATTCTAGAGAACTTTGTCAGTGTAGTTTGGTCTAGACTGTGTTTGGCCACCATTTGTTTTAGGTTCCTTACAATCTCTAGCAAAGTGGCCCATCAAGTTACAGTTGTAACACTTGACTTTGCCTTTGTCCAGGCCAAACTTCCACTGGTTGCATTGCTTGGAAACTTCCTTCCAGTCCTCTTGTAGAACTTCTTGGCTCTATGAGTGAGAAGAGCCATCTGCTGGACTATTTCCATGTATTCCAGATCATCTGGATGAATACAGTCTAGGTCTTCAAGAGTGAAAAGAGAGTTGCTATAGCTTTCATCAGAAGACACAAAAGCTTGAGAAGAGCTTGTCTCTTGGAATTGGCTTCCTTGAGTGTAGTTCTCTCTTGGTGTCTCTGGGAAGGTGATGAAAGGACCCTTTGGTGAGTTGTCAGGGTAGCATATAGATGATGTTTGGGTTCTATGCTGTCCCTTTCAACCATATGTAGGGCTGAACCCATTTGATTGTTGGAGTTTCCAGATGAACCTGGCATGTTCTTCTCCATCTGGTAGCCACTGAGAATCCCATATAACTCTATCAGAGTAAGAGTATTGAGATTTTCAGTTCTCTTGATCACCAAATAGTAGTGTGTCCATTGCCTAGGAAGTGAGGACATGAACTTCCTTACAATGTCTCTGTTCTCAAGAGAAACTCCTCCATCCACTAGGGTATCCACAATCTCAACATACCTGAAGTAATTCTGAGTCATGGTTTCACCTGTTTTAAAGGTGAAGTTTTCAAACTGCTACTTTAGGAGATCCTTCTTGTTCTCCTTGGCTTCAGAGGAACCCTCATACATCAGTTTCAATGCATCCCACAGCTGCTTGGCTGTTTTGCACTTCTTGAAACCTCTGTACACAGAGTTTGGAAGGGCAGTTTGAGGGGCTGTCATGGCTTTTTTGTCAATCTCTACTCTCTTCTATCTTCATCAGAGTAGTTAGCCACATCTTTGGGGATCATACCAGCACCAGTAGCAGAAGGGGTGCTAGGTATGAAAGGTCCATTCTCAATAGACTCCCACATTCTTGAATCAAGAGACCTGATGAAACCTTTCATTCTTAAACACCAGGTGTCAAATTCATCAAGAGTGATAGTGGGGACTTGTTCATGGTTCCAGTTTCCATATCAGTCTTGGAAATGGCTGCCATTTGAAAAGTTTAGTATTTGTGTGTGTGAGGAATCTTAAGATGGTGAGATCTTATATCAAGAGCCTGAAAGGCTCTGATACCAAATGCAGTATCGTTGAAGGGTGCTAGGTTACAACACAACAACACAAAGAAGAGATTAACTAAACTTAACCAAACAATAAACTGAATTAACCAAGGTAAGACACTAAGAACACTAGTAATGAAAGAGACAGAACACAAAGAACACAACTATATGGTTTTCAAGAATGTAGTATATTGCTTGCTTTATGTTCTATTACAAGTGTTACAAAGCATAAGTCAAAGATACAAAAACATGAGATACTTATACTACATCCTACAACCAGCTATACTTTGAAAGCCAGCTGGATACAATTGACTAGTGTTAGGATCAGTGATCTAAGTTTGATCAATTAGAGAGTACAACATCGGAATTCGAACAATGAATTAAACAATTCACAAGAACACAATTGATATTCAATGTAACAGTAAACGGTTATAGAAAGAGAGAATTCTGCAAAAGAAATATTTCATTCATATGCTTTCATGGTGGCTCAATGTCACACGTTACAACTAGGTCAACATTCCTTATATAGGAAATGTGACATCTGCTGATGTCACTTGATAGTGACATCTTACAGAATTATTCAAACTACTGAAACTATGCAAACTACTGAGAATGTTCTCAACTACTGATTACATCTCAGAGAATGCTTAAGTACAAAAACATAAAACTACTGAACTACAACTACTGAACTACAACTACTGAAAAGTAAATTACAAGTACTGAAAGGAAACCATCATAACTACTGAAGTTAATTACTTCAGCTGTTGTGACAACTACTGATCACTTGGTCTTCAGTCTTTGTCTTTAGTCTTTGTTCTTCAGTACTTTACTTTCAGACTTTGTCTTCAGCTGATGGCTTTAGACTTTGTCTTCAGACCTTGTAATCAGCTGATGTCTTCAGCTGTTGAGATCTTCAGCAGTTCAGTTGTAATGTCTGTGGGACTTAGAGGTTTTTCTGATCAGGCTCATTGGTTCTTTTGGTCCACAAACTCCCCATGAACCAATGCAGCCAAAACCTCTAAACTTATTGATGATCCCACTTATTCTTGGCAGAAACACCCTCTTGATCAGCTTCAGAGGTAATCAGTTAAGCACAGGCCGGGAAAAGGTTTCTAATCTTTTGATTGGCTAAGTATGGAAGGGAACTCTGTCTTAGGGAAACTGGACACAGAGTCTTGTCCCAACCATGAAACCTAATTCCCATTAATGAGTCTATAAGACTCACTAGCATAGGCCTCAAGGAGAACAACTTGTTCCTCCTTGGTGAGTTCTTCTGCTTCTCCCTCAAAGAAGAACTCTGGGCCATAATACTCAGACAGGTATCTCACTGTCTTTCCATTTTTCAACTCCACAGTTGTTATCTCTCTATAAGCAAATTCATCAGGGTGAGAGCCTTCAAGCAACAACTGGAGTTCACTCTTCTGAAGATCTTCAAGTCTTTTGTATAACAACCCCTTCTTGATCATTTTGTTCTCAAGAATAGATTGAGGGGTTGTCTGGAGTTGTGAGCTTTCTTGAATTCTTCAATGATTTCCCAGGGTGAGACTACCATGGCCAACGTAATTGCAGCATTCAAGGTCTTCTTCACTTGGCCATGATATCTACTTGGTATATTCTTCTTATGAATTCTAGAACTTACCCTGGGGTCTGGCCAGATCCACACTCTTTCTCTTTGATGTTGAAAAGTATGTCTAAGAGTGTACAGCCTCAGAGCCTGTTTTTTCATTTCTTGAATGGATGAGGACCGAGGGAAATCCTTGTCAACCATCTTGAGAAAATGCTCATCGTGCTGCTTCTGCTGTTCTGCTTCTTCAATCTTTACCTTCACCATCTGCATTTGCAAGTCAGGTGTAATCACTTGTTGACTTCTGTGCTCAGGTGTTTTAAGGTTGAGAACAGCAGAGATTGGCAGACAATCTTCATCATCATCCTCTTCTTCATCTTCTTCTACCCTCAACACCCTTCTCCTCCTTCTGGGTGTATCACGGGTAAGGTTTGAGGTGGTTTTTGGGGTAAAGGAATGGGTTTGTGTGGTTGAGTGGGGTGGCTTTGGTTTAGGGATAGATTTGGAGATTTTAGAGATAAGGGTTGTGTTTGAGTGGGAGTGTGAGAAGACTGACTTAGCATTTTGGTGGTGAGTTTGGCTTTGGAGAGCTTTGCCATTTCAGTTCTCTTCCCTGCACCTGCTTCATCCAGTGCTTCGATGATCAACCCTTTATTATAGCCTCCAGTAGAGCATATTTTCTTGGTTATCTCCAAGATACTGTCTTTGGACCAGGCTTTTGTCTCTATCAATGATCTCCCAAGGTATTGGCAATGAATCTGATTATTATCTCCATCTTTCCCTTTCCAACCACTATAACCAGCCCATCTGGCTTGAATCTCTTCTATTTCCAGCCTTTTGATCTCAGTGTCTAGTGTGGCTGTGTCATGACCTTGTCGAAAGAGCTGATATATATTTTATCATGGATCTGCTGTGAGCTTCATCAGCATCTTTGACAAGATCTTCTAAGGATTATCTTCATCAGCTTTTGACTCAGCACTTTTCTTTCTTTTATATGTGATCACCTGATCTTCCTTCTCTTTATCTGTGATCAGCTGTTCTGAGATCAGTTCTTTCTCCACCTCCTTCTCTTTTGCAGGTTCTTTCTCATCATCAACTCTTTTTCTTTTCTTTTCTTTCACTGCCTTAAACTTGGAAGTCTCCCCCTTTTTGGTTGCATTGGGATCAGGGGCTTGAAAGGCAGAAAGAGATTTGTGAACAGCATCATCAATGAGGGTTTGTAGATTTGAGGAGATCCTCTCATCAATGGCTTTATGCACTATGTCAGTGATGATGGGAGTGATGAGGTAAGGAGTTTTGAAAGATAGCAACCATCTGCTCAGAGGGGTTCTGTCCCTGAGAGTGGTGCCAAAAGTGCTGGCTGGTGGCTCAGTTAAGTGTGTAGGCTTAGTGTTTGGTGAACCTTCAATTGAAGGTGCCATCTGTGGGGTTTTTGGGGTAGATGGACTTTGATCCTGAGATATCTTGGCTAGCAGCTCTTTGAGTCTGCTCACCTCAGTCTCTAGGATGGTATTATGGGCTAAGACATCATAGAAAAAGCCCAGGTCATCATCAGTCTGTGCTGAATCACCTGACCTCCTGATTGAATCAGGATGTACATGCTCTGAGTGTAGATCAGTAGAAGCATGTGCCCCTGTTCTTGGTACTGGGGACTTCCTGCCTCAGGACTGTGTCCTTCATTGGCAGTTGCCTCTGGTAAGGTCTTATGGATGTTACCAACTTCATCCTGATCATTTGCTGAATCAGTAGAAGTGGCAACCTTACCAGATGTTCTAACCTCCGTTTCTACACTTGGAGATTGAACATTGTAACCCCTGTGCTGTGGGTTATCAAAGCATTTTGGTCCTCCCCCTCAATGGTTGAGGTATTCCCAGTGGTAAGTGGTTTCTGGGGAGGGGGTGAGGAATGCAACTGACTCAGCACTTTAGCAACTATCAGTGTTGGGCTTTGAAGGGCGGTTGCATATGGAGATTGGTCCGAAGCAGATTGCACCCGGGGTGAGAGGTGCTCTTCAATGGTAACCCTCTCAATTGAGATAGGTTCTAGAAATGTGGGATCCCCAACTGTGGTTGCAACAGGATCCTGTTGAGAGGATACCTATGCGGCTTCAGCAGGTTGAGTCTTGGACATAACTGGGGGGTTAGAGTCAGTATGTATTTCCTGTGTTTGTGGTACAGGGGCATCCTCAGGGGACTCATCTCCCTGAGTAGCCTTTTTGGGCTTTTTGGATTTGGGTTTGGTGGGGACTTTGGATCTGGAAGTGGAGGCTGTGGGTTCCCTCTGCTTGGGTTTTAGCATCCAGGCAGCCCCTTTTAGAGTAGGGTCTGAGTTATGTCTAGAGTATACCTTAGCTAAAACAGCTGGAGCAGGGACTCCAAGACCAATAAGGCCATCAGATTTTAATTGATTCAAAATTATGGCCATCAGAAACCTGGGATAAAGTAGCCATCTGTTTGCCACAGGTTTCTGAGCTAGATCCTTTAGTTCCATGAACACTATCTCAGAAAAATTTAGATTTTGGCATTCAAAGATAGAGTACAATACCTGTTGCCATTGGGAAGACATCTAATCCCAAGAAGATGTCTTTGATACAAGGCAGACATTCACCATATGAAAGATAAGTCGTTCAGCATCATGGTAGTGTTTTTTAAGTATGGTTGTAGCACTTAAGTCGCCTTCATACCCGTATTGATGAAAGACATATCAGTGGTGCCTTTCGGGTATTCTTTAACATAGGTGCCATCATGCAAATTTAGGGTTTTGCGAATGATGTCGGGGGTGATGAGCACCTGTTTCTAGTTCACCAACAACTGGAGAGTGAGTTGGCTATCATTCTCACCAGTTATTACACAGGCGTTGGTCCATAACTGGGTTAAGGAATCATGGTATATGGTAGGATTCAGAAGAAAGGCTATTCGGTATTGGGAATCCACCATAAGATCGATGCCATTGTCAAACTTGTTCCAAAAATCCGATTTCGAAAGGTAGGCAACACAGTTGTGTCGAGGTTTGAGTTTCATGGTCGCCATTGTTGAGAGAGAAGGGTTGAAAAACGGCTAATGAAACGTTTGGCTATAAGTGCAGGTATTTATAGGTTAAGAAAAGGCTGAAAAGAAAACGACTGAAAGTGTTGGTGTTGGCATCAGTTGTTATGAAAACACTGAAGACTTGGTTTTAACTATCAGACGTTTGAAAACAACTGAAGACTTGGTTTTAGTCATCAGTAGTTGTGAAACTACTGAAAAACTTGGTTTTGTCTTCAGCTATTGTAAACAACTGAGGACTTGGTATTAGTCATCAGTAGTTGTGAAACTACTAAAGATATGGTTTTGTCATCAGCTGGTTAAGGTGAAACAGCAGTTTGTGGAAACGACTGAAGTGAAAATTCTCATCAGTAGTTTTCGTCAATTCTTAGCTTTTTAGCTGTTTCATACTGTCCTCAACACTTACTCATCAGACTTTTTAGCTGTTTTCAGTTGTTTCATAGGACATTAGTACTTATCTGTTTTTACTGACATCAGGAGTTATAACTAAATCAGTAGTTGTAACTGCATAAGTTTCTTTTACTAATGATCATCAGTACTTGTTTACTGAGATCATCAGTAGTTATCACTTATTCTAGCTGCAGCATACCAAGCCTTAACACAAGGTTTTGGAAAGTTGAACTATCCAAAGGCTTAGTAAATATATCTGCAAGCTCATCAGCACTAGGCACAAACTTTGGATCAATCACCTTTTTCAAAACAATCCCTAATAAAATGGTGTCTGATCTCTATATGTTTGGTCCTAGAGTGCTGGACTGGATTCTTGACAATGCACAGAGCTGAAGCACTATCCATTAATAATGGAGTCTTAGTCTCTATAATGCCATAATCCAATAGTTGGTTCTGAAGCCAGAGTACCTGAGATGTACAACTTGTAGCAGCAATGTACTCTGCTTCAGCAGTGGATGTAGCAACAATGTTTGTTTCTTACTCTGCCAAGAAATCAAACAGTTGCCTAGGAATTGACATCCACCAGAAGTTGACTTTCTGGTTAACTTACACCCTGCATAGTCACTATCAGAAAAAGCAACTAATTTGCATGAGTGTCCAGTGGAATACCAAAGACCTAGAGATTGTGTACCTTGCAGATATCTAAAGATCCTCTTGACTGCAATCAAATGAGACTCTTTAGGAGCAGCCTGAAATCTAGCACAAACACAAGTTGCAAACATGATATCTGGTCTAGAAGCTGTTAAGTACATCAAGGACCCAATCATACATCTGTAAAGTGTTTCATCAACAGCTTTACCTTTCTGATCTACATCCAGTTGTGTGGTGTGCACATGGGAGTAGAACAGAGCTTACAATTTTGTAAATCAAATTATTCAAAGTTCTTTTGTATATTTTGATTGATGAATAAAGGTACCATCAGTCTTTTGTTTGATTTGCAAGCCTAGAAAGAACTGTAGTTCTCCCATTGCACTCATTTCAAACTTTTGTTTCATTAAACTTGTAAAATCATCACACAACTGGGGATCAGAGGATGCAAAATAATATCATCAACATAAATTTGTACAAGTAGCTTATGCTGATCCACTTTCTTAATAAACAAAGTTTTATCTATGGAGCCTCTAGTGAAATTATTTTAAGAAGAATTTGAAAGTGTTTCATACCAGGCTCTAGGAGCTTGCTTCAACCCAAAAGAGCCATATCAAGTTGATACACCCAATCAGGATGTTTATTGTCCTTAAAACCTGGTGGTTGACACACATAAACCTCTTCTTTTATTTTACCATATAAAAATGCACTTTTGACATCCATTTGAAAAACTTTAAGATTGAGGAATGTAGCATAGGCTAAGAACATCTAATTGCCTCTAGTCTGGCTACAGGGGCAAAGGTTTCATCATAATCAATACCTTCTTCTTGTGAAAACCCTTGTACAACCAGTCTGGCCTTGTTCTTGACAATAGCCCATTTTCATCAGTTTTATTCCTAAACACCCATTAGTGCCTATTGCACACTTACTTGGGGGTAGAGGAACTAGTTCCCACACTTGCTGCCTTTTTGAACTAAAGTAGCTCAAGCACATGGCTCAACCCATCCATTGTCTCTCAAAGCAACATGATAGTTCTTTGGCTCTAGCTGACTGATGAAGGAGCATAGAAGCAGAAGTTGACAATTGACTTCTGGTTGAGACACCAGCATTGATATCACCAAGATTTGAGACATGGGGTGATTCTTCAGCTCTTGGTAACTATAAGATCAGTGCAAGTGTTTGTAGCCGGTTCAGTAGCAGCAGATGATGATCCAGATTCTTGAACCAAGTATTGATGGCAAGTCAATGATGTAGAGGAGTCAGAAATCTCATCAGCATTTGTTATGGATGGGGCTACAGAGCTAAAGGAACATCAAGTTTAGCAGACTCAAGCAGTTGGTCACTAAACTTGAAAAGGTGAGTACTGATATCATCATCATCTTCATACCACCAGGTGAAGACTGCTACAGAAGATGATTTATCCACATGATCCCAACAACTAGAGGTTGATAAGGAACATATTGCAGTATGTCCAGATCAAACAACTCCCAAGGTTTTGTGGAATTTTATCCTTAGAGATTCTTGAATTTCACATGCAAGGTTTCTTCAACTTTCTTTGTTTGCAGTTGAAGACCTGTAAGCCTTGCATGTGGTGAATACCTACAAAATACCCTGCATCCACCTTAGGATCAAATTTGTGGAGTTGATCCTTTGTGTTGAGAATGAAACAAGGACACCCAAAGGCTTTGAAGAATGAAATTAGAGGACAAATGATGTAGACCTTCATATGGAGTCTTCATCAACCTCTGATTTACTAACACTCTATTCTGCACATATCAAGCTGTGTTAACGCTTCACCCAAAAGGTCAATGGGCAAACAAGTCAGCCAACATAGACCTTGCAGCTTCATTGAGGGTCTGTCTTTCTCTCCCTACTACTCCATTTTGTTCTAGAGTCATTGGGATGCTAAACTGTCTCTTGATTCCTTTTGATATGATCAAAACCAAGTGTATGGTTTCATTATTCAGTTCCATTTCACATCCTTATCACTTGACTATATGGAATACTGCTTCTCAACATACACCCAATTTATAAGCGTCTGGCAACCTCAACCTTTGACAATGCAAGAAGAAATCCATACAAATCTGAGTAAATCATCCATAATTACCAGACAGTATTTCTTTTTGCCTGCCTCATCACTCTCACAGGACCAAATAGATCCATGTGCATTCGCAAGCAGTCATGGACTTAGATTCTCCATATAGAATAAGACTTTGTGCTGTTTTTCCTTGTACACAAGCTGTGTGGACCAAAAGAACCAATGAGCCTGATCAGAGAAACCTCTAAGTCCCACAGGACATCACAACAGCTGAAGAAGACCTGATCAGCTGTTCTACAAAGTCTGAAGAATACAACTGCTGAAGTATTTCTGAAGTACTGAAGACAAAGACTGAGACAACAGCTGAAGATCTAAAGTCTGAAGACTTCAACAAGTACTGAAGACAAAGACTGAAGATCAACAGCTGAAAGACAAAGTCTGATGTTCAAGTACTGAAGACATCAGCTGATGCTAACAGCTGATGACAACAGCTGAAGAGGGCTTCTTCAGTTGTTGTGATGGTTTTTCTTCATCAGTAGTTTTCTTTTCCTTTCAGTAGTTTGTTTACTTTTCTGTAGTTTTGTTTCCTTTTCAGTACTTGTAAACAACTGAAGAGGTTGTTCTTCAGTTGTTGTAGTATCAGTAGTTTTATGTTTTTCAGTAGTTGTAAATAAGATGTTTAACACTTAGGAACATTTGTAAGAAGATGTCAGTTGTTGACATCTTCAGTAGTTGTTAAACATCAGTAGTTATAAAACGGTTACATGTCACTTTCAAGTGACATCAGCCTACGTCATTCTTTCCTTTATAAGGAAGGATGACTCACCTGTAATCGTGCCATTGAGGCCGACAATCTTAATGCAATATTCCTTTTGTCAGATATTTCTCTCTCTATAACAAAATTCTTTTATCGCTTTATATCGAATGTTCTTGCTTGAATTTGTCTAATTCTGAGCTATTCCGCTGCTATATCTGTTCAATCGATTAAACAAGAGGCTGAGATCCTAACAAATGGTATCAGAGCAGGTTAATCATTGATCGATCTAACAATTGATCATTGAAACTGTTCAATCGCTCTAAGTTAATCGAATTAGCAAATTCGCAAGGATCTGTTATAGAGATTGAGAGTGTATCGCTTCTGGCCGTTTTATTTGAGGTTCTGTGTGGTTCTGAGCTAAATTTATTGTGATTTTACTTGAATCTGTCTGATTTTCCACAATGACTACTTCTTCGAATGATCCTTTCAATACTGGATCCTCTACCAAGCCTCCGATCTTGGTGAGGAATGAGTATAACATTTGGCAGAGAAGATTGCTCCATCACCTGTCTGTCAATAGCTCAGGTTGTTGGACATCTGTGGTACATGGACCACATAAGCCAATGGTGAATGATCCGGAAACAAACCAGTTGGTTCCAAAGAAGAAGGAGCAATACTCCGATGAGGACAAGAAGTTGTTTGAAATCGATGCAAAAGCCCATGGAATTTTGGCTATGGCTATTCCTAATGAGATTTACTCTGGGCTTCTGCATTGTGAGTCTGCTCATGACCTCTGGAAAGCCATCAAAGAACAATTTGGTGGTACTGATGAGGTTTTAGCAAACAACAGGGAAATCCTCGCCCAACAATATGAGACTTTCTCTCATAGAAAGGGTGAGACTCTGACTCAACAATTTGAGCGGTTTTCATGTTTAATCTCTGAATTGAAAATGGTTAAACATGAATATACCAGGAGTCAGATGAACCATAGATTCCTAAGATCACTGCCTGAGAGATGGAACACATATACCATTGTTCTACGCTCAAATGCTGATGTTGATCGCCTATCTCTCACCCAACTTCATGGGAAACTGCTTACATTCGAGAGAGAGATAGAGCAGAAAAGGAAATTGGCTTCATCTGGCAAGCTTACTGAGGATTTTGTCCAAGGGAACACTGCCCTGATTGGACATCAAGAGTCAGAATATGCGTCATCTGAAAGCCAGTATGATGAGCATATTGATTTCTCTACAAACACTTCTGAGCCTGCCTTTGTGAGTGTTGATAGTTATTCTGCTGGTAGTAATAGTGACAATCTATGTTTCATCATGGATGATCTCAAGGGGATTGCTGATGATGACTTAGAAGATGGATATTTTGAGCCAAATGGCCTTGATAAATATCAGATCTCAGAAGTTCTACAAAAGAACTGGAAGGAAATTCCCAGGACTCTCTGGCAAAACCAAAGTTGGTTTTGACAAGAGTAAGTTGAAGTGCCATAAATGCCACAGGCTTGGACACTTTGCAAGAGAATGTAGATCATCTGGATCTAACTCTCCTGCACCTTTTGTGACTTTCCCTGGCAATAGTCAACAAAACAGAGGGCAACAACCTGTCAATTCTGGTTATCATCATCAACCACAATCTCCTGCATATTTTGTTCCACAGGGGCCAATGCCATATCCATACCCCTGCTATTACATGCCACAACCAGGCCAGGTTCAAGCACCCACTGCTCAGCAACCACATGCACTCCCTGAGCCAACCATCCCAATCTCATCAACCTAATCAACTTCACAACACACAGCTTCTTCACACCAGGAGTTGTTGACTGGAGCAGCTTACCAGATGATGTGTCTGGTAATGAACAACTGTTCTCAGGTGCTGGTCAACATGGTGGTGAGCATCCTTTTGGAAATCTAGCTCTCATGACTTTGGAATCCTCTGATGGATCATCCTCAAGTACCTCTTCAACACAGGTATCACAGGTATCCTCTGAGGCTAAGGCCAAATTATGTTCTGAAACTTGCATAGCAGCATTTGCCTCTATTAGAGAAGCAATGTGGCTTTAATCAATAAAAATGTAGAGCTAGAACAAATAATTTCCAAAATAAAGCTGAGTTTGAGTCTGTGCTGAAAGAGAAAACTGATGAGATTTATAAATTAAAATGCCAAATCTCTGATGATAAGGCTAGGGAGGATGTACTCTTAGAGAAGTACAAAGACCTCAAAGATACTCTTGCTGTCACCCAAGTAGAGTGTGATCGATGGGTACAATCTTGCAAGGGCTTTGAAATGCTTCTTAGTAAGCAAACAGCTTCCAATGTGAAGTTTGGAATTGGTTATAATCACACTGCTCCTCCTACAGATTTTGCTTCAAGAGCAGGAGTAGAATCTGATGGAGAAAGTAATGACCAATCCACCTCATCATGTGATTCACTACTTGATAAAGCACCATCAGTAGTTGAAGTCAGTAGTAATCCCTCTGTGAACCTATCAGCTGATATTGATGGTTCAACTGCTGACACTCACATGATCAATGAGTTGATCAACCCAAGTGTTATCCCTAGAAGTACTGAGGGTACTGGAGAGCAGGGGATAACATCTGGAGTTCAAATCCCAATAACTGACAGCACTAAAGAGAAGAAAACTGTCAGTAGGAAGGATTTGAAGCCTACTAAGGGAGTTGACAAGAAGGCAAAAAGTGCTTCTAAACTGCTGAAGAGCAAGTCTTCAGTAGTTTCATCTCTTCTTCAGTTGATGATCAACAGAAGATGAAGAAGAAACCATGTGAAATATGTGGTCTATTCAATCATCTCACAGATGATTGTTGGTACAAAAAGGGATCCAAACTCAAACAAAAGGAGAAAATTAAAGAAAACTTGGCTAAAATGAAAACTGAGTTTGAGTCCAAGTTTGTACCAGCAGCATCAAATCCTGTTACTCCTATGTCCAAAAAGAAATCTAAAAGGGAAGGAGTGCAACAGGCAACAGCTGAGGTTGCTCAAAAGAAGATGGTGCAACACAAGAACTCATCATCAAACACCAATACCAATGTGTCTGAAGAGCTGAAAGCTCTTTCCCAGAATCAGACACAGCTGGTAATGATGGTTCAACATCTGTTGGGAAGAGTTAACCAACTTGATGGCCCTGTGTTGAAACCCCAAAAAGGAGATCCAAGCCAAAGGATTCCTCTTCTACACCATCTCCTTCACCTCAAGCTATTGTGCCCAATAAACCTGTTAGTTTACCATCTATTGATGAGACCAGGCCCAAAACCAAAAAGGTTTGGGTCTCCAAAACTAACTGATTGTTTATTAATGCAGGTTTCTTCAACATGCCAAAGTAGCATCTGGTATGTAGACAGTGGGGGATCTATGCATATGACTGGGAACAACTCACTTCTTAATGACTACTCTCCAGGAAGGAAGGGTTTTGTTTCCTTTGGCAATGATGCAAGAGGTTACATCATCGGGAAGGGCTTTGTTTCCAATGGGGAAATAAGGTTTGATGATGTCAACCATGTGGAAAATCTCAAGTATAACCTCTTGAGTGTCAGTCAATTGTGTGACAAAGGCCATGTTGCCCTTTTCACAAGCCAGAACTGCAGGATTCTGTCATCCAAAGTTCTGAGTTTGATTGACAAGGTATTGGATGCTCACACTCTCCTGAAGGCCAACAGGACAGGAAGAGTGTATGCCTTAGATCTTTCCAAGAAAATAGATCTCAAAGGCCATCCTTGCCTATTTTCCAAGGCCTCTCCTCAAGAATCTAATCTATGGCATAGAAGGCTGGGACATGTTAACTTCAAGAACATGAATCAGCTGATACACCATAGTTTAGTAAGGGGAATGCCTATGAAGGAGTTCAAGTGTGAAAACAACTGCACTGCTTGTTTGAAAGGAAAACAGCACAAGGTTTCATTCCCACCTATTGAAGAACCAAAGTCCACTGCCTGCTTACAACTTCTTCACATGGATCTCTTTGGTCCTGTGAGAGTGATGAGCATGGCAAAGAAGAAATACTGTCTGGTAATTGTGGATGATTACTCCAGATTTGTATGGACTTTCTTTCTACATTCAAAGGATGAAGCTGCACAGAAGATCATAAACTTTGTGTTGTATGCTGAGAAGCAGTATTCCCTCTCAGTCAAGTGTATTAGAAGTGACAATGGAACAGAATTCAGGAACAATACACTTGATGAGTTCTACCTTTCCAAGGGAATAAAGAGGCAGTTTAGTATTCCAAGAACTCCTGAACAGAATGGAGTTGTGGAGAGAAAGAACAGGACCCTCATTGAAGCTGCAAGGTCTATGTTGGCTGATTCTGGACTGCCATTGACCTTTTGGGCTGAAGCTGTCAACACAGCATGCTATGTGCAGAATAGAGTGCTAATAAATCAGAGGTTGATGAAGACTCCATATGAAGTTCTACATCATTTGGCCCCTCTCATTTCATTCTTTAGAGCATTTGGGTGTCCCTGTTTCATTCTCAACACAAAGGATCAGCTCCAGAAATTTGATCCTAAGGTGGATGCAGGGTACTTTGTTGGTTATTCATCAACTTGCAAGGCATACAGAGTCTTCAACTGCAGAACAAAGATGGTTGAAGAGACTCTACATGTCAAGTTCAATGAATCTCCAAAGGACAAGATTCCACAAAGCCCTGTGGAGCTCTTTGATTTGGACATACTGCAATATGTTCCTTATCAATCTCCTGCTGTTGCTCCTGTCAACAGTTCACCACCTGGTGTTACTGCTGAAGATGATGATGATAGTAGTAATCACCTCTTCAGGTTTAGTGACCAACTGCCTGAGTCCTCTAAACCTGATGCTCCTGTAGCTCCAGCAGCACCATCCACAACAAATGCTGATGAGATTTCTGCATCCTCAACTTCATTTGAGTTGCCACCATCTTCATGGTTTCAAGAATCTGCATCAACATCTGCTGCTGCTGAAGGTCCTACAAACACTTGCACAGATTTGATTGTTTACCAAGAGCTGAAAAATCACCCAATGTCTCAAATCCTTGGTGATATCAATGCTGGTGTTTCAACCAGAAGCCAGTTGTCCAATTTCTGCTTCTATGCTCTCTTCATCAGTCAGCTAGAGCCAAAGAACTATCATGTAGCTTTGAGAGACAATGGATGGGTTGAAGCCATGCAGCTTGAGCTTCTTCAGTTCAAAAACAGCAAGTGTGGGAGCTTGTTCCTCTACCCCCAGGTAAGTGTGCAATAGGCACTAAATGGGTGTTTAGGAATAAAACTGATGAAAATGGGCTAATTGTTAAGAACAAGGCCAGACTGGTTGTGCAGGGGTTTGCACAAGAAGAAGGTATTGATTATGATGAAACCTTTGCCCCTGTAGCCAGACTGGAGGCAATTAGATTGTTTTTAGCCTATGCTGCACTCCACAATCTTAAAGTTTTTCAAATGGATGTCAAAAGTGCTTTTCTATATGGTAACATAAAAGAAGAAGTTTATGTGTGTCAACCACCAGGCTTTGAGGATAATAAGCACCCAGAATGGGTATATAAGCTTGATAAAGCTCTTTATGGGTTGAAACAAGCACCTAGAGCCTGGTATGAGACCTTATCAAACTTTCTTCTACAGAATAATTTCACTAGAGGCTCCATAGATAAAACTTTATTTATTAAGAAGGTGGATCAGCATAAGCTACTTGTTCAAATTTATGTTGATGATATTATATTTGCATCCTCTGATCCCCAATTGTGTGAATTTCCAAAACTTAATGCAACAGAAGTTTGAAATGAGTGCAATGGGAGAATTACAGTTCTTTCTAGGTTTGCAAATCAAACAAAAGCTGATGGAATTTTCATTCATCAGTCTAAATACACAAAAGATCTTTTGAATAAGTTTGATTTACAAAACTGTAAACCCTGTTCTACTCCCATGTGCAACACCACACAATTGGATGTTGATCAGAAAGGTAAAGGTGTTGATGAAACTCTTTACAGATGTATGATTGGTTCCTTGATGTATTTAACAGCTTCTAGACCAGATATTATGTTTGCTACATGTGTTTGTGCTAGATTTCAGGCTGCACCTAAGGAGTCTCATCTGATTGCAGTCAAGAGGATCTTTAGATATCTGCAAGGTACACAATCTCTAGGCTTATGGTATTCCACTGGACATTCTTGCAAATTAGTTGCTTTCTCTGATAGTGACTATGCAGGGTGTAAGTTGACCAGGAAATCAACTTCTGGTGGATGTCAATTCCTAGGCAACTGTTTGATTTCTTGGCAGAGTAAGAAACAAACATCTGTTGCTACATCCACTGCTGAAGCCGAGTACATTGCTGCTGCAAGTTGTACATCCCAAGTACTCTGGCTTCAGAATCAACTTTTGGATTATGGCATTACAGAGACTAAGACTCCATTATTAATGGATAGTGCTTCAGCTCTTTGCATTGTCAAAAATCCAGTCCAGCACTCTAGGACCAAACATATAGAAATTAGACATCATTTTATAAGAGATTGTTTTGAAAAGGGTCTAATTAATCCTATGTTTGTGCCTAGTGCTGATGAGCTTGCAGACATTTTTACTAAGCCTTTGGATAGTTCAACTTTCCACAACCTGGTGTTAAGGCTTGGTATGCTGCAGCTAGAATAAGTGACAACTACTGATGATCTCAGTAATTACTGATGATCATTGGTAACCATGTCACATATAAGTACTGATGAGTTATTTTACCCTCAGTAGTTTTTATAACTACTGAAGGCTAAATGCTTTAAGTACTGTACTTTATCTGTTCTAAACTACTGATGTAGTTACAACTACTGAAAACTACTGATCAGTAGAAACAGATAAGTACTGATGTCCTATGAAACAACTGAAAACAGCAAAAAGGCTGATGAGTAAGTGTTGAGGACAGTATGAAACAGCTGAAAGGCTATGAATTGACGACAACTACTGATGAGTACTCTCTCTTCAGTAGTTCACAAACTGCTGTTTCTTCATAAACACTGAAGCAATACCATGTCTTCAGTAGTTTCACAACTACTGATGACTAACACCAAGTCTTCAGTTGTTTACAACAACTGATGGCACAACCAGGGTCTTCAGTAGTTTCACAACTACTGATGACTAATACCAAGTCCTCAGTTGTTTCAACATCTGAAGTCCAACTTGTCTTCAGTAGTTTTTAAAAATACTGATGCCTAAATCAGAGACTTCAGTTGTTTCAACGTCTGATTGTAAACACCATGTCTTCAGTTGTTTTATAACTGCTGACCACACCAATACCATCAGTCGTTTCAAACCTCTGAAAGTTAATACCACGTCATCAGTTGTTTCAAATACTGATGACTAACACCAAAACCTTCAGTCGTTTCATAACCCGTACCCTATATATATCTGATCCCTCTTTCAGAGTTTTTCATTCTTTCACGACCTAAAATTTCAAAAGCTCTGAAAATCTTTCACCTTCATTAATGGCGACCATGCAACTCAAGCCTCGACACAACTGTGTCGCGTACCTCACTAAATCGCCCTTCTGGACCAAATTCGATAATGCTATAGATCTTATGGTCCAATCACCACTGAAAACGGCCTTCCTCCTAATCCAATCATTTATGCCGATTCGCTACATCAGTTTTGGACGAATGCAACTGTTAATGGAGAATCTATCCATTCGTCCATCAACTCTCATAAGGTGGTCATCTACTGCTACCATCCGCCAGATATTACTATTAGATGATGCTGCCTACCCTGTTGGATATCCTAAGCGCCAAATTGATCTTTCATTTGGACAACATGGATATCAAGGCGATCTTAGTGCTTCGACCATCCTGAAGAAACATTTTCCAGATGCTGAACGATTGATATTTCATATGGTAAATGTTTGCCTGGCCTCGAAGACTTCTTCTTGGGATCAACTGTCTTCCAGATGGCAACAGGTACTGTTCTCTATCCTTGAACAAGAACCACTAAACTTTTCTGAAATAATTTTTCTTGAAATCAAGGATATGGCCACAAAACCACTTTCTAACCGTTGGATACTATATCCTCGGTTTATAATGGCCATAATAGAGAATCAGCTTATGCTGAGGGACTAGTTGGTCTGGGAGTCCCTGCTTTGGCTGTATTGCCGGAGGTATACTCCCGACACAACACTGACCAAACTCTTAAACAGGCTGCCAAGCTGCGCAAACCCACGCAGCTGGAACCCACAGCCTCCACTTCCACATCCAAAGTCCCCTCCAAACCCACAAAGAAGAAGCCTAAGAAGGCTACTCAGGGAGTTGAGTCCCCTGAGGATGCTCCTGCTGCACCAAAGCAGGTTATCTCTACTGGAAATAACCCCCCAGTAGAGACTATGACTCCACCAACCGAAGCCGCTCAGGTTTCCTCTCAAAAGGAACCTGATGCAACCACTCAAAGGGAAGCCACACTGCTGGGATCCTCCTTTGAGGGGATTACCATTGAAGAGCACCACTCGCCCCGGGTGCACACTGCTTCCACACCCTCTCCTGATGCAACCGCCCCTCAAAGCCCTACAATAATTGTTGCAAAAGTGCTGACGCAGTTGCATTCCTCACCCCCCACCCAGACACCAATCACTACTGGGATAACCTCAACACCTGAGGGGGAGGATCACAATGCTTCTGTCAACCCACAGCACAGGGGTTATCATGTTCCATCTCCTGGTGTAGACAAGGAGGTGCGACCTTCTGGTGAGGCTGCCACTGCCTCTGACTCAGCAAATGACCAGGATGCAGTTGGTAACATCTCTAAGACCTCACCAGCGGCAACAGCTGATGAAGGACATAGTCCTGAGGCTGGAAGTCCCCAGAACCAAGAACAAGGGGCACATGCTATAATTGATCTACACTCAAGGCATGTTAATCCTGACTCTGTCAGGAGGTCAGGTGATTCAGTATCAACTGATGATGACCTGAGCTTTTTATGATGTAGTTGCTCAAAACACCATCCTAGAGGATGAGGTTAGCAGACTCAAAGAGCTGCTGGCCAAGATGTCTCAGGATGAAAGTCCATCTGCCACCACAATACACCCACAGATGGCACCTTCTTCTGAAGGTCCCCTAAACACTGAGCCAACATACTTCCAAGCCACCAGCCTCTGCTTTTGGCACTGATTCTCAGGAACAGAACCATCCTGATCAATCAGTTGCTAACCTTCAAAAATCCCTACCTCTCATCACTCCCATGATCACAGATATAGTGATCAAAGCCATTGATGAGAGGCTTCCTACAATAATACAACCCCTGGTGGAGGAGTTGGTGACCAATCACTCTACTTCTACTGCTCAAACCTTGCACCCAATGCAACCAAAAAGGGGGAGAGTCAGTCAGTTAAAGGAAAAAGGAAGAGGACAGATGGGGAGAAGGAGAAAGAATCAGAGAAGGTAAATGAGAAGGAGTTGGCTGTTATAAGTGTGGAGGAGACTGAGTTTGATCATGAGAAGGAGAAGGAGAGTGAGAAGAGAGCTGAAGTGAATGAAAGTCAAAAAGACTTTCATGTCACATATCAAAAGAAAGAAGGAGAGTCTGAGAAGGAGAAGGAGCTGAATGATATGGTGAAAGAAGCTGATGCCAACCATAACCGTTCAATGGATAAAATCATTGATCAGTTATATAGGCAGGGTTTTGACATCCAACAACTAGACTCCGAGATCAGAAGGTTGGAGACAGAGGAGATCAACTCAAGATGGGCTAGTTATGATGCCTTAGAAAGAGAAAGGCTGGAGATAATGATTAGATTGTAGCCAAATACTTGGGAAGATCTCTGATAGAAATAAGGGCCTGGACCAGGGACAACATCTTGGCAATAACCACCAAGATTTGTTCGTCTGAAGCATACTCCAAGGTTTAGTGATTGAGGCATTAAATGAAGCTGGGGTTGGGAACCGAAAAGAACTGACAAAATTTACTAAAGCCTCCCTTACAGCCAAAATGCTAAAACAGTCTGAAAAGCCTCTATCCTCAAAATCACTACCTCCACAACCCACTAAAACAACCCCTTTACCCTCTAACCAACCATCCAACCCACAAAACCAAATCCTTTACCCCCAAAACCCACTGCCAGTGATGTACCTAGACAAAAGAAAAGAAAGGTACTGAGGGCTGATGAAGAAGAAGAGGAGGATGAAGACAGACTGCCACTCTCTGCAGTTATCACTTTGCCTAAGGCTAATCCAATGTCCATCACTCCTGCTTCTCAAATGCATGATGTGATGATAAAGATTGAAGAGGAACAGATGCAAAGACATGATGAGGAAATGCTGAAAAGCATTGACAAAGCATATGCCACATCCTCTTCAATGATTAGCATGAAGAAAGAAGTCTTAAGATTGTACACCCTTGCTAATACCTTTCAATACCAAAGGAAAAAGTAAGGATATGGCCTGATCCTAGGGTGGCACACAGGATTGTCAAGAAAGAAATTCCTTCAAAATACAAGGGCCGAGTGAAGAGGGTTGTCGACGAAGACATCACTGTGGTTCTTGTAGTGTCCCCTGGGAAATTGTAGAAGAGTTCAAGAAAGCTTATGAAGCCAAACAACCACCCCAAAAGATGTTGGAGAATAAAATCATAAAGAAGGGATTGGTTTACAAAAGACTTGAAAACTTCAAACAAGATGAGCTCAACTGCTCTTAGAAGGGACTCATCCAGATGAGTTTGCTTACAGACAAATAACCACGGTTGAGCTCAAGAATGGAAAACAGGCCAAGTACATCTCTGAAGTGTATGGCCGAAGGATTGTTTGATGGTGTGCCCGAGGTGCTGACAATGGATGAGCAGATCATGTTTCTAAGGGCTTACACCAGGGAATCCTATAGGCTGATACACGGGAAGTAGATCTCATGGTTGGGGTAACAGCTCAGTGTCCAAGTCCCCAATACAGAGCTCCCAACCATATCATGCAAAACAGATCATCAGAGACTTCTTCCCAGGCCGGTGCTGAAAAAGGGTCACTTCTCATCTGATCAAGATATAAAAAGACCAATCTATCTGCCAAAATAAGTGGGACTCGTCAATAACTTAGAGGTTTTGGCTGCATTGGTTCAGGGGGTTTGTTGGACCAAAAGACCAATGAGCCTGATCAGAGAAACCTCTAAGTCCCACAGGACATCACAACAGCTGAAGAAGACCTGATCAGCTGTTCTACAAAGTCTGAAGAATACAACTGCTGAAGTATTTCTGAAGTACTGAAGACAAAGACTGAGACAACAGCTGAAGATCTAAAGTCTGAAGACTTCAACAAGTACTGAAGACAAAGACTGAAGATCAACAGCTGAAAGACAAAGTCTGATGTTCAAGTACTGAAGACATCAGCTGATGCTAACAGCTGATGACAACAGCTGAAGAGGGCTTCTTCAGTTGTTGTGATGGTTTTTTTCTTCAGTAGTTTTCTTTTCCTTTCAGTAGTTTGTTTACTTTTCTGTAGTTTTGTTTCCTTTTCAGTACTTGTAAACAACTGAAGAGGTTGTTCTTCAGTTGTTGTAGTATCAGTAGTTTTATGTTTTTCAGTAGTTGTAAATAAGATGTTTAACACTTAGGAACATTTGTAAGAAGATGTCAGTTGTTGACATCTTCAGTAGTTGTTAAACATCAGTAGTTATAAAACGGTTACATGTCACTTTCAAGTGACATCAGCCTACGTCATTCTTTCCTTTATAAGGAAGGATGACTCACCTGTAATCGTGCCATTGAGGCCGACAATCTTAATGCAATATTCCTTTTGTCAGATATTTCTCTCTCTATAACAAAATTCTTTTATCGTTTTATATCGAATGTTCTTGCTTGAATTTGTCTAATTCTGAGCTATTCCGCTGCTATATCTGTTCAATCGATTAAACCAAGAGGCTGAGATCCTAACACAGTGCAGGTTTCATCACAGTTGACTCCTTTATTGGTAGACCTCTCAACTAACTATTGTTGATCAATCTGATTCATGTTTTTGAGATTAACATGAACCCAGCCTCTATGCCACAAAAACCGTTTGATTCTGAGGAGAGCTTTGGAGAACATACAAGGATACCCTTCAATCAATCTTCTTTTTGCAATCCAATTCATATACTCTTCTAATCCTGTTTGCCTTCATGAGAGTATGTCATAACCAACCTTGTCAATAGCTCTGAAACTTTGGAGACAGCATCTCCTATAGTTTCGGCTTGTGAAAAGTACACATGCCCTTTATCACACATCTGACTAAACTCAGTAGATATACTTGAGATTTCTCCAATGGTTAACATCATCAAATCTGATATCTCCATTAGACACATATCCTTCCCGTGATGTAACCCTTGGCATCATTTCCAAATGAAACAAATCCCTTCTTTCCTTGAGAGTAGTCATTAAGAAGAGAACTGCTCCCAGTCATATGCATAGATCCTTCACTGTCTACATACCAGATGCTCCTTTGGCATGCTGAAGACCCTGATATCATAAAGAACTAGTTAGTTTTGGACCCAACCTTTTTGGTTGGGCTGTTTTTCATCACAGTTTAACCATACTTGTTTCTTATGATACAGCTAATGAAAAGAGATGGTGTTGAATGGATTCCTTGGATTTGGGCTTGGAATGCCTTTTCTGGTTGATCACAGGTGCATCTAGTGGTTAACTCTCCCCAACAAATGCTGAACCATCATAACAATTGTGTGTTGATTGTAGCCAAAGCTTTCAGCTCTTGTGACATATCAGTACTTGTGTATGATGAGTTCTGTGCCTACCATTTCCTCCTTGAAATTCACATACTTAGTTGATGTTTATCATGAGGAGCACTATTAGCTGTTTTATGATAAACCCTATCCTTCTTTTTGGATTTGGATGAAGGCTTGGGTTTATCACATTGGATGACTGTGGTACAAACTTGGTCTCAAAACATTTTTCATTTCATCCATCTGGTTTTAATGAGCTTATCTCTGTTGAGTTTGGAACCCTTTCTGTACCAACATTCATCAGAAAGATGATTGAATTTACCACATATTTCACATGGCTTATTCTTCATCTTGAATTGATCAACTGCTGATGGAAACTACTGAAGGTGTGCTCTTCAGTACTTTCCTCCTTTCAGTACTTGTGTTAAGTACTGAAGGATCTGTAACATTGAAGACTTGTTCTTCAGCTGTTCTCTATCAGCAGTTGTTAATCCTTTTATTTCAGCTGATTTGAAATGCTTTTCAGATGTTGTGTCTTTCCCTTTAGTGCTTGAGATACTTTGAGGGACAACATTTGAAGTACTCGGCTTCATGTGCTTATCAGTAGTTGACCCATCAGCAATTGATTTGCTGAGGTATCAACACTGATTTCATCTTGTGATTTTAGGTGATCACTGAGGATGATGCACATGATGATTGGTTTGGAAATTACTTTCACCTTCAGGTTTTACTATTGATTTTGGAGTAAAATCTGTAGGTGGTGCAATGTGGTTGTAACCTATTCCAAACTTCACATTCGAAGCAGATTGCTTGCTGAGCAGCATTTCAAATCCCTTGCAGGATGATACCTAGCGGTCACACTCAACTTGGGTAACTGCAAGTTTTTCTTTGAGTTCTCTGTGGTCTCAAGATGACCTCTAGCTTAGCCTTTTCATCATTTAATTGGCATTTAAGCTTATAAATATCATCATCTTTATCCTTAAGGACAGACTCATATTCAGTTTTCTTTTGGAAATAGTTTGCTCAAGCTTAAGATTTTGATTAATTAAAGCTACATTTGCCTCTCTAATATAGATAATGCAGCTATGCAAGATTCGGAACATAGCTTGGCCTTAGCCTCAGAGGATACCTGGGTTATCTATGATGAAGATGCATTAGAGCATGAACTCTCAGTAGACTCCAGGGCTATGAGAGCTAGATTCCCAAAAGGATGTTCACCACCATGTTGACCATCACCAACAAATAATTGCTCATACCAGAGAGATCATCTGGTAAACTGCTCCAGTCAACAACACTAGGGGTGAAGAAGCTATGATGAGGTTGTGATTTAGATGATTGAGATGGTAGAGGCTCAGGTAAGGCTTGAGGTTGTTTTGCAATAGGAACTTGAACTTGATTTGGCTGAGGCATGTAATAGCAGGGATATGGATATGACATTGGACCCTGAGGGACAAAATATGCAGGAGATATAGGTTGTGAATGATGACCAGAATTAGCAAGATGTTGCCCTCTGTTTTGTGGACTATTGCTTGGAAAAGTCACAAAGGGTGCAGAGGAGTTAGATCCAGTTGATCTACACTCTCTTGCAAAGTGTCCAAGCCTGTGGCATTTGTGACACCTCAACTTACTCTTGTCAAAACCAACTTTGGTTTTGCCAGAGAGTCCTAGAAATTTCCTACCAGTTTTCTTGTAGAACTTTTGAGATCTGATATTAATCAAGGCCATTTGGCTTAGAATATCCATCTCTTCTAAGTCATCATCAGCAATACCCTTTAAATCATCCATAATGAAACACAAATTGTCACTATTACAGCCTGACTGACTGTCAACACTAACAAATGCATGATCTAAACTGTTTGAAGAGAAATGTATATGCTCATCATAATGACTTTCTGATGCAGCATATTCTGACTCATGACCAACCAAGGCAGTGTTCCCTGGTACAAAGTCATCAGTGAGCTTTCCTGATGATGCCAGTTTCCTTTTCTGCTCTATCTCTCTTTCAAATGTAAGCAGTTTCCCATGGAGTTGGGTGAGAGATAGGCTATCCAGATTTGCACTGGAGCGTAGGACAATGGTATATGTGTCCCATCTCTCAGGCAGTGATCTGAGGAATCTGTTGTTCATCTGACTATTAGTGTATTCATGTTTGACCATTTTCAGCTCAGAGATCAAACAGGAAAAATGCTCAAACTGTTGAGTCAGTGACTCACCCTTCCTATGAGAGAATGTCTCATATTGTTAGGCAAGGATTTCTCTGTTGTTTGCTAAGACCTCATCTGTTCCACCAAATTGTTCCTTCAATGCATTCCAGAGGTCATGAGCAGTTTCATGATGCATAAGCCCAGAATAGATTTCATTAGACAGAGCCATGGCCAGAATACCATGCGCTTTAGCATCAATCTCAAACAGTTTTCGATCCTCATCTGAGTATTTTTCCTTCTTCTTCGGAACCATTTGGTTGGTTTCCGGATTGTTCACCATAGGCTTGTGTGGACCATGTACCACAGATGTCCAACAACCTGAACTGTTAACAGACAGGTGATGAAGCATTCTTCGTTGCCATATGTTATACTCAATCCTAACCAGCATCGGAGGCTTGGTTGAGGAACCGGTATTGTGAGGGTCATTAGAAGGAGTTGTCATTCTCAGATTCAACCAAATTCAATTAGTTTTAACTGATTTAGAACAAAACACAACAAACCAATATGAACCAAGAGAAAACTCAAAGCAAATAACCGAAAGCAGCAGAAATTCAATGATCTATAACCAATTCTTGCAAATATACTAATTCAATCAAACTTAGATATGGAAATAGCAGTTTCAATGATCAATTGTTAGATCAATCAATGATTAACCTGCTCTGATACCATTTGTTAGGACCAATGATCTAAGTTTGATTAATTAGAGAGTATTGCAGCGGAATTCGAACAATGAATTAAACAATTCACAAGAACACAATTGATATTCAATGTAACAGTAAACGATTATAGAAAGAGAGAATCCTGCAAAAGAAATATTTCATTCATATGCTTTTGTGGTGGCTCAATGTCACACGTTACAACTAGGTCAACATTCCTTATATAGGAAATGTGACGTCTGCTGATGTCACTTGATAGTGACATCTAACAGAATTATTCAAACTACTGAAACTATGCAAACTACTGAGAATGTTCTCAACTACTGATTACATCTCAGAGAATGCTTAAGTACAAAAACATAAAACTACTGAACTACAACTACTGAAACTATAACTTCTGAAAAGTAAATTACAAGTGCTGAAAGGAAACCATCACAACTACTGAAATTAATTACTTCAGTTGTTGTGACAACTACTGATCACTTTGGTCTTCAGTCTTTGTCTTCAGTCTTTGTTCTTCAGTACTTTACTTTCAGACTTTGTCTTCAGCTGATGGCTTCAGACTTTGTCTTCAAACCTTGTAATCAGCTGATGTCTTCAGCTGTTGAGATCTTCTTCAGCAGTTGTAATGTCTGTGGGACTTAGAGGTTTTTCTAATCAGGCTCATTGGTTCTTTTGGTCCAACAACTAGACACAAAACAAAATCAATTGTAGAGTCAAAAGGCAGAGTGCCTTTTGACTAGTGACTATGACATGCCACAGCTCACATCCTTATCTATTACAAAAAGGATAAAGTACATGAAGTAAAAAGTTATAGACTCAAGACCTCAATGTACAGTTACCAAAAGCATGGACCTTTTCACCAACTCATGTAAGTTGGTGACCTTACAGAGGTGCAGCGGAAAGGTGTCCAGCTTTATGGAAAAGTACATCAGATAAAGCATGTGTTAAAAGTCTTCGGAAGAAATCTGTCTTCATAAGTTGAAGCTTCGGAAGGCTTTGTCTCTGAGGCTTCAGACTACTTCAAATTTGGCTTTGGAAGATATTGGTCTTGGCTTTGGAATATTTCACACTTAGAATATTTCTGTTGCATGTGTGAAACTTCCTAAGCATTCTTCTTCATAATACTTGTGCAACATGCAGGATAGACATTAGATGTTTAGGTTGCATCAGCCTCTTCATTAATCTCTACATGCATCACATCAAGGACTTGGTTGCATTCTAATATAGAGGATAAGGTGATTGCTTATGCTTCGGAAGCTTAAAAATCATGAGAGGAATTGAGCATGAGTGCATTGTTTTCAAGCCCGGGATAGTTACTCCTCAAGAGCATATCCTGCTCAGAGCCTCCAGGAGAGGGAACGGTTACAAGATGAACTTGCAAGAAATATCTCCCTCAGGAGACGTTTCATGCTTTTTATCTAAGATAATAGTGATAAGTCTTTCCTCTTACATAAAAGAATGTGCCATTAAACTTTAAAAACATGAATAAATTGATTAAGAATTATTTGGTAACTGGAATGACAAAGAAAGAGTTTACAAGTGATGATTACTGTGTTGCATGCCTCAAAGGGAAGCAACACAATGTATCTCACAAGCCAAATGAATATAAATCTATCACTACTCCCCTACACTTATTACATATTGATCTCTTTGGCCTCACTAGTGTAATGAGTCTAGTAAGGACCTCTTACTGTTTGGTTATCACAGATTACTTTACAAGGTTCACTTGGATCTTCTTTCTTAGAACTAAGGATGAGACCCCTCAAAATCCTAAAGAATTTCATCTTACAAATTAAGAATCAATGTGATCACAAGGTCAAGACCGTAAGATATGATCAAAGAAGTAAATTTAAGAACTAAATCATTGATACATTTTATGATGAAAAGGGTATTACAAGACAATATAGTGCTCCCAATACTCCTAAAAAATAGTGTTGTTGAGAGGGGGAAAAAGGACACTAATTGAAGCTACAAGAACAATGTTGTTTGACTTTAAACTACTCATCACCTTCTGGGCTGAAGCAGTATACACTGCTTGCTATATGCCCCAGTAAACCTTCATCCGACCTAGAGTCGTATCATCCATCACCTCGAGAGTAACCGCATCGTCTCTCTCCTGTGGCTGCAAAGGAAGCTTCTGATCAATGATCATCTGTAAAAACCATGGGTACATACAAAAGCCTTCCTTGCCCTTGGCCTCGATGTTCTCTACCATGTATGTGAAGAGCATGCGGGAGAAACTGAATGGATGGTTCAACACCAGAGCAACATATGTGTTCTGGATTTGGTCTGACATCTCGTCAAAGCCTCCTTTCCTTGAGGCTATACACTTAAGGATGACGTGGGCCAAGTACTTGAACTGGGGGCACATGTTGCTCTTGTTGAGCACACCAGCATTGATGTCCCCAGCGTACTTGATCCGAAGAAAACATCCCCGCACAGTCAGGGGTTACAGCTTGGTTGGGTAGGCTCCGTCCTCACCAGGTCCAAGACCCTCCTCAGATCGTCTTCGCTAATCTCAATCTCTTGTTCGAAGATAGAGCTACGGATACAGTGGGGCTCAATGGACCTGTCAACTACATCACTTTTCCAGAAAGCCTGCTGAATAGATCTATACGGTGTGCATGGTGTAGAGATGGCCTTGAAAATCCTCGATCTGTGCAAAAAGGCAATAATCCCAGTGAACTTAGAAGCATTCCGGGATGTAGCATCAAGATGAGCACAAATGTTGTGCTTGGTGCTCATAGTCCATATGTTAGCCATGTTTCTATAACACAAGACACATAAATGTTAGATTTGTGTAAATGATGACATTTGACTCTTAAAGAACTTGGTTTATTTTGTTTATTCATGTGAATGGACAATACGACTGAGTCCTAGTCATACGATTGAGCTCAGTTGTAAGATTTAGCCTGCGACTGAGCTTAGTCGTATGTTATGCCATGCGGTTGAGCCAATCGTGCGACTGAACTCATACGCATGGTTCATTCGTGCAATTGAGTCATATGCCCAGCTCAGTCGTGCGATTGAAGTTCATCAGCACATCCATTCGCATAGAGCTCTGTTCGACACTTTAAAATCAAATCTTGGTCAAAACTTGATGTTAAACGTTGTGATTAGACTCATTAGACTTGCAGAAACTCAAAATAACACCTAATGTTCTTTAAATCAATGATTACATCCATTTAAGAGGTTTATTTTGAGGAGTTTTTCAAAGTTCTTGTTTTGAATGATTTCGGTCCTTAGGGTTTGATTAAACCAGGCATTGTTGTCGATTTCGGTCTCGCATTAAAAGTATATGAAGAGAGTAACAGTTAGTATCACAATCAATTGGTAAAATCAATCAAATGAAATTTGGGCAGAGTATCAGTATGTCCGTGCATATGAAGGGTGAGCGATTGAAGGGTGTTACAAATGCGACCGACTCCCCTCTATTTATACTGAGTTAACATTCAGTCGTGCGACTAGGCCCATTCACATGCTTCATTCGTGCGACTGGGGTTCAGTCATGTGACTGGCTCATACGGCCTCATCCATTCATGCGATTGGTTCATTCTGGTGATCCAATCGCATGGATTGCTCCATGCTTATGATCCAATCTTGCGACTGGTCCGTACTTATGGTTCAATCGTACGATTGGCTCCTACTTATGATTCAATCGTGCGATTGGCCCATACTTATGGTTCAATCGTGCGATTGGCCCATACTTATGATCCAATCGTGCGAATGGTTCATACTAATGAGTTTGACCTCGTACACTTTTAATCATACACGTTTAACTATTGATAAGACATTATGACCAATGATCATCTTAGACATGAACTTTTTAATTGAAAAACTGTTTGATCACCTCAGACGTGATCCTTTTAATTCCAAAAACCCGAATGGTCACCTCAGACGTGACCATTTTTAGTGAGTGATTCATAGATTTAATCTAGATGTATAGTTCGAATTTTACTTAACAAATGACTAAAAATTAAATAAAACAACTTGAAATTCAAACAAAACAATATATATTTTTGTATTTTTTATTGGAGATGGATTGAAATCTTTAAAAGAGCGTCTAACCGTTTTATCTTCCTGGACAGGACAACTTCAAGTTAATTTGATCATTTCTGGAGAGATTCATTATGGAATCATATAGGTATATCAAAATCATTTGGGACACTTTAACAAAATATTTTGATGCTTGATTCTTGTTTTGACGAAGAGTCAACAACAAGTTTAGAAAATCATACTAGAGCTATAAGATGCACACACTGATTTTGACTGTCAAGAGTGGCAGCCATGATGAATGTCAGTATAATTGTCCTCTTAAATCCATACATAGATTTTTGATAAAGATTGGTGATACATTAGGTTTGATTATTTCAACAAGTATTTGTGGATCCCACACTTATATGGTAATCAACATTCCTCAGGAGATTTTTGAGTGGTCTACGGGTATTTGAAAAGAAGAAATATGTCTTCGTAAGTGGCATACTTGATCCTTTGACTGTTGAGGCATTCGCTGATCTCGATCACGGCCTCCATCTTTTCAAGCCATCTAGTCAGGGCTACGGCTCCACCTTTGCCATCAAACTCTCTTGGTTTACAAGCCACAAATTCCTTGTATGAACATCCCTGTCTAGCATTCACAACCCCGGTCTCATTAACAATTCCAGTTTCATTACCGGTTGTACCACCATTCCCAGTCTCCTGATTGCTTTCGTTCCCAGTCGGGTTCCCATTATCCTCATTATCATTGCCACCATCCCCGTGGGGGTGAGAATTCTGAAGAGCATCGCTCACTTGGGCCACAATAGTTGGAATCAGTGCGGCCAGCTGTTGAGCGATTAAGGCTGCCATGTCAGAGTTTCCTGTTCCCTGATTGACATTGGTAGGACCATCACTTGTTCTCGGTGCTCTACCTCTGCCTCTGCCTCTGCCCCTCGGGGCTTCACTTCCGCCACTGTTGCTACGGGTGACTCTTCAAGGCGGCATGTTCTAATCATAAAAGTAGTAAACGCATAAGTTTTAACCATTGCAGGGCACATTATCCATGTCACATTATAGACTAACTTTCCGCATTAAGGCCATACTTATGGTTGTCACACATCGCTTACAAATCATGAAATTCTCACACCAAGTATAAGTAATGTCCAAACAGTAGTCCATCATATTAATGACATATCCATGCATGTAATCAAGTTTAGTCTAGCGGAGGTTGCCTATTTCCTCCTCTCTCGAGGTCTCAGACATAACCTCCTCGGAGTAAATCCCAATGTCTAAGGTCAAACGCAATAGCATGATCTATGAAGATCTCTTCGGGTTCAATACCCGGATTGATAAAACAACTCGGTGCGTAGAGGGAAACGGAAGATCCAATAGATGCATCCCGTAAAGAGTGAGCACAACGGCTCCCTCACAGGGTGAAATGATCACGAAACAGATAGATAAACGAACAAGTAATGAGGAACACGTATGAGATATAAAATGCACGCAACCCTGGCATGAAAATCTACATGAAGGTTACTAGGTCATAGTCTAGGTCAAGTGTATTGCCTAATCTCTATAACCAATGGCTCTGATACTAGTCTGTCACACCCCCGCTAAGAGCGGAAACACGGGGATGTAATAAGATGGGAATCGCCATAACACATGGTAAGCGATAGAGATGCAATAATAATAATGATGACAAGCATGTCATGACAACACCTGACAACAAGGGGACTTGTGTCGTGTTTAGTCAGTAATCATGACAACATAGCCATAAGCATAAACATGATATAAGATAAACATAGATAATAACATTGTATGAAATTCCCATAACCCGGGAACAAGTTACAAAGTGTAATGTTGTTTGAAACAGATACAACAATTGTTCTCAAAATGACAAGTTTAGCCCGAAAATGCATCCTAGGGTTTCCACTAAGGCAGCACACCTAGAACCTCAGCTAGCATGATCACCTGAAAAGATATGCTCAAAATGGTCAACAAAATTGTTGGTGAGCTCGCAGGTTTAAAAGTAAATAAGTATTTGATGTTGTATAAAGTTGTTGCAAAATACTGTGCATACAGTTATAAGTAAGCAAAATCACATGACAAGAGCTTTACAACCAAACCTAACGACGTACACAAAGAATCTTGTTGGAATATATTCACCCAAGGCCCGTTCCTGGCTTCTGTTGGTACTAACTAGTATACCAACACGAGGGTGGGGGTGTCAACCCAAGTAGTACTACCAATACCTATCCGTCGGTTCCCACATTGGAACTAAATAGTTGTAAGAAGGAACCACAAAGCAGACTCAAGCATGTATCAGATAAATACCCACAAAACAGTAGCACGTTGATTCCAAGTATGTAAATTGTATGTATGTTGTACATCATGAAAACGGGTGAGCATACTTTTCCCCCAAGTTTGTAATTGATTGTAAAGTACTATAAGCATAAAAAGGGGCCACGAAACTCACATGTAAGTGGTAAGTATGAATGATCAAGATTCCCAACAGTTGAATGCAATGAACAGTCAAACACCTATTAACAGTTATTGTTAAGCATTAATGACGTGTAAAGCGTATAATAATGTTTGGTCGGTTCGGGTTGTATCGAATCGGCCGTGGGTAGCACACACACAAGCGGACACACAAATAAGATCTTATGTAGATCCAAGTACTAAGAGTAGTCGTTATTACTTATAAAAGATAGCACTTGTTAAGTATTTGTAGTTTCAAATGGGTTGTCGATAATTGTAAAATGTTAGGTTGATTTCAATTGAAATAGTATGTGCATGTTGATAGCGCTGACTTTAATCTTTGTGGTCAAGCAATGACACTTTTAGTGATGTTACCTTATCATCATCAGGCGTTCAAGAAGGGAATGCACACACACAGCATCATCAGTCACACAACAGGGTCAGACGCTCGACTTAACACTCCATTCGTACGAATCAACCTTCAATCGTACAAATCAGCTTCATTGGCACGATTGGACCTTCATTCGTACGACTGGCATTCAGTCGTACCACACAACACCCAATCGCATGACTTAACCTCCATACGCACGAATCAACCTTCATTCGTACGAATCAGCTTCATTCGTACGACTGAACCTTCATTCATACGATTGGCCTTCAGTCGTGCGATACACAACAAGGACTTCCGGAATCATACAACAAACACACACAAACAAAAAACACACGCATAAAGTCATCACACGCACCCACACGACCTCTTGTGTTCGGGTTGACCCGAAAACCCGAAACCCTAGAAATGGATAGTAGTAAAACGAGCAAGAAATGGACAACCAAGGTTGTCTACCTGCAAGGATGAGTATACTAGGTTGTAGACGAATCCTAGACAAAGAAAACGAGACCAAAGGGAGCGTTTTGGTGTAAGAGTGAAGAGATAGGTGAAGAAGAAGAAGAAAGTGAAGAAGAAATGGAGAAGATGGAGAAAAATAGCTGGGGGTTTTTATACCCATCCCAGGTTTGCAAAATGTCAATTTTAGTCCCTGCACTTAACCCCCGAGTTCCCAAAGTTTGTTTCGGTTGAAGACGACTTTAAAATGTTCGTTATATTAATGTTAAAAGCATGTTTTATGGTAATTGATACTTAAAATGATTTTATTAATGATAATGGTTATAATTAAAATGATATATTTGGTGATAATGATGATGAAATTTATAAATGGTTTAGGCTTAGCACACGTTCACGGAGGAAGTACAGGCACAAGGGTAATAAAGCAAACATGATTCCTTAATACAGGAGTTCATGAAGAAGAGGAAGAATAATTAAAATAATTCTATGGTTAATTATGTTGTTCGACGGACCTTATGGTGACGGATGTCACATTTATGCTAGTAGACACTATGATTTCTGTATTACCTTTGATGTTTTTAGATGATTTGGATATTTTATGCTATTTTGTTTGGATTAACTTATGATGTTTTTGGATATTTAATGTATTGAAATTGGATATTTATGTTATTTGATTTGGATGAACCTTTAATCAAGTTTGTATATATTTATGAAAGTTATGATATATCATTTACAAGAAAATGTTGAATAACATTATAAAAAGCAAATATTTTGAAAAATTTAGACAATCTTTGTAGCTAAATCCGTAACAATAATTTTATAAAATCCGTAGCAAACTAATTGCAAATCCATAACAAAACTCGTAAAAAAATCATAACAAACTCATAGCAAAATTCTAGCCAATTTTCATAGCCAAAATATAGAAAATCTATAGCTAAATTTCATAACAAATTTTTGTAGCAAATTCCTAGAAAAATCATCGATAGCAAAACCGTGGTTAAAATTCATAGCAAAACTGTAACAAAAATTCTGTAGCCAAAATCAAACAAAACTCTATAGCAAACTCCATATCAAATATTCGTAGCCAAATGCGTAGCCAAATTAGCGACGCCAATTGTGAAGCTAAACCCGTAACAAATATTAGTCTGTTATTCCGTAGCAAGACAAATTAGCGATGAAAGTATCATCTACAAACCAAATTCGTAGCAAACACTTGTTTTGCTATAGGTTAGCTACGGATTTGACCGTAGCAAATACATTTTTCTATAGTAGTATATTTCAAAAAATCAAAATAGATGAAGATATAGATATAAAGATTAATGATCTTATCCAATTCATATCTTTTTAATCTGGACAAACCTAAGTTAGAAGTGAAGTTAGGCATGAGAGAAACAATCTCTTAATATATTACAACATGAAATATTAACTAAGATTTCATTGCAAGCCTAACACATATAACATAATGCACCAACATAGTTCACATGAGGAAAAATCTTTTAAGAGAACCGACATATTTAACTAAAATATATTACAATGTTGAAAATGTTATCAAGACTTGTAAAACCAACAACCTAGTAAAATCTATGAGCCAGCTAACCAACTAAGTGAAGCAACAAATCGGAATGGACATAGGGATTAGAAGCAAAGCCGCAAACACGAAGCAAAGATCTAGACAGATGTTTCAAAAAGAAAAGCAAAAAGCTACCTTTATGCATAACCAACGGAGCAATATATAGAAGTTCTTGAAGTAAAAGTCTTTATGCTAAAAAGCTTGAAGCTGAGAATTTAAAACATAAGTTGTTCTCAGCATAAAAATCAAACTTGGACTTAATTGTTAATTGTTTAGAAAAGTCACAGTCTCACCAAAGAAAGTTTCACCCAAATCGGAAAAAAAATCTATAATCAAAATTATGAATATTGTTGATTTATGTCAAAGAAACCATGATATAATATGATGAAACTTTCTTAATTCATTACCTAAAAAGATGGTTAGAGAGATTATATACTAGTATGTCTAATGCACCACCACCCTAGAGTTGGTTTTCATCAAACTTTCTATAGCATTCAGCCACAAGTAATATTATATATATATATATATATATATATATATATATATAATATATATATATATTAAAAAAATAAAAATAAAAATAAAAATAAAAATTGAATAGGTATAACTGTAACGGTAGAGACATATGAAAGTGGAAAACGTTCTTCTAGACATTGGCATTTAAATACAACATGCATAGAAGTAAAAACAAATGGGTGATAACTAAAGTGATATAGCAAACTAATACATAAATGTGTACCACAAATTGTTGTTGAAGCTAATATTTAAACAAAAGTCAAAGCTCATTCTGCAAGCACCAAACAAACCTAGAATGAGCAAAATTAGCAAAATGGTGACTTAAACCCTACAGAGAAGTCGTTGGTTCATTGTAGCTTATACACTTGAGCCATCCATCAGTAACATAACAACAGAAAGTCGCAAGTGGTGTAGAGCAGTTGCGATCGACCAAAGAACGGATTCATGTATATGCTTGCATGTAACATTTCATCCAATTGAATCTTGTACCACGTTGATTGCCTCGATTGCCTACCATTGTCATCAAGTCTCCACTGAATTATTGATTAAGGTGTGACTTGAAATGATAATGAAATCTTTTGGTGTCGGAGGTGGAGAAGAGAATCGCAAGAAAGAGAAATGACATCTTATTTGTTGTTCCAAAGTTTGGTATATCAGTGACCATTATAAACAAAGTTAACTTCAGTAAACAGAGAACATATTATTCATTAATCAAGGCCGTCAACATCTACAATTTAGGCAATAGAAAACATATTAAAATCTTGAAAAGTAATAAAGTGTGATTACTTTCATGTACACCCTTTGAAAATATTCACCAAGCCAGTGAAATTAGATGTTATAAAAGAGTGCAAAGAGAATTAGTCCCGTGGATGGTGATTGTAATAGTCTCAAACAAAAAGTTAAAGAATATATGAACAATGATAAACTTCATCAACAAATTAAACTACTAAATTTAAGCACTAAACTAAAATATATTCAACAACAAAATCATAATATCAATTGAACAAATAAACACCAAAAGCATCAAAGGCTAAGAAAATAACATAGAACTTAAGAGATTACTAAATATGTAAAGTGAGTCAAGCATCATTAAGTCGTGTAAGTAAATGGATGACCACAATTAGGGCTTTCTTTAGCACATTCTTAGCCGCAAGTATTACATGAAAGCAAAATTGCAAAAACCGGGTGTTAGGGTACCGTGTACGAACGGAGTACTATCTGATTCTACATTTATACCGGATCAAATAGTGCGGAATCCTATCTGATTAGCGATCCAATCAATGAGAACGATAACCCGATTGAAATAAGATTGAACTAAACGTTAAGAACGAGTAGGAATCGATCAGAAACGAACTATGAACTTGGACAGGCTGTTTGGGACGCTGTGGATGGCTAGGATTTATGTGTATGCGTATATCTCTCAAAGTCTCTCATTTCTCCACGAATTAGGTGGTATTTATAGGTTAGTGGTTTCCATTCGTACGACTGAATCATGCGATTGATCCATACGCACGACTGAAGGTTCAATCGTGCGAATGAGTCAATCTTATGTCTCAATCATACGACTGATCCAGTCTCCTGGTTCAATTGTGTGACAGGTTCAGTCTCCTAGTTCAATCATACGACTAGTCCATAAGCATGATATATTCATGTGTATGGTCCATAAGTATGGACCATTAGTATGAATACTCATCCGACTAGGTTGAACACATTACTCAATCATTATTGACTTAGAATTGTGTTCAACAATCTTAAACCTATGTAAGAAGTTCATACATATGAACTAAATTTAAATAAACATCAAAGCATAAATCATATTTCATTACTTTGTTACATTACACATATGTAAGACATGAAAGACTTTTACATTTAAGCACATAAACTAGGTACACATGTATCTACAAACTCCCCCTTGGACCTAGTTTATTCTATCGTCTAACATTCTTCACATGTTCTTCGAACTTCTTGTACTTCTCTTCTCTTGTGACTCCTGCATGTATCTCGAATGCAAAGCAAAGTCGTATACCATTTTGAAATTGAAGAGCTTGTACAATGTCCTGCGTGTCATAGAACAGTGGCCACTTGTATAAAGTATAGACATCTTCAGCCGAAAAGTTAGTGAGCCACATTAGGTTGAATACCCTGATTGTCTCTATTTCCCTTCTTTGTTCAAAACTATGACCGCTTCCCTTGTCCTCCAGTCATAATACCACCATTTGAAGTGTGGAGTGAAGTCCTGAGGCATTCCCCTAAGGTAATCTTGGACATTGTGCACGGAGGACTCCACTTCAGCACTACTTTAGGCTTTCCAGATATAGGATCCACTTCAGACTTATGAATGAAACTCTTCGGTTGTTGAGGTCTGAAGTTCACCCACCTGGTGTGGTATTCCTTCTTCAATGCAGCCTCAAACCAACCTGACATCTTTCTTGGATTAGCATACAACAAATCTAAGCATGCCAGTCGGTTGAGCTCAAAACCAGGAAGAGTCTTCAGATCATGTGGATATCTGAAGTACTCAATCCCTTTCTCCCTTTTCACAGCATAAACATCCAAATATTCAAAATATGCCCACGCTATAATCTTGCTAGACACTTTCTGATGTCTTTTGACTCTATAAAGCTTTGTGTAGGCATTTGCTTTTAGGGTGCGTGTTGGGCTTTCATCTCTGGAAAACAAGCTGCCCATTCAGCTTTCTTGATATCAACATTAGCATCCAAAGCTTGGGCTTGGCTTTCATCTTTTCATTTCTCTTTTTCCATCTCTTCCAGCTTCTCAAATGTAGTATCACCCAAGTTAGGGATAACATTACCTTCATGGTCAGTGTACTCTGGATAATGCTCTGCTGTGACATCCTCGATCTCAATCTCATCTACATCGTTCAGCTCATCATCACTCACAACATCAACTTCTGGAGCATCTTTGACAAGCTCGTCAGGATTCAGTCTGAACATTTCAGCGAGCTGCTCATCTGTTAGATCATGTATAATCTCTCCTTCCTCTGGTGTGTAGCTCACAGATCTTCTAACAATCCCTTGCAAGTCAAAAATCATGGTAAGTTGAGTCTTGACTTGCTAAAGGGGAGCAACATCATATTCATCTGTCTATTGATCTTCATATGTTTGATTAAACATTAAGCACATCACATATAAATCATTAATCAAGACATTTACACATCAATAAACATTAATTACATTAATGTCATATATAATTCAAGTACAAAAGTTTTAAATACAAAGACAACTAATCATTACTATTGTCTTGATCTGTCGTCTCTTCAGCTGAAGGAGCTGAGGACGAGGCTGTTGATCTTGGTTTCGCTTTGTTCGCTTCTCCTATGCTTGAGTGGAGGCTGATGCAGCAGCATCACCTTGTTGATCGTCATCATCCTTTTTATCTTTACCACTCAGTCCTCCTTCATCAACATCTTCTTCTTCATCAGATTCATCTTCATCATCATCATCACCATCCTTAATATTTAACGTTTCACTCTTTGATCCCTTAAGCTTTAGCAAAATCTTCTTATTCTTCTTCTCCAAATCCTTTATCCTCTTAACGAAGCCAGCACCAACTCATTTTGACTAGTAAGTGCATGGTGGGCTCGGCCTAGAGCTCTCTCATATTGGGCACTCTTCTCGCTGAGCTGTACAATCTGCTTTGCCTGAGCTGCATTCACCTCTATCAGCTTGTATAGCTAAGTAGCCCTTAGCTCATCGATGGCAATCAGCCTTAGCACAATGCGGTTGAGGTTAGCAAGTTGTTCGTCTAACCCGATATTGGGTAGAGAGGAGCCATAGCCATTTGGGCTTGGGTGGAGGTACCAGCTTGTTGAGGGGTGGTTATGGTGGTAGATGTGGTGAAGATGGGAGGTGGAATGGGAGTAGATAGTGGTGGAGTGGCTGTGGTAGTGGTGGTAGGAGATGTGGTAGTAGTGGTGGGTGGAGTGGTGGCTGTAGTTGTGGTGTGGCAGTGGTGGTGTGGCAGAAGATGTGATCACAGTAAACCTTGGCCTCTTACCATTTTTGCCATAAGGGTGAGCCATTCTCTTCTTTCTTAAGCTCTTAGGAATAGTAGCTCCCCCTGGACCGATGGGCTGGTCAGGTATGTAAGTAGGGTCGATGACATCAGTATCACCTGCAGAACTAGCTGGGCATCCACCGACCGCCTCTATACCCTTCTCAGTGGCCACAACCCTACTCCCAACAGTCTTTACCAGTGGCTCATCATCAGACTCTTCCTTTTCATCAAGCAGGAAGTCTTGGTGGAAGCCAGCCTTCTCTGTTACACCAGGTGCCTCACCACTTTGACCATCATCATGGTCGTCATCATTGTCGTCTTCTTCATCATTGGGTAGCTCAATTGGCTCAACATCTAAGTCACTATCATCGTGATGCCACTTCTTGTGAGAGGGCGCCACATAATCTTCACCTGCCAAATGCCCGAACAATCTCCTAACCGGGGGCTTCACCTGGTTCCCCGGTAGACCTTCATCCTACCCTATGTGGTGTCATCCATAACCGCCAAAATCACAGCATTGTCTTTCTCCTTTGGCAGCAAAGGAAGCTTCTCATCAATAATCATCTGTAAAAACCTCGGGTACATGCAGAAGCATTCCTTGCCCTTAGCCTCGATGTTCTCGATCATGTAGGAGAACAACATGTGAGAGAAACTGAACGGGTGGTTCAGTACAAGAGCAACATATGCATTCTAGATTTGATCAGACATCTCATCAAACCCTTCTTTCCTTGATGCTATGCACTTGAGAATGACATGAGCCAAGTACTTAAACTAGGGGCACAGGTAGCTCTTGTTGAGCACACGTTGATGTCCCCAATGTACTTCATTCGCAAAAGCATCCCCGAACGGTCAAAGGGTGTAGCTTGGTTGGGTGGGCACCATCCTCACCCAGATTCAGGACTCGCCTAGATCGTCAGCAGTAATACTAATTTCCTTCTCGAAGCTCCGAATACTATGAGGCTCAGTGGACCTGTCAACTGTAGCACCTTCCCAGAAGGTTTGCTATAATGATCAGTATGGCGTGTAGGGTGTAGATATGGCCTTGAAGATCCTCGATCTCCTCAGAAAGGCTATGATGACAGCAAATTCGGAAGCATTCCGAGTAGTCGCATCTAAGTGAGCATAGATGTTGTGCTTCGTGCTCATCGTCCATCTATAGGCCATGTTGCTGCAACACAAGAAACATATAAGTTAGATTTATGCATAACAGAAGATAGTTTGAACTTAAGTTGTTTTGATTATACTGGTTCGATCATGCGACTGAAACATAGCACTGAGTTTTAGTCGTACAATTGAGTTCATTCGTCCGATTAAGCCTGCGACTGAGCTTAGTTGTATGCTACACTATGTGGTTGAGTTAGTCATGCGACTGAACCTATATGCATGATTCATATGTGCGATTGAATCATTCGCCTGGCTCAATCGTGCGACTAAAGTTCATTAACATGACCATTCGCATCTTACACTGTTGAACACCATAGATATGAATCATTTTCAAAACTTTATATTAGACTTCATGTTTAGACTCATTAGACTCGCAGAGACTCGAAATAACACTTAATGTCCTTTAAATCAACGTTTATGTCCAGTTAAGTGGTCTATTTTAGGGTTTAGCCTCGGTTCTAGGTTTTAGCACAATCGGTCCTAAAGATGCGATTAACATGTTCATATGGATCGATTTCAGTCGCCTAGTACCTGTAAATGAGTAGAATGCACGTTAGTATCACAATCAGTAGGTAAGAACAGGCAAATGAAATTTGGGTAGAGTTTCTGTGAGTATGGGCGATTTCAGAGAACTTGAAGGGTGGTAAGGGTTACGACCGACTGACACCCTTATTTATACTATTTTAAATGCCAGTCATGCGACTGTACCCATACTTATGCTCCAGTCGTGTGACTGGTCCCATACTCATGCTTCAGTTGTGCAACTGGGGTTCAATCGTGCGACTGGCTTATACTCCTTCATCCATCCGTACGATTGGTTCAGTCTTGTAGTCCAATCGCATGGTTGTCCCGTACTCATGGTCCAATCCTGTGACTGGCTCATACCTATGGTTCAGTCGTGTGATTGGCTCATCCTTATGATTCATTCGTACGATTGGCTCAAACTTATGAGCTTGAACTCTTACACTTTCAAACACTTAACATTTTTAACTATTGATTATAACATTATGACCTTTGATCATCTCAGACATGATATTTTTAATTTAAAACCAATTGGTCACCTTAGACTTGACCCCTTTTTAGTGAATGATTCACAAAATTCGTCTAGTTGAATAGTCTGACGTCTGCACTACAAAAGACTAGAAAATTAAAAACAACTTTGAAATTTAAAAGAAAAACAAGACATATTTTTGTTGTTTTTGGGTTTGAGCAGAACAACTTCAAGTTAATTTTATCAGTTCAAGAAAGATTCATTATGGAATCATACAGGTAAATCATAATCATTTGGGAACCCCTTTTAATATGCACTTTGATTCTAGATTCTTGTTTTGTTTGAGAGTCAATAGCATTTTCAAGAAATCATACCAGAGCTATAAGATGCACACAATGATTTTGACTGTCAAGAATTGCAGCCATGATGATTGTCAGTATACTTGTCCCCTTAAATCCATACACAAATTTTTGACTCATATGGTGATGTATTAGGTTACATATTTCAACAAGCATTCGTGGATCCCACACTTATATGGTAATCAACATTTCTTAGGATATTTTTGAGCGGTCTACGGGTATTAGACAAGAAGAAACTATTCTAAGAGTTTTCAAAGCGATGCCAAGCCTCAGGTCAGTGTCATCGCACAGCAGAGAGGTGCAAACAACAATGAGTTCTATTATATTTAGGTTATGTTTATCCTCAGGTTAGTGCCACCACACAGCAGAGAGGCACATAACCTATCTTCTTGTTATAGCATTTATTTTTCTTTTGCACACAACGCACCAATAACATTATCCATTAGTTTGATTTCTTTTAGTAGTTTTTTCATGTGCTTTGCTCATATTTATGGTCATCCGCACATTTGTGGCGTTTATTTTGCTTGTCACCCCTTATTGGAAATGTGTTGATTGTGTTAACCAGGGATAAGATTAGAACCCATAGCAAGTTGAACAAATTAGTTTGAATTTTCATTCTCCAATGAAGTCTACTCATCTATTGTGTTGAATCTACCGGCACATCATATAATGAACTAGCAACCTCTAAGTCTACTTTCTCTATGTTACCTCAGTAGCAGAGTAGTTTAACTATCATTTTTCTTTTGTTGTGCTTAGACTTTCAGACTTGTAATCTGAATTCAGCATTTTGAACAAATTAGTTTTGACGTTCCAAACATAAGCTTTGAATCATAATCACAGATTGATTTCATTTCTTTTAGCCCACCTGCCCTTCCCCTCGTTTTTTTAAGTATTTAAATACTGCAATGAATTAAATACTAATCTAAAACTATTCTCCCCTTAAAATTCTAAAACCAAAAATCTTTTTGTGTTTTTGGATTTTAATAGACAGGAAAATAAAATAAAATAAAATAACTAATAAACTAAGAAACTAATTATCGGACTAAGGACTATCGTCTTCTTGGATCACGTCACTTTTTTTTCACGCCATTAACCTCTAAAAGATATAAAAACCTAGGTTTGTCGAATGCTTTTGTGAAGAGGTCGGCGCGTTAAAAATCATTATTAGTTTTAACAACATCGATTAATTACTTTTTAAAACAATCACGTATAAAGTGATATTTAATACAGATGTGTTTTGTTTTAGGATGTTGGACCGGATTTTTGGTTACAACAATTGCAGCAGAATTATCAACAAAAATAGGGGTGTTATAAAATTACAAACTGTAGTCACGCATTTGTTGTTGAATCCAAATGATTTGAGAACAGCAACTTGCAGTAGCAACGTATTCAGCTTCACATGCTAACAGAGCAACTGAGGTCTGCTTCTTACACTGCCAGGTGACTAACCGTCTACCAAAGAACTGACATCCCGCTGATGTTGACTTGTAATTCATTTTGAAACCACCATAGTCCGAGTCACTATATGTTGTAAGCTCAAAGTTATCGTCATGAGGATACCACAACCCAAGTGTTGGAGTACCCTTAAATAACAAAAAATCCTTTTAACCCTGATGAGATGATTTACTTTTGGTTTCGCCTGATATCTGGAGCAAAGACACGTGGCATATATGATATTAGGACACGAGGCTGTGAGGTACATGAGAGATACGATCATTCCTCTGTACGTGGCGGCATCAACCAGATCACCATTTTCGTCGGGTGTCACGTCATGGTTTGTGGCAAGAGGAGTTCCAGCTGCCGCAACATTCTCCATGTCGAATAAACTGAGGATGTCTCCTACATATTTAGTCTGACGTAGGAAGATTCCTTTTGGTGTCTGATCCACGTGTAAACCGAGAAAGAACTTCATCTCCCCCATGGCACTCATCTCAAACTCTGCTTTCATTACAGATTCGAATTCTTTACATAATTCTTCGTTTTCGGAACCGAAGATTATGTCATCCACAAAAATCTGTACCAGCAGTAAATCTCCATTCTTTTCTTTGATGAACAATGTACAGTCAATAACTCCTCTGCGAAAACCATGTTTCACAAGATGAGTTGAGAGTTTCTCATACCAGGCTCTAAGGGCTTGATGGAGCCCATAAAGAGCCTTGTCCAGCTTGTAAACTCTATCCCGATGATAAGGATCCTCAAATCCTTCGGGTTGACTGACATAGACTGTTTCATAGATTTCACCATGAAGGAATGCACTCTTCACATCTAGTTGATAAACTTTAATCTTCATGTAGGATACATAGGCTAGAAATATACGTATTGCTTCCATCCTTTCCACCGGTGCAAACACTTCATTATAATCTATGCCTTCGACTTGTCAAAATCCTTGAACTACAAGTCAAGCCTTATTCCTGATTATGACCCCTTGGTCGTCTTTCTTGCACTTCAGCACCCATTTAGTGCCAATCACCTTAGCACCTTTTGGTTTGTCCACAAGGGTCCATACTCCTAACTTCTTGAACTGTAGGAGTTCTTCTTGCATCGCACTGACCATGCCTCATCATTTAAGGCATCACTCATATATTTTGGCTCAAATTGAGACACAAAACATCGATATGCACCATTGTGAAGATATCCTTTTTCCATGACTAAGGCATAATCAGCTGAGTATAGCTGATTTCTTGTATGTACTCCGGATCTAACATCCCCAATGATGTTTTCCAAGGGATGATAAACATTTATCCGAGATCTGAGAGTTGTGGAATAGCTACCTCAGTATCCAGATTGTTAAACCCAGGTTCAGTATCTGTAGCTGTTGGAGTATGAGGTTCCGAAGTGTCAGAGGCATCAGGATTTGATGCTTGTGTACTTTCATTGGTGGGAACCTGTTCCTCCTGGTCCATATTTGTAGTCTCAACTGCTTCATCATCAGAGGAAGAATCACTTACTTCAAGGTCTCCCCCTGAAGGGCTAGAAGTAACATCTAATGGAGCAGTTGATGTCGAGTCTGGTGGAGGAGTGTTTACAACATCATACATCATCCTAGCAGAAAGCTCGTCATCAGTATGAGAAGGCGGCAGATTGAAGGATTTAAAGAATCCGTCGTAGTTGAAGAAGAAAGATGGTCCTTTTCCAGGAGGGGGTGGTGTATCTTTGAACATCAACGTTGCACCACACTTCTACCTGACCCATTGAGTTGTTATACACTCTCTTGTCTGGTATACTGTATCCGAGAAAGATACCTTCCTCTGACTTCTTACTGAAGTTCCCCGTCTGAGTTTTCTTCAACAACGCGCACGATGCGCCAAACGGTTCTAGATACTCCAAGTTGGGTTTACGTCGCTAGATCAGTTCATAACATGTTTTCCCATGTCGTTTGACCACTAAGACTCGATTGAGCGTGTAACAATCATTAGCCACTGCCTCATTCTAGAATTGAATAGGCAATTTTGAGTCCGCTAGCATTGTTCTTGTAGTCTCTATCAAGCTCTGATTTTTCCATTCAGCAATGACATTCACCTATGGAGTGTAGGCAGAGGTAAATTGATGTACAATTCCTTTCTCTCTATAGTATGCCTCCATCCACTGATTCTTGAACTTTGTGCCGTTGTCTGATCGAATCTGTCTTACTTTCAGCTTGTAGAGGGATTCCAAAGTAGTTACTAGATGTTTGAATAATTCAAAAGTTTCTGATTTGGCTTTCAGAAACATCTCCCAAGAGAATCTTGAGTAATCATCTATTACTACAAAACAACACAGATCTCCAACAATGCTCTTTGTCATGACAGGGCCAAACAGATCCATGTGTAGAAGCTCAAGAGGCATATCAATAGAATTAACTTTCTTTGCCTTGTGAGCTTTCTTGGTTTGTTTCCCTTTCTTACATGCTATGCAGAAGTCTGGAAGCTGGAAGTTCTTGACATTTACACCATTCACTAAATCATTCTGAACCAAATGATTCATCTTCCTAGGATTGATGTGTCCTATTCTCCTATGCCATGAGACTGAACCCCTCTCAGTTGCCTTTGAAAAGAATCATTGAACAGTGTGATTGGTTATGGAGACTTTTGATAGATCCAAGACATACAAGTAAATATATCTTGAAGCTGACATGAGAACCTTATCCTCCTCAATCACATAGTCCTTCTTCAACATGTAGCACTTTTTGTTGTCAAATACAACTTTAAATCCTTTATCACAAATATGGGACTCTGATGTAAGTTGTTTTGTAGTTGTTGAACGTAGTTGAGTTTGTCAAACTTTACTTTCTCGTTTCCCACTTCGCCTTGTGCGGTGATGTAACCTCTTTGTTTCCAGTAAATGAGACATGTCCCTCTTGAATTTGTTTAACGTTAAAAAGGAGGGACGAATTCCTGGTCATGTGCCTGGACGCCCTATTATCAATAATCCAGGTATTAGTGATAGCGCTGTAGCAGACACCCTGCACATTCACAAAAACTTATTAGTTTAGATTTGGGACCCAAGCCTTAACTGGCTTGGGTGACCCAAAGGAATCACACATCATAAACTCAACCCATTGTCCTTTAGAGGATGAGGGCATATCTTTCTTCTTATTCTTCTCACTATCAGACACTTTACTTGATTTTTCTTTCCATAAGCCAGTTTTATGTAGGGCCTGTTTGTGGTAAAGAGAAGACTGACTTATGGTATGAACTTTAGGTTCACTAACACTCTTAGGTGGAGTATTAGATCTTACTTTAGAAAAACTTGTTTTGCATTATAAAGTTCAATTTTCTTTCTAGGCGTCTGATAATAAGGATAAGTAGAAGAGATATGTCCTCTTTTTCCACAACTGTAGCAAGATCTCACTTCTACAGATAGAAGAAAACTTTTATGTGATGTTAAGTTTGGTGAAGGTGTGAGGTGTGTCTGGTTGGACTGTGACACTTCGCTTTTAGATGTTTTAGCCTTATTAACAAGATTAATTGTTTAACATTTTGAACATCTTTACCTTTTATTTTATTTGGACTTTGATGATTAACATGTTTGGGGTTAATTTGTTTAGTCATTTTGGGTTCTGAAATTTACGTTTGTTTGAACATCTTTACTTTTAGATGTTTGGACTTTGAAATTTCGTCTCGTCCTGATCCTTGTGTCATCTAATTTTCGCATTTTTAAGTTCTACGTGTTAATATGATTCTAACGGATTATTATATGCTATATAAAATTATTTAATTCATATATAAAATTAAGGCTATTTAGTAGACATTAGGCAAAGGCGAATGATTTTTTATTTTTGTTATGTTCTTACGTAAGATGTATATTTTATATTTTTAAGTCTTTCGTCCAATTCTAAACACACAACCATCATGCTAAGTCCAAATCGATGAACGTCTACTGTCACCTTGTCAAATCCATATATTTTAATATTGAGTCCATAATACATAGTTCTAGAACTTTGCGTGTCTACACGCGTCTAATATACTATTCTCAGACCAAGCCAATATTAGGTCAACTTTCAAGTCAAAGTTCATGTGTAGACCAAATTAAAGTCAAAGAGTCAAAGTCAAAAAGTCAAATCAATGGTCAAAGTTAATGGTCAATGCACCTATTTTGATGACGGATGTCACACCTAAAAGGATGCCTTGAAGAAACCTAGCAAAAACAAATGAAATTACAAAAATAACCCTGTTATAGTTCATCAACTTTCTTTATTAATTAATATATAGGTAATAGTATGATTAAGAATCATTTTTATATAAATGATTTTAAAAAGAATATTTTTGTATTCTAAGTGTTAACTTTTATAAAAAAGCATTCTCAATGTATATTAAAAATAAAAGAGTAATAGCATTCATAGTAGGTTTCTTATCTTTATTCATATAATTACACTAAAAATCACTACATTTTCTCTCTTTTTTTTCAATTAAAGAATACTTTTTATACCCTTATCATTACTTTTTTATCTCTCATTCACTTACAACCACTTTAAAAAATATTAAAAGATTTATAAGGATTGAACAATGATTCTTCAAATATACCAATCCATAATAATATTTTCTCTCTCATTCACTCACAACCACTCAAAACCACTCCATATAATATACCAAACACACTCACATACTTTTAAGGACTCCACTATGGATGCTCTAATAGATTGAGTTGACTCGTTCACTAGACACAATCATTTTTACTAACATGTTATTGTTTTTATTAGTCGTACTACATGGATACTAATCTAGTGTACTATTATATAGTATGAATAAAGCAACTCCATGAACAGTGAAAAATGGCATTTTCGTTATTTCCTTGTCAACGAGGGTTGGTTTGGTCTTTTTGGATTTCTCTATATTTAAACCTAACCATTAATTGGAGAGAGAAAGAGGGATGACAGATGAGGGGAGATAGTCCATTTGGGTGACCGTTGGTGCGCCGCCACTATCGCACCACCATCGTCACCGTTGATATTGGATGCACGTTTTGGGCTTCTCTCCATTTCAACCCTTTTTCTAGATTAGAGGTTGAGGGGAGATGGTCCGTTTGTTCACCGCCCGCACTGTCTCCACCGTCTACAGGCCACACGTGGTCTATGCTGTCGGTGGTTAGTTGCTAGTTTTGTGTGTGGGTTGCAACTCTTATGGACCCCATGTATCGCAACCGTCTATGGATGGTGGTGCATGTTGAAACCAACGAAGATATGTCAATTTAGACACAACTAGTGTTCTACCGACCACCTTTAGTGGCATCTGCGTGACCCTCACGTCTGGTTCTTCCCGTCTTTTGCTTAATGATGATGGCACCTAACACACATAAGAGCCCTAATCTTTGATGATGTTTTTTAGTCACTAACATTAGTGTTGTTACTTCCTGTGTTTATTGTTGGTTGGTTTATCTGATGGTTGTTTAAAAGGTATGTTTCGGTGGTCCCATAATGTCATGGCTGTCAGCCGCCATTTATGGATGGTGATGCATGTTATTCCCGGCTTAGATCGGTTGATTATAACATCGTCTATGGCTAGTTGGATGCCTTTGATGGCGTGTGCGTACCAGTGATACTAATCGCATATGAAAGACCCTTGGTTTCATGCTGATGATATGGTTTAACGGTGAGTGTTGGTGATGTTTTGCATGTGGTTATTGTTATTCCTGCTTTTTGATGATTGTACACTAATGACTTTAGGGGTAAAAGAAATTTTCTTATAGCTTTAGTACATTCGAATGGTTTTGCTACAAGGTTTTGTTATTTTTTGTGAGTAATGTGATCTCATTTATGTTGATGATTTGACATTGTTTTGGTTTATCTACGGTTATAATGAGACAAAAGCGATGTTGTTTGTCTTGGCTTGGCACACCGTTTTAAGTGTGTAGCCGCAACATGATATCAATTCAGAGCCAACTTGTAACAATATGTGTTTTGGCTATAATGGTCTAAACGTAATGCTACAAATATATGCGTTTGTCTGAGCCCCAGTTTACTCCGTTTTTAAGGCGCGCAATGCGCGTGGGCATACAGTCTAGTTATTATAAACGTATTAGTATCTTTGTATTCTTATAGATTGTAGTATTGATTATGAGTTGTAATAATATTGTGAATATTAATTTTAGTAATTGATATAGATAGATGGTTTATAGTGATAAAATGAGTAAATTACTATTTTGACCCCTAGGGTCAAAGTCATTTAACCCTATTAGTTCAAAAAGGAGTCTTTTGACATATCAGACCTTGGGATTGCATATTGTAACAATTTTGGCATTTAATACTAACTCTATTAGTTTATTTTGTTAAGTATAAGGGCATTTTCGTCCATTTACATCTCAGAGGTTAGTTGTGTAAATTACAAAATGACTACTTATGTAATTACTCAAATTTACAAACAGCCCCCGTCGTATTCTCTTTTTTGTTATTATTTATGATATTTTTATTTGTATATTTTAAAATGTTTTTAATATCATTTTCATAAAAAATGTACTTGGTTTTTTTGTTATTTGAATATCATTTTTGTTATTTGAATATTATTTTTTGTTATTATTTATGATATTTTTATTTGTATATTTTTTATTTTAATTATTCTAAAATATATTTTTTCCAAAAGGTTTAAATCTTTCATTTCATTACAAATTAGATTTTTTTATTTTTTTTTTAGTTATTCTTATGTTAATTATCTAATAAAACACGTTATAAATATAAAAATAACTATGACTTAATTAAAGCTTTGAATTTTTATAAACGAATTTCCAAAATCATTCAATTTTCAAACTTTTTTATATCGTTCGTCCTTTTTAAATCTACCATTTCATTAAAAAATACAAGTTAGAAATATTCTTTTTGTGATTTTGTTTTTTATTATCATTTAATAAAATGTATTATAAATATAAAAATAAATATATCTTATTTAAAGATTTTGTTTTATAAACGTACTGTTTATCAAACTCTTTTGTTTTTCAACCTTTTTTCATATTGTTCGTCTTTTATAAATATTTCATTCTATTATACAATACAAGATAGGAATTCTAACTTGATAAAAACTTAAAATTTTAAACAACTTATAAACATAATCGTTACAAAAATAACAATTAGAAATATAGTCATTTCAAATATATATTATATTGTATTACTTACTTATAGTCGTTAGCAAAAAAGTTCAAAAAATAAATGATTTTAGAAATATGTGGTAATTGAAAAACGAACAATTTTAAACAAAGGAATGATTTTGAAATAGAACAATTTGAAAAATATGTTTATAAAAAAAGTAACATCTTTAAGAAAAGAAGTTAAGAAATGAACAGTTCTCAAGAAGACGAAGTTAAGAAAGATTGTATAATACAATGAAAGGTTTTAAAAGGATCAAAGTTTTAAAACATTAAAACTTATATTGTATAATTTAATGAAAGATTCCTGACGAATGATTTTGTAAAATAAGTTTATAAAAAGCGATAGAAAACCAAAATAATAATATATTTTCTAAGTGGTATTGTATAATGAATCAAAATACATTAAAATGGTTGAAAGATATAAAAAAATGAAAGATTAATGATTCTGGAGAAGATATAAATGAAAAAATAAATGATTTAAAATTTGGTATCTTTTTATAAAAACACATTTTTAATTGTATATTTTTAATTATATAATTAAAACCTTCTTTAATTTGGAGTTGTTTTTGTTAATTTAAATAATTGCATAAATAGCCTTCAATGTTAAAAAAACTTTTTAACTTTCAAAACAGCCCCTTCAGTAAAAAAAATCAAAATACCATTGCACTTAACTGACAGAGTTAATGGTTATGAGCCAAAACTGTTATAAGATGCAACATTATGGTTTGATATATCAAAAGATTTTTTTTGGGCTAATAGGGTTAAATTACCTAACCTCAGGGGCCAAAATAGTAATTTACTCTAATAAAATTGGTTTTCTATTCCGTTTTACCAAAGTTACTGTTTTGATTTTCATTTTAGAATATAAGTTAAACTAGTTTTTAAACCTGTCGCGGGTTGCGGCGGCATTGTCCCTGATAAAGTATGACTACAATTGTCCCAACTCGATTACAAACCCAATTTACGTCAAAACTTATATTAACTCGAGTTTATACCATCGAATGAAATATATTATATTCGACTCAACGTGTTTTCAAACAAAACTTATTTCAAAACATAGATTAACTCAAAGCGTACATAAAAATAAAAAAAAAATTATATGTGACCTAACTAATTTCTGAACAAAATTTTATATCAAAATGTAAACAAACATCGAAACGTACAAAGCAAAAGTCACCGACCTTTAATTTTAAGGGTATAGTAATAGCTACTTTCATGACACACCAAAGTTTAAAAACAAAAAACCAACTCAAATTTGAAACTAAACACTAATAGAGGGACAGAAAAGAAATATCAAAGAAATGTTTGAAGTGGGTTGGCTATATTGAAGTTGCGTTGATGCAAATGGGATGAAGCATCCAAACCACTGCCTAACAGTTAGCTTTGTGTTTGATTTTCTCAAGATAATATATAATTAGATTTGTTGTGCTGGTGTTGTCAGTGACATGAAACAACCAACGTTAATAATTTACATGAACTTGCATGTTACGACGTCTTAAGTTATGAAAAAATCAATGCTTTTAATTAGTTTATAAAAATTAAGTATAAATTTTTTGTAAACTCGTTCACTGAGGCGCAATCAACGGTCAATAGTCAATGTATTTTGATATTTTGTATTATAAAACAAAACTTATACGTAAACTCACATGTCGTACGAATACGTTATAAAATGACATCAAACCTTTTGACATGCGAATACATTACGCGTGTTGCGATGATAATAATAACGCGATTAAATTCGTAAAGGAAATGTATGAAGTTACGGCATCATTGTCTTGCAAGTTTAAAACATAATATAAACCGATATTATGTTTTGCAATTTTGATTTAATAATTTAATTAATGAATTATTAAGTGGAACTTTTTTAAGAAAAATATATTAAAAAAAAAAAGAAAAATAGACAACAGGTTTCGAACCTACAAGCCTGTATGGTAGACGCTTTATCCAACTAATCCAACTTAATGTTTGTAAATAGATATGAAAATGAAAGGTATTTATCGAGAATGAATGTCGGTAGCTTTGGCTATATAAACATAATTTTGTTACGATATAACAATAGGACGAAACTAAAACCAAAACTTATTATTATTTTTATTATATTTGTTTTTTTTTAATTAAGAAAGACTAAAGTATGGGAAAGTCATAGCTTTTGCGCGTTACGTATTTTAGTTTCTAATTAAGAAAATACCAAAGTTTGGAAAAAAGTCATTAGCCTTTTAGGTTTTACGTATTTAAGTTTCTAAGCCTAATTTTATATGGTTTGATCATTGTGTATATACACAACTAGTATAATTAAACTATTCGTGTTGCGGTGGTACGCGTAAAATGTGTCAAGTAGCATCAATGTCACACCACCGTTAATGATCACCAACACTAGTAAACTCATATTAAAAAAGAATTAGAAATGGAAAAAATAAAAGTAAACAGAAAGTAGACGTAAAAACGTTAAACCTCAAGGCTCACACGTGAAGCACGAAACATTAAAGATAATAATTAACTCGATCTGGTATCCTCATGTTATGATGCTCAGTTAAATGGAATAAAATAGGCATGACAACTTTGAACCAGACACACATGTTATGACATCTTAACTCTCAAAATTTAAACCCGAAATATAATACGAAAATTCTATAAAAGATAAAATGTATGAAACCAGATTTGAAAATGATAAACTAAAAGTTTAAATTATAGAAGATGTATAAGTATCGGGTATAAAAATAAGAAACCCAAAGATATATATAATTTTAATGCTTATGGTTAAACAATTGATGAAATTTTAAATTGCTAATCAATATATACTCACCAAGTTGTTTGGTCCAACCCAATAAACTAAGAGTGCAACTCTTTATTGCACATCCATTTGATAAACATAAGGTATACCATGAAACATAAACAACTTGAAAATTAATAATATATAGATTATCAAATAGCAAAGAGTTGTTCCATTATGTACAACTTTTCAATCCTAAGCTAGCATGTGACTTTATTTTTCCACTTTGACTTTTATTTTAGGTTTTTTTGTTTATGTTTTTATTGTTTTATATTTTATTATTTTAATTATTATAATTTATTTTCATATTTTTTTTCTAACTTTAAAATATAATATTTTATAAAATTTCAAATGTTTCATTAAGAAGTCCTTACTTTTATTTCACAATAAATTTTATTCATAACAAACTTACATGTAATAATATATAACTCATCGAACCATAGTTCAATTCACCAAAGTTGTTTTAAGATTCGGTCTTTTACCAACCATTGTCGCAACGTGCAGGTCACCTGCTAGTTATATACAAATTAAAAAGTAACTAAATGCCTTATATACGTATTAAAAAGTAACTAACTGATACAGTTACAAGAACAAGTTTTAGACTATGACAATATACCATATAAGGTTTAGGCTTTGGCTCCATGTACATGTTGCATCTAATTTTCTTTTTGTTTTCTTTTTATAGAATTTTAATTTTCAACCGTTAAGTTTTAATGATTGCCGTAGGCTATAAATATTGTTGTTCATCCTTTGCTACCGTGACATACCAGACGAAGTATAAATGGATAACATCTAGTAACAATACCTTTTACAAGGGGTCATTTAGACGCCCCTAAGGGATGCCCAATTTGCTGATGTTGACACAATTATAATGTTAAAATCATTACGTTCTAGTTAAAAGTGAGATTCAAACTCATGTTTAGTCAAATTTTTAACGACATTAAAAAAATGAATGAATTCATCTTTCTCACTTCTAATAGTTTTTAATTAAAAAGGGCTTTAAACCCACTATACTTCATTTAAATTGATTATAATAAATTCATATTTACCTAGGTGTCATTTTATCTAAATAAATCACTACATATAGTCTTAGGGGTTGTTTGACAATATTTGAATGGCTAAATGTTAAACTAATAAGAGGTCAGAACCATTAAGAGCTAGTATATCGGTAAATTATCAAAAGACAAATGTCTGACAAATTCAAATAAGAGGTTTTAACCATTTAGCATTAGACTTTTTAACCATTCATCATTACTATAATGCTTAATCATTCTGAGGCAATGTCTGAATCGCGAAACAAACAGTCTAAATCATTAAGTATTGAACCATTAAAACATCTGAACCATTAAGAGCTGTCAAACCACCCTAATATTTTTTACTTTAATTAGAGTTATAGTCATCACTATTTGTTTTTATTTGCGCTTTGATATTTGAAATAATAACATCATTGACAAAATGTGTATGAATGATAGCCTAGTTTTAATAATATTATTATAATCTTATCTTATCTTACTATTTTAATAAAATGGTAATCTTATCTTATTACTCTAATAAAAGGGTAAATGTTATCTTACTACTCTAATAAAAAGGTAAATGGATCTGACACGTGTTAACATCACAATCATTCTCATCAATTTTTTTCCTTCTCTCTCTCCTATTAAATAACTACCTTAATTGCTAATAAAATTATTTTAATATATTTTAATATATAATAAGTTAAGAAAGAAATTTATTTATTCAGGTTATTTCTAAATAAATTGATATTTTTAATAAGTCTATTTTTTTAAAACAAAAAATAATCAAATTTGGGAGTTGTAATAAGACATTTTTTTTAAAATAACATTTTTATACAGTTATTTTAAAATAAAATATTTATTTTTTAAAAAATTTTAAAAAGTTGATATCACTGTTTTATTATTTATAATTATTTCTGATACGTACTTTCAGTCATATCATATCTTAAAATATTATTTTATATTAATAAATTTATTATATCAATATTTTATTTATTCGACCGGTGTAATACACGGATTTACTAAATCTAGTATATCTATAAAACGGTAAATTTGAAATATAATAAAAAGCGAACGTCAACGTATGTGATTAATATTAAAGGTCATGAAAATGAAGGGATTTTCAAGAATTTTGTCGTTGATATAAAATAGAAGGTCAAAACCAAATTGCCGCCTATGTTAACAAGGAAAGAATCAAATAAAAGATGGTTTTTATAGTTTTTATTTTTGTAAACGATTAATTAAATTACTGATGGTCAACCGAACAATCCAATTATTTTCGTTATTTAAGTATGGAATCTTGAGGCACTATATTAACACGTTCCCTAAAAGAAGTTTATACATCAGTTCCAAACGTAAGGCCACCGTTAGGGAAAACTCACTTTAAGGTAAGAAAACTTCTGGTCAAATCTAGTCCCTCATCCCTAACCCTTTTTTTTACCATAGATGAGATTGAACTCAAGACATTATCCTATTTTAATAAGGTCTTTAAATACCTTATATTAACTAGTTGGACTACATATCTTTAGTAAAAGATGTTTCTTATTAAGAGAATATTTCTATGGTAAAGTGTCACATTTATTCAAGAGACAGGTTGGGAGATTAGGTCCAATAACAAAATTATAAGAAGATAGAGTTGTGAATCTGGCTTGAGAATAAATGTTCCAGCCATGTTATATAAAACTAAAAGGTTGTGATGTAAAATTATAAATCTATTAAATATGTGTGTTTTTGTAGTTAAAAAAATGTAAGATGTTAGGAATTTGATTTTTGTAATATGCAAAGATATGTGACTAGGTTAGGAGTTGTTGAAAAATATGCAAAACTAATTATACTCATGATCAGTATGGTTTCATTACAATCTCAAACTTTAAGAAATTTATGAACCTCGTTCTAATTTCGTATGATTTTCACGTATGAATGTCCTCTAAATATTTTTATGATTGTCGTGTATTCATCATGAAGGTTTATCCAATTGTTGTGTAGTTTGAGACTTATTTTGTATTATTCTCACGATGTATATCATATTTTCAATAGTTTTACTAACAAGAAATACTTGAATTATCAATGTCTGAGAAAACTATGTAGCTTCAAATGATGATCATATTAGTCGAGATTTAGGAAATGACATATTGAAGAGAACTTTCGTGTTTGATGAGATACACGTAAAATATACTGAAATTTAATATGGTTTGAATTATTTGAACGTTTACATTTCAAAAATCACCCCATAAAGTCAAATCAATATCTAATTATTATGAGTTTTCTCCGTATCTTGACGTAAAATAATGTGTTTGATGAAACTGGTTTTTCATAAAATGAATATAGGGAATTGAACGATAAAATAAATTAACACAACTATTTATAAAGTAAGTTTTAATAGAATTTTACATCACTTAGATAAGTAATACACAAATTAAAAATATCATGTCATGTCAAATTATTCAAAAAACCAAAAATGCATACATATCAAGGATTGAAATATCTTGTCAAATAATTTAAAAAAAAACTATCATATAAAACATTAACGGCCTGTATGAGACGTAATGGCCAGTATACACATACCTAAAGGAGTTGCATACTTCTTCATGACCCGTATTAGACAAAGGCTTTAAAAAGCTTAAGACCATAACGAGCTAAGAATGACTTATGTAACATGGCGCACCACTTGTCATTTGTCCAAAACGAACATGGCCCGTATTTACAAGTCATAATCAAAGTTTCTAGATATCTTCTTTAGTGTAGGGTTATTCAAAAAGCTTGTGTCTCATATCTCACTTGAAGCTAATTTCATATCAACTTGTTCGTAAACAAGATGAACATGAGCCAAGGTTAGCTTGACTGGTAGCTCACTCATTATTTGGCTCGTTGGTTTGTTTAAATTAAAGACTAATCTTATATAATTATTTTGAAGGAATTAAGATTAAGAAATATAAAAAAAAAAATATCATATTTTGTTGTATGTACGTACAAAATTCAAAATCAAAATCATTTAAAAAATAAATAACTCAACCCGGCTAGCTTATAAATGAGATGAAATCGAGGCAATAATTTAATTTGGTTGGGCTTTGTGTTGTTGAGGACACAAACCACCTAGCTTGCCACCCTAGTCACGTACCCATCTCCGATTTTTATACAAACCATCCAATTTTACTTTAATCTCTCTAGAATTTTATAAAAATTACTTTGTCTCAACTATTGAATGGAGTTCCTTCTCATCCTATTCTTTTTCTGAAGAAGAACTCGTTTTTTGAAATGGGAAAGATGGTGGTCGAGTATTTGATCGAGCAGTCTCAATGTCAATGATCACTAGTGAGATCTTTGCCTCTAAATCGTGATCGTGTGGGTGCTAACAACACTTTGGTAAGACATTATTTTATCCCTGATTGCATTTATGACGAAGAGTGTTTTAACACACATTTTCGTTTGAGTAGACAACTATTTATGCTATATCAAATGATTTGTCGGAGAGGTAGTCGTTTTTTTCAAAAAAGAGAAGACGCTAGAGGTATGTCGAATTCATTACTTTTCAAAAAGTTATGACGGCTCTTCGACATACAGTGTTACTTTGGATGTGTTGGACGAGCATTTACAAATATCCAATATAATTGCCCGTGATTTACTTGAAAATTTTTGTCAATGTATATAAATATTTCCTTAGTTTATATAATATTCTAAAGTGTATAATATATACATATATTAAAATACCTATTTGTAGGAATCTTGTTGACTTACTCTCGAGGAGATCTACATATACCCACTATGTATTATATTCAACGCATATACAAGGTGCATGATGAAAGACATGGTTTACCTGAAATGCTCGGTAGCTTTGATTGTATGCATGTTAGGTGAGATATGTGTTCTATGGCTTGGAGAGGTTAGTTTCACCGTGGTGATTACCATGACCCTACTATCATACTTGAGGCGATAACACTGATTATCTTCAATTCTAGCATGTGTTTTTTGGTGTTTCCAGGTCCAGTGACGACCTCGATGTTATTGATCAATCTCCTTTATTCGATAACCTTATCGATGACATTAAACCCTTTTATTCTTTTTATGCAAATGGAGAACATTTCAAATATGAGTACTACCTAGTTGATGAAAATTACAACGAATGAACAATACTAGTTCAAGCTTTTACGTCTCCACTTGAAGACAAACGAAAGTACTCATAAAGAAGCAAAAACTGGCAAGAAAAAACATTGAAAGAGAATTTGGAGTTCTAAAAAGTGTTTTCCTTTGATCGTAAACCTGTTACATTTTTTACAAAGGAGAAGATAATGACACTAAGGAGACCAAAACCCAATACAATCGACAATAACTGATCAACAAACACATAAAAAACATAGCATTAACCATGTACCATCAAATATAGAAAAGCCTTCATTATGAATTGGATGAGCATTAGTGGGCAAGATGACCCGATGAACTCATTGGACTAGTATTTCTATTTTTTTAAGTTATGTAAAATATTTGGTTTTTAATATTCATGTATCTAGATGGTTTTTAAAAAATAAAAAATAAATAAATTAAATACTTCGTTACAGCTAGGGCTATAAGCAACCAAACGAACACGAACAAGATCATATTCGTGTTTATTCGTTAAAAAATAAACTTGTTCATGAACTGTTCACGCACACTTACCGAACGAGATTCCTTGTTCGTGTTCGTTCATTAAGAAAATGAACATGTCATGAACTGTTTATGAACACTTACCGAATGTAAATGAACACAAACAACTGTTCATGAACATGACGAACACAAATAAGCTTATGAACACAAACAAATACAAATAATTATATATTTATTTTAGAACAAAATTTATGTTTTTATTACAAACATTATACAAAATCAATCAAAAATAATAAGTACTTAATATAAATATTAAAAAAATACTTGATATAATAGTTGTAAAAATAATTGACATAAAAATTAAGAATATAAACAAACACACTAACAAACATAAACGAACACATTATCGAACGTTCATAATTGGACATTAACGAATATATTATCAAACGTTCATTCGTATACATAAATGAACGAACACAACTTGTGTTCATGTTCGTTCATTTAACTAAATGAACAGAATTTTCTAGTTTTGTTTGTTCATTTATTAAACGAATGAACATAAACGAACTTCTCACCGAACGGTTCACGAACTATTCACTGAATGTTTAGTTTGTTTGCAGCCATAGGTACCGTTGAGGTGTGAAGGCCTTTGGGCTTTCAAATGGTGTTATGGGCCTGACCCATTAAAGTTTCTTTAAACCCTAATTATCTTATATATAGAGCATGTCATGGTATTTTAATCTTGTCCCTTGAGCTTAATAAAATACTTAGTTACAAAAAGTGGACGTAGTTCAACTTGAGTCAACCACTATAAATTCTCATGTTCTTATTTCTTTCGTGTGCGTGCGTATAACAGTGTGTTTATTTCCGTTGTGTAAAGATACCTAACAACTAGTATCAGAGCATCAGGCTCTTGATTTTCGCCACCACCACCATCTAGGGATTCTGTTGTTGCTGCCACTAGGGTTTCTGCCGAGGCCTAGGGTTGTCGTCGTGCCGCAATCGTCTAGGGTTGCCGCCACTACCACAATCGTCTAGGGTTCTGCTCCTGCCTAGGGTTTTGGTTGGAAGGATCGGATCTGGTTTGTTTATCCTTTATTGACTGGTTATCAACTGTTTAGTGTGCTTGTTTCATTGTTTTTTGTCTCTAGTTTGCTATTATGGCTGAAGACGGAAAGACTATGATCGAAAAGTTCAATGGCATAGATTTTGGTTGGTGGAAATGCAAATAGAGGCAATACTATGTCAAAAGGATTTGAAAATGGTACTGGAAAAGAAATCAAAGAGTATGGGGAAAGCTAAAGAAGCAGTTTGGAAATTTAAGGACAAGAAAGCTAGAGTGGCTATTATGTTATCTTTGATGAAGAGCGTTGATTTTAACATCATGAAAGAAACCATTGTAAGTGGTATGATATTGGCTTTGTCAAATATGTATGAAAAGCCATTTGCAGCCAATATGGTGTTCTTGATGAGTGAACTATTCATGACGAGAATGAAAGAGAGAAGCTCAGTCACCTCTCATATTAATGATCTGATGTCTATTCTTACTAGATTAGAATCAGTGGGAAATAAAATTTGATAATGAGACTCGAGCTTTGGTGTTGCTATCTTCACTACCTGATAGTTGATCCGGGATTGTAACTGTTTTACAAATTCTATGGGGGTTAACGACATGACATTTGAAAAGATCCGAAACATTGTGATAGATGAAGACACATGTCTGAAAAGTGAAATGTTGGATCATCTTCTGAGATGTTACATGTTGGTAGGAGAAGAGAATATAGTCGAGCCAATGGTAGTCGGGGAAAAAGTTCAACTCGGACTCGAAAAAATATGAGGTGTTGGATCTGCAATGAGGATGGACATGTTAAGAGTCAATGTCCAAATAAACGTTTGAACACTACTATTGAGGATTTCAATGATGGTGGCATGTTAATTCTTGTTAGGGGAATGTGTACGTACGGAGTACTAATGGATTATGCGTTTGACCAGATCAAATAGTGCGGAATCCTATTTGATTGGCGATCCAATCAGTGAGAACGATAACCCAATCGATATAAGAATGAACTAAATGTTAAGAATGAGTAGGAATCAATCAAGATCTAACTATAAACTTGGACAGACTGTTTGGGACGCTCTGGATGGCTAGGGTTATGTGTATTCGAAATATCTCTCAAAGTGTTTTGTTTTTCCACGAATTAGGTTGTATTTATAGGTTAGCAGTTTCCATTCGTACGACTGAACCATTAGCATGGTTCAGTCATGCGACTGACTCATGCGATTGATCCATACGCACGACTGAAGGTTCAGTTGTGCGACTGAGTCAATTTTATGTCTCGATCATACGACTGATCCAGTCACCTGGTTCAGTCGTGCGATTGGTCCATAAGCATGATATATTCATGCGTATGGTCCATAAGTATGGTCCATTAGTATGAATAATCACCCGACTAGATTGAACACAATTCTCAATCATTATTGACTAAGAACTATGTGCAATAACCTCAAACCTATATAAGATGTTCATACATATGAATCAAAGATAAATAAACATCAAATCATATATCATACTTCATTACATCATCACATTACATATATGTAAGACATGAAAGACTTTTACATTTAAGCATATAAACTAAGAACATCATGTATCAACAAACTCCCCCTTGGACCTAGTTTATCCTATTGTATAATAGTCTTCATATGATCTTGAAACTTCTTGTACTTCTCTTCTCTGTTGACTCCTGCATGTATCTCAAATACAAAGCAGAGCCGTATAACGTGTTGGAATTGAAGAGCTTGTACAATGTCTTGCGTGTCATAGAACAGTGGCCACTTGTATAAAGTATAGACATTTTCAGCAGACAAGTTGGTAAGTCACATTGGGTCAAATACCCTGATAGTCTTTATCTTTCCTTCTTTGTTCAGAACTATGACCGCTTCCCTTGTCCTCCAATCATAGTACCACCATTTGTAGTGTGGAGTGAAGTCCTGAGGCATTTCCCGTAAGGGAATCTTCGACATTATGCATGGGGGACTCCACGTCAACACTACCTTTGGTCTTCCAGTGATAGGATCAACTTCAGTCTTATGAATAAAACATTTCTGTTGTTGAGGCTTAAAGTTGACCCATCTAGTGTGGTATTCTTTCTTTAGAACAGTCTCAAACCATCCTGACATCTTTTTTGGGTTGGCATACAACAGATCTAAGCATGCCAGTCGGTTGAGGTCAAAACCAGGAAAAGTATTCAGATCATGTGGATATCTGAAGTACTCAATCCCTTTATCCCTTTTAACAGCATAGACTTCCAAGTCTTCAAAATATGCCCACGTTATAATCATGCCTGACACTTTCTGATGTCTCTTGACTCTGTAAAGTTTGGTGTAGGCATTTTGCTTTGGGGTGCACGCTGGGCTATCCTTCTTTAGGAGTATAGCTCACAAACCTTCCTATGATCCCTTGCAAATCAAGAATCATAGTGAGTTGAGTCTTGATTTGCCTAAGGGGGACGACATCATATTCATCTGGTTGTTGAGCTTCATCGTTTGATTAAACATTCAATACATCACACACAAATCATTAATCAAGACATTTAAACATAATTAATCATTAATTACATTAATGTAATACATAATTCAAGTACAAAAGTTTCAAATACATAAACATTTAATCATTACTTTTGCCTTGATTGGGTGTCTTTTCAGCTTGAGGAGCTGAGGACGAGGCTCTTTGATCCTGATTTCTCTTGGTGCGCCTCTCCTTAGCCGATGGATTTGAGGCTGATGCAGCACCATTACCTTCTTGCTCATCATTATCATCATCTTTCTCATCCTCTTTACCTTTCCCACTCAGTCATGCTTCTTCATCACCATCTTTTTCTTCTTCAGATTCATCTTTAGTGAGCTCATCTACATCATCCTCATCATCACCATCCTTAATCTTTAAAGGTTCACTCTTGGATCCTTTCAGCTTTAGCAAAATCTTTTTGTTCTTCTTCTCAAGTCCTTCAATCCTCTTTACCGAAGCTATCACCGCTCATTTTGACTCTTTAGTGCATGGTGGGCTCGGCCTAAGGCGCTCTCATACTGTGCGTTCTTCTCACTTAGCTAAGCTATTTGCATGGCTTGAGCTGCATTTACCGCCATCAGTTGATTGATCTGAGTAGCTCTAAGATCATCAATGGTGATCAGCTTTAGTACCATGCGATTGAGGCTTGCCAGCTGCTCCTCTAACTCGACCATGGGTAGAGTAGGTCTAGGTGTAAATGTGGATTGGGTGGAGGGACTAGCTTGGTGAGTGGTTGTGGTAGTGGTAGATGTGGTGAAGATGGGAGGAGGAATGGGAGTGGATTGTGGTGGAATTGTGTTGGGTATTATGGGTGAGCTGGAGGTAGGTGTGTGAGTGGTGGTTGGAGTATCCGTGGATGTAGAGATGGTAGTGGGTGTGGTAGTGGTGGTGGTTGTGGCAGTGGTGGTAGTGGTTGTGGTTGTGGCAGTGGTGGTGGAAGATGTGATCAATGTGAATCTTGGCCTCTTACTCTTTTTTCCATAAGGATGGTCCATCCTCTTCTTCCTAGAGCCCTTGGCTGTAGGGGCTCCCCCTGATCTAGTAGGTTGGTCAATGTGTAAGTAGGATCAGTGATATCAAGATCATCACCTATATCACCTATAGTACCAGATGGGCGTCCACCAACCGCCTCTATTCCCTTCTCAATAGCCACAACTCGGCTCCCAACTGTCCTAACCAGAGGCTCATCATCAGACACCTCATCTTCATCTATCAAGAAGTCTTGGTGGAAAGCAGCCTTCTCTGATCCACTAGGTGCATCAGAAGTACCAAGTGGAGATGGCGAAGATATAAAAGAAGTGCCAGTGGCTCTTGATTGACTTGGACCAGCATCTCCACCACCTTGATTGTCATCATCGTCTTCGTCTTCATCGGTGGGTACCACAATCGGCTCAATGTCGGAATCGCTATCATCGTGATGCCATTTCTTGCGGGCAGGCGCCACGTAGTCAGCATTGGCTAGATGCCCAAACAATCTCCTGACCGGGGGCTTCATCTGCTTCCCCCGGTTCACCTTCATTCTGCCCAGTGTGGTGTCATCCATTACCTCTAGAATAACAGCATCATATCTCTCTTTTGGCAGCACAGGAAGCTTCTCATCGATGATCATTTGCAGGAACCTAGGATACATACAAAAGCCTTCCTTGCCCTTGTCCTCGATGTTCTCGATCATATAGGAGAACAACATGTGCGAGAAATTGAACGGGTGGTTCGGTACCAGAGCAACGTATGCATTCTAGATTTGATCAGACATCTCATCGAATCCTCCTCTCCTTGACGCTATGCACTTAAGGATAACATGAGCCAAGAACTTGAACTGGGGGCACAAGTTTCTCTTGTTGAGCACACCTGCATTAATGTCCCCAGTGTACTTCATCCTTAGAAAGCATCCTCGAATAGTCGGAGGATGCAGCTTGGTTGGGTAGACACCATTCTCACCCAGATCCAAGACTCACCTTAGATCATCTGCAGTAATCCTAATCTCTTATCTGAAGATGGAGCTCCAAATACAGTGGGGGCCCACGAACCTGTCAATCGAGGCACCTTCCCAGAAGGCTTGCTGTATCGATCTGTATGGAGTGCAAGGTGTAGACCTTGTAGATCCTCGATCTCCTCAGAAAGGCTATAATCCCAGCGAACTCGGAAGCGTTCCGAGAAGTAGCATCTAAATGAGCACAGATGTTGTGCTTGGTGCTCATCGTCTATCTATCAACCATGTTGCTGAGACACAAGAAAAATATACATTAGATTTGTGCATAACAGAAGATAGTTGGAACTTAAACTGTTTTGATCAAACTGGTTCAGTCGTGCGATTGAACCATACGACTGAGTTTTAGTCGTACGATTTGGCCTGCGGCTGAGTTCAGTCGTGCTATTGAGCCTGCAACTAAACTTAGTCGTATGCTATGCCATGCGGTTGAATCAGTCGTGCGACTGAACTCATACGTATTGTTCATTCGTGCGATTTAATCGTGCGCCTGGTTCAATCGTGCGACTGAAGTTCATTAGCATGTCCATTCACATCCTTCATTGTTGAACACCCTGGATTTGCATCTTTGTCAAAACTTTATATTATACTTCGTGTTTAGACTCATTAGACTCGCAGGGACTCGAAATAGCACTTATTGTCCTTTAAATCAACTTTTATGTCCATTTAAGTGGTCTATTTTTAAGGTTTAGTCTCGGTTCTAGGTTTTGGCATAATTGGTCCTTAAAGGTGCAATTAAGACATTCATTTGGATCGATTTCATTTGCCGAGTACCTGTAGATGAGTAGAACACACGTTAGGATCACAATCAATCGGTAATATCAGTTAGACGAAATTTTAGCAGAGTATGTGTGTGTATGGGCGATTTCAGAGAGTTTTGAAGGATGGTAAGGATTAGGACCGACTGACCCCCTTATTTATACTCTTTTAAATTTTAGTTGTGCGACTAGACCCGTACGCATTCTTCATTCGTGCGACTGGGGTTCAGTCATGCGACTGGCTCATACTCCTTCATCCATTCGTACGATTGGTTCAGTCTTGTGGTCCAATTGCATGGTTGTCCCATACTCATGGTCCAATCGTGTGACTGGTTCATACTTATGGTTCAACCGTGTGATTGGCTCATTCTTATGATTCAATCGTGCGATTGACTCATACTTATGAGTCAATCGTGCGATTGACTCATACTTATGAGGATGACCTCATACACTTAAAATGTTTAACTTTTGATATATAACATTATGACCTTTGATCATCTCAGACATGACCCTTTTAATTTAACATTATTTGATCACCTCAGACGTGATCCTTTTAGTTTGGAACCGATTGGTCACCTCAGACGTGACCCCTTTTAGTGAGTGATTCACAAAATTCATCTAGTTGTATAGTCCAACATCTACGCAACAAAGAACTAGTAAGTAGAAAACAACTTTGAAATTTTTTTTAAAAGAAAACAAGACATATTTTTTTGGTTTGGGGTTTGAGCAGAACAGCTCCAAGTTAATTTGATCATTTCTGGAAAGATTCATTATGGAATAATACAGGTATATCATAATCATTTGAGACCTTTTTAATATGCACTTTAATGCTAGATTCTTGTTTTGTCTGAGAGTCAATAGCACTTTCAAAAAATCATACTAGAGCTATAAGATGCACACAATGATTTTGACTGTCAAGAGTTGCAGCCATGATGATTGCCAGTATATTTGACCACTAAAATCCATACACAGTTTTTTGACTCACATTGGTGATGAGTTAAATTTAATTATTTCAACAAGCATTTGTGGATCCCACACTTATATGGTAACCAACATTCCTCAGGAGATTTTTGAGCGGTCTACGGGTATTAGACAAGAAGAAACTATTCTAAGAGCTTTCAAAGAGATGCCAAGCCTCAGGTCAGTGCCATCGCACAACAGAGAGACGCAAACAATAATGAATTCTAGAATATTTAGGTTATGTTTATCCTCAAGTCAGTGTCACCGCACAGCAAAGAGGCACACAACTTATCTTCTTGTTAGAGCATTTGTTTCTTTTTCACATAACGCACCAATGACATTAGTCATTAGCTTGATTGCTTTTAGCAGTTTTTCCATATGCTTTGCTCATTTTTATGGTCATCCGCACACATTTGTGGCGTTTATTTTGCTCGTCACCCCTTATTGGAAATGCGTTGATTGTGTTAACCAGGGATAAGATGAGACCCCACAGCAAGTTGAACAAATTAGTTTGAATTTTAATTTACCAATGAAGTCTACTAATCTATTGTGTTGAATCTACCAACACATCATATAATAAACTAGCAACCTCTAAATCTACTTTCTCTATGTTACCTAGCAGACTAGTTTTACTATCATTTTTCTTTTGTTGTGCTTAGACTTCTTAGACTTGTAATTTGAATTTAGTATGTTGATCAATTAGTTTTGAAGTCCCAACCAATTTGTTCTCTGTGTACTATCAGTTTCCATAGATTTTGAATCAACATCATAGATTTGATTTCATTTCTTTCAACCAAACTGCCCTCCCCCTCGTTTTTTTAAGTAATTAAATACTGCATAAGTAAATACTAAACTAAACTATTCTCCCTCTAAAATTCTAAAACTGAAAATCTTTTTGTGTTTTTGGATTTTAATAGACAGGAAAATAAAATAAAAGAAAATAAATAATAAAGCAAGAAACTACTTGTTGGACTAAAAACTTTCTTCTTCTTGAATCACATCACTTTTCTTTTTCACACCATTAATCTCTAAAAGATATAAAAACCGAAGTTTGTCAAATGCTTTTGTGTAGAGGCCGGCGCGTTGAAAATCAGTATTAATTTTAACAACATCGATTAATTGATTTTCAAAACAGTCACGTATAAAGTGATATTTAATATCGATGTGTTTTTGTTTTAGGATGTTGGACCAGATTTTTGGTGACAGCAATTGCAATAGAATTATCAACAAAAATAGGGGTGTTAGAAAATTTCAAACTGTAGTCGCGCATTTGCTGTTGAATCCAAATGATTTGCGAACAGCAACTTGCAGCAGCAACATATTCAGCTTCACATGTTGACAGAGCAACTGATGTCTGCTTCTTACATTGCCAGGTGACTAACCGTCTACCAAAGAACTGACATCCCATTGATGTTGACTTGTAATTCATCTTGCAACCACCATAGTCCGAGTCACTATACGTTGTAAGCTCAAAGTCATCATTATGAGGATACCACAACCCGAGTGTTGGAGTACCCTTCAGATAACAAAAGATCCTTTTAACTCCGATGAGATGATTTACTTTTGGTTTTGCCTGATATCTGGAATAGAGACACGTGGCATACATAATATCAGGACGAGAGGTTGTGAGGTACATAAGAGAACCGATCATTCCTCTGTACATGGTGGCATCAACCAGATCACCATTTTCGCCGGGTGCCACGTCAGGGTTCGTGGCAAGTGGAGTTCTATCAGCCGTAGCATTCTCCATGTCGAATCGACTAAGAATATCTCCTACATATTTGGTCTGATGCAAGAAGATTCCTTTTGATGTCTGATCCACCTGTAAACCGAGAAAGAATTTCATCTCCCCCATGGCACTCATCTCAAACTTTGCTTTCATTACAGATTCGAATTCTTTACATAATTCTTCATTTTTGGAACAGAAGATTATGTCATCCACATATATATGTACAAGGAGTAAATCACCATCCTTTTCTTTGATGAATAACCTGCAGTCAATAACTCCTCTGCGAAAACCATGTTTCACAAGATGAGGTGAGAGTTTCTCATACCAGGATCTAGGGGCTTGATAGAGCCCATAAAGAGCCTTTTCCAGTTTATAAACTCTATCCCGATGATAAGGATCCTCAAATCCTTCTGGTTAACTGACGTAGACTATTTCATGGATTTCACCATGAAGGAATGAACTTTTCACATCCAATTGATAAACTTAATCTTCATGTAGGATGCATAGGCTAGAAAGATATGAATAACTTCCATCCGTGCCACCAGTGCAAACACTTCATTGTAATCTATGCCTTCGACTTGTCGAAACCCTTGAACTATAAGCCGAGTCTTATTTCTAATTATGACCTCTTGGTCATCTTTCTTACACTTCAGCACCCATTTAGTGCCAATGACCTTAGCACCTTTTGGTCTATCCACAGGGTCCATACTCCTAACTTCTTGAATTGTAGGAGTTTTTCTTGCATAGCACTAACCCATGCCTCATCGTTTAAGGTTTCACTTACATATTTTGCCTCAAATTGAGACACAAAACATCTATATGCACCATCGTGAAGATATCCTTTTTCCATGACTAAGGCATAATCAGCTGATTATAGCTAATTTCGTGTATGTACTCCCGATCGAACATCCCCAATGATGTTGTCCAAAGGATGATAAACATTAATTCGAGATCCGGGAGTGGTGGGAACAACTACCTCAGTATCCAGATTTTGAATCCCAAGTTCAGTATCTGTAGCTGTTGGAGTATGAGGTTCAGAAGTGTCAGATGCATCAAGATTTGATGCGTGTGTACTTTCATTAGTGGGAACCTGTTCTTCCTGGTCCACATTTTTAGTCTCAACTGCTTCATCTTCAGTGGAAGAATCACTTACTTCAAGCTCTCCCCCTGAAGGGTTAGAAGTATCATCTAATGGAGCCGTTGATATCGAGTCTTGTAGTGGAGTAGTGTTCAGAACATCGTACATTATAGTAGCAGCCAGCTCGTCATCAGGATGTGAAGCGGTAGATTGAAGGATTTAAAAAAATCCATCATAGTCAAAGAAGAAGGATGGTCCTTTTCTAGTAGGGGGTGGTGTATCTTTGAACATCAACATTGCACCACACTTCTACCTGACCCGTTGAGTTGTTATAAACTCTCTTGTCTGGTATACTGTATTCGAGGAAGATGCCTTCTTCTGCCTTCTCACTGAACTTCCCAGTCTGAGTTTTCTTTAACCACATGCACGGTGCGCCAAATGGTTCTAGATACTCCAGGTTTGGGTTTACGTCGCTAGAGCAGTTCATAACATGTTTTCCCATGTCGTTTGACCACTAAGACTCGATTGAGTGTGTAACATGCATTAGCCACTGCTTCATTCCAGAATTGAATAGGCAGTTTTGAGTCGGCTAGCATTGTCCTGGCTGTCTCTATCAAGCTCCTATTTTTCTTTTCAGCAACTCCGTTCATCTATGGAGTGTATGTAGAAGTAAATTGATGTACAATTCCTTTCTCTCTACAATATGCCTTCATCCACTGATTCTTGAACTTTGTGCCGTTGTATGATCGAATCTGCCTTACTTTTAGCTTGTAGAGTGATTCCAATATAGTTACTAGATGTTTGAATGATTCAAAAGTTTCTGATTTGGCTTTCAGAAACATCACCCAAGAGAATCTTGAGTCATCATCAGTTACTATAAAGCAGTATAGATCTCCAGCAATGCTCTTTGTGCTGACAGAGCCAAACAGATCCATGTGTAGAAGCTCGAGAGGAATGTTAATAGAGTTAACTTTCTTTGCCTTGTGAGAATTCTTGGTATGTTTCCCTTTCTTACATGCTATGCAAAAATCCAGAAGCTGGAAATTCTTGACAGTTACTCCATTCACTAAATCATTCTAAACTAAATGATTCATCTTCCTTGGATTAATATGTCCCATTCTCCTATGCCATGAGACTAAATCCCTCTCAGTTGCCTTTGACAAGAAGCATTGAATAGTGTGATCAGTTGTGTAGGCTTTTGATAGATCCAAGACATACAAGTCGTTATATCTTGAAGCTGACATAAGAACTTTATCCTCCTCGATCACATAATCCTTCTTCAACATGTAGCACTTCTTGTTGTCAAACACAACTTTGAATCCTTTATCACAAATCTAGGAGACTGAAAGTAAGTTGTTCTGTAATTCTTGAACGCAGTTGACCTTGTCAAACTTCACTTTCTCGTTTCCCACTTCGTCTTGAGCGGTGATGTAACCTCCTTTGTTTCCATCAAATGATACATGTCCCCCTTTAATTTGTTTGATGTTGAAAACGAATTCCCTATCATGTACTTGGACGCCCCACTATTAATAATCCAGGTATTAGTGATAGCACTGTAGCGGACACTCTGCACATTCAAAGAAACTTATTAGTTCAGATTTGGGACCCAAGCCTTAATTGGCTTGGGTAACCCAGGGGAATCACACATCATGAACTCAACCCACTGTCCTTTAGAGGATGAGGGCATATTGTTCTTCTTCTTTTCCTCACTATCAGACTGTATACTTGATTTTTTTCTTTCCATAAACCAGTTTTATATAGGGTCTATTTGTGATAAACAGACGACTGACTTATGATTTGAACTTTAGGTTCACTAAAACTCTTAGGTGGAGTATTATATCTTAGTTTAGAAAAACTTGGTTTTGCATTATAAAGTTCAATTTTCTTTTTCGGCGTCTGATAATAAGGACAATTAGGAGAGATATGTCCTCGTTTTCCATAACTGTAGCATGATCTCCTTTCTACATATTGAAGAAAACTTTTATGTGGTGTTGAGTTGGTAAGGGGTTGAGATGTGTCTGATCGAGTTTTATCACTTCTCTTTTAGATGTTTCAGCTTCTTTAACAGAGTTAATTGCTTTGACATTTTGAACATCTTTAACTTTCATTTTATTTGGACTTTGATGATTAACACGTTTTTGGTTAACTGGTTTAGTCATTTTTGGTTTTGAAATAGACGTTTATGAACCTAACCCAAAATTAACCCATTTAATTTTATCATCTAAATTCTCAATAGGCATTTTGTCCTTTTGATTTCAAAGTAGAATCCTTCTGTTTTGTGATAGAGTTCACAGGTTTGCCCGTGGAATCGGGATCATTAACCAGAGGAGTAGACACCACATGATCCTTTACTGGGTTTTTATTGATAGGTCTACATTTAATGTTCAAAAGAACTAGATCAGGTGGTGGAACTACTTTATACACCAGACCTTCCCCGTTATTTCGTTCTTCCACTAAGTTTTGAACTATGTGAGAATAACTAGCCAAACTATGCAGTTTTTGTTTTAAAGAATCAACCTCGACTTCCAAAACTGCTTTTTGCTTTTTGGTTTCTTCTAAAGAATTTAAATAAAACTTTATATCATTTGCTTGATTTAAAGCAACAACCTTCGTTTCCCTTAGTTGTCTTCCTAAAAGTTCTACTTTTCTTTGAAGCTGCACTTATTTTGTTTTAAAATACGATTAGCCTCAGTGCAGAGTTATAAATCATTTACTAAATTATCATTGTGTTCTAATAACCTAGCAAATTTCAGATCAATGCTTTCTCTAAATTTGTCACATTCATTACAAGCATGTTTTTTAAATAGTTGGTCTTTAGAACTTACCTGTGAGGAATCAGACGTATCAGCCATCAAAGCTATATCAGATTCTTCTTTGACTGGATATTCTGAGTTTGTTTCTCTAAGCTCTTCCTCAACTAAGTGATTAACAACATTCACAGCTTCTTCTGTATTTGACATCGCTTGCTCAGCTATGATCTCACCTTCACTCGCAGATCCATCATCCAGTGTATGGACACAGGCAATATTTGATTCACCTGGAAAAACAAAGTGGAAGGACCAATCTTGCCCTTCATCACCTTGAGCAGTCAGAGCCTTTGTCTCTTTACTTGAAGAAGTGGTTCCTATCATGTCTTTTTCTTGACGGTTGAATGTAGGAAATGGGTTTCCGTTTCTAGTTTTCTTGGGCTTTACACATTCACGCTTAAAGTGCCCCTTTTCATCACAGTTAAAAAAAGTGACTTTGATTTTGTCAAATCCAAAAGTCGTATCTTTAGTGGAAACTAGATTTTGCCTCGTCTTCTTGACAAACTTCTTTGCTTTTCTGACTGCACTGGCCAAGGCCCACTATGTCCATTCTTTCTAACTCATTTTTATCAACTTGCTCGTAATCTTCATATGCAAGATGACACTTTCCAATCTTACCGGCAACTAAACCATCATAAGATTGTACAACGGCCGCTAGAAGATCCATATGCTCCTTAGCCATTTCCATTGTGACATTACTGAGATTCTCAGTTTTCAACTTTATAGTATTTGCCTTAGGAACAATGTATTAGGTTCCAGATGACCCTGACATTTCAGTTCCTGATGCAGTGGTTTAGGAAGGAGCAAAAGAACTAGACACGAATGATGTTTGTAACGGTGCTCCTGAAATAGCTGGAGTCAGAACTGAGTTGTAAAGTGAAGGATTCTGCACATAGGATCCTTTCTTCGACTTGTACTTCATTCGTAGTTCTTCCTCTCTTAACTTCAGGATGAAATCATTTATGTCTAACGTAGCAAGAATGTCGATTGTCTCAGATTAGACACAAATGAATCCCATTTCTCAGGCAAACCATGAGCAAAGCTTGAAACTTTATCTTCCATGGATGTGGTCATGCCATGAGTGTGCAACTCACTCATCAGATGATAGAATCTATCAATAATATCATCCAAGCTCTCATTCCCTATCGAAGAGCAATTATCAAACTCCTTCTTAAGAGCTTTAGCCTTCAGTGCTTTGAGAGTTGTGTTTCCATCATATCTTTTCTCCAATGCCTCCCATAACTTTTTAGCCTGCTTGTTCTCAGAGAACTGATGAAAAATGTCCTTAGGTATCGACTGAGTCAATAAGGCATATACTTTCTTTTCAGTATTGAACAGAATCTTTTGAGCTTCACTCATTCCTCCCAAAGTCAGCTTGACTCCATTAGCACTGACCGGTACCGTATAATCAGTCTCAATGGATGTCCAAAGATTTGGGTTAACTTCATTTAAATAGATCTCAAACCGCTGTTTACACTAAGGATATTCATCTAACATTAATAGCTTTAGTGGTTTATTATGGTTCCCAATCTCATTCTCTAGAAGTAGTAGGTTCTGGATGCGTGAGTCCTTTCCGGCAGTAAATACAACAAATTGATCTTCCATTGCTTTAAACTTTGTGCTTTTAGAACAGGACAGTTTCACTCGTGCGAATGGGCTATGAGTATGGATCACTTGTGCGAATGAAGGATGCGAATGAATTCAATCATGCGATTGGATTCAGTTGTGCGTATGAACAAGACGATTGGAATCAAACGACTAGAGTTGTACATTCGTGCGAATGAGGAATGCGATTGAGTTGAGTCGTGTGAATAGAGTATACGAATGAGTTTAATCATACGAATGAGTGTAATCATACGAATGAGCTAATCGTACGACTAAAGGCTGCTGTTATTGTAAAATCGAAGGTTTTTGACACTTTCACACAAAATACGATTTTCCTAGGAACCCTAATCTGTCGTATAATGACAAATCGAAACTTTAACGCCTGCAAACGTCAAAAACACCTTTTTGAAGCAAAGTGGTGACTCTTTTGATTAAAACGTAGGTTTTTGACACCAAAACAAATCGAATCAAACGTAAAATCACAAGCCAAAGCTCTGATAACACTTGTTATGGGACCGTGTACGTACGGAGTACTAACGGATTCTGCGTTTTACCAGATCAAATAGTGCGGAATCCTATTTGATTGGCGATCCAATCAGTGAGAACGATAACCCAATCGATATAATAATGAACTAAACGTTAAGAACGAGTAGGAATCGATCAAGATCGAACTATGAACTTGGACAGGCTGTTTGGGATGCTCTGGATGGCTAGGGTTTATGTGTATTCTAAATATCTCTCAAAGTGTTTGTTTTTTCCACGAATTATATGGTATTTATAGGTTAGCAGTTTCCATTCGTACGACTGAACCATTCATTAGAATGGTTCAGTCGTGCGACTGACTCATGCGATTGATCCATACGCACGACTGAAGGTTCAGTCGTGCGATCGAGTCAATCTTATGTCTCAATCATACGACTGATCCAGTCACCTGGTTTAGTCGTGCGACTGGTCCATAAGCATGATATATTCATGCGTATGGTCCATAAGTATGGTCCATTAGCATGAATAATCACCCAACTAGATTGAACACAATTCTCAATCATTATTGACTAAGAACTATGTAAAACAACCTCAAACCTATATAAGAAGTTCATACATATGAATCAAAGATAAATAAACATCAAATCATATATCATAGTTCATTACATCATCACATTACATATATGTAAGACATGAAAGAATTTTACATTTAAGCATATAAACTAGGAACATCATGTATCAACAATTCTTGTGGCTGAAAATAGTGTGGTTTCTTGGATCATGGATTCTAATACTTCGTTTCACGCCGTACACAATGGTGAAATGATGGTGAATCTAAAAACATGTGATTTTGGGAAGGTATGTCTCATTGATGGTAGAATGCTTGATGTAATAGGCATGGATGATATTGATTTGGTGACTCCATTGGGAACGGCACAGAACTTGAAGAATGTCAAGGTGATTTCAGGTTTGAAGAAGAAAGTAATTTATGTTAGTAAGTTGGATAAACAAGGACTGAAAGTCAAGTTTGGTGGTAGTAAATGGAGGGTAATCAGTAGGAACTGGCTGATTGCACGTGGTGATAAGCATAGGTCATTGTATATGGTGGAGGTACATGTTGAGAGACTGATCAACCCGATTAAGCAAGTCAAAGTCGGGTTCGCTAAATCTGTTGCTAAGAGAGTTCATTTTACAAACATGAAGTCTAGAGCAAAGATTGTAACTGAATGGGATCATAAGTCTAAACCATTCAGAGTATTTGGTGACAGTGGGAGCATGAGGCATGTTCTGGGTACAGTCAAGAAGAATCATTAGGTTTTGAAGACTATGACTGGAAAAATCCCTCTAAGTGATTGTTTGTTGGATTTGGAGAGTGTTAGTGATTCTCGGAGTATCTTTGAATCTGGTGGATCGTGTAAACCAGTTAAGACAGAGGACGAGTTATTGGTGGAATTTGCCACGATTGGGATGGAACTCGAGGGAGCTTCAACGGCCCCTTTCAAGTAATTGATAAAAAGGGGCTTCTGCAACTATGAGATTTGGATTGAAATCTTAGCTTGTTCTTTGGAATTGAAGGCTTGGAGGATTTCCGTTATATGACGATTACTAATGACAGGGTTATTTTGTACTTAGATGACTAGCTAGAATATTCGCAAAGCATTTAAGTGAGAGAATGTTGAGGTGTGAAAGCCTTTGGACTTTCGGATAGAGTTATGGGTCTGGCCCATTAAAGCTTTTTTAAACCATAATTATCTTTATATATAGAAGATTTCGTTGTATTGTAATCTCGTCCCTTAAGCTTAATAAAATGCTTAGTTGCAAAGAGTGGACGTAATTCTTGATCGAACCATTACAAATTCTCATGTTCTTATTGCTTTCATATACGTATAATTAACAGTATGTTTATTTCTACTACGTAAAAATTCCTAACAGTTACATCAGAACCACACTAGACCAAACTATTTGAACAAAAATTATATCCAATATACAATCCGAATTCAGTCAACATCACATAAAACAACATTAAAAAATAAGATGAGAAAGAGTCTTCGTCCCACCCACACATAACTTTTAAATAATATACAACCTTGTGTAATCATCTAAACAAATAATACAAAAACAAATAATACAAAAACAAATATATTATATTATATCATTCCTTCCCGCGTCGATTCCTTCCCCATCACCAACTTCAACTTTCCTCTTCTATTCCTTCCTTCCATTCCAATTCCAATTCCATTACTCAGTCAATTAACGACTCCGTCAACTCCACTACTTTTCCCCTAATCCATCATCCCTCATCTAACACTCCAATTCCCCCATTATCACCATCACCATCACCATCACCATCACCATCACCATCTTCACCACCTGCAACTCATCCTCCATCAACAATGCTCTGGTTCTTCCCCCTTCTCTTCACCTCACCCTCACCCCTCTTCTTTCCTCTCACAACCACCCCTCAGAGCTCTCCTCATCGACTGCGGTGCCACCACCGCTTCTCTGATCAACGGTCGTCAATGGCTTCCAGACAACACCTTCATCTCCACAGGCACTCCCAAAAACCTCACGCAAAACAACAACCTTATTATCCCCACTCTCTCCACCCTCCGATCATTCCCCCTCATCCCCCGGAGAAAGTTCTGCTACACCGTGCCCGTGTATCGCACTGCGAGATACCTCGTCCGTACGACTTATTACTACGGTGGAGTCAACGATCGGAGCTCAGATTCTCGTTCTCGTTCTCCGCCTGTGTTTGATCAGATCGTTGACGGGACGCTGTGGAGCGTGGTGAATACGACTGAGGATTATGCGAATGGATCGGCGTCGTATTATGAGGGGGTGTTTGCTGCTGTAGGGAAGTCCATGAGCGTGTGTTTGGCGTCGAATTCCTACACGGATTCGGATCCGTTTATCTCTGCTCTCGAGTTCGTGTTGTTGGCTGGTTCCTTGTACAATTCGACGGATTTTGGTAATTCGAGTCTTCGATTGGTTGCTAGACATAGCTTCGGCTACACTGGATCCATTATTAGGTATGTTAGAGATGCTAAGGGCTGTTTGATAACCTCTAACGGTCGTTAACAGGCTACATGTTAATAGTTCATATCATCTTTTTTTATAGTTAACATGTAACTTTAATACTGTGTACCCTCTTAGCTATTTAGCATTAAGATTATCTTTTAACCATTAAAAGGTCACGAACTATTAGAAGGTTAAGAGGGCTGCCAAACAGCCACTAATTCTACAAGTGTAGGCGTATGGGTGATTGTTGGTTTGTTAATAGTTGTTGTTGGATTTCAGTTATCCTGATGATAGATTTGATCGTTACTGGGAGCCGTATGGTGCAAACAATCCTACAGCGTCGCGAGGGGAGAATGTGTCGATTGGTGGATTCTGGAACCTTCCTCCGTTGAAGGTGTTTCAGACACAGCTGGCAGTTGACAGACTGCGGCCGTTGGAGATTCAGTGGCCTCTTGAGCCTGTGAAGAACTCAGTTTACTACATTGCTTTATACTTTGCAGAAGACAGTGGGACGTCGTCAAGATCATTGAACATCGAGATTAATAATGTTACATTTTATAGTGATTTGAGGGTTCCTCGATCTGGTGTTGTTTTGTTTGCCAACCGGTGGCCGCTTGCAGGCCCTACGACGATTGTACTGACTCCAACTAATGGGTCAACTCTAGGGCCTTTGATTAATGGTGGAGAACTGTTTGAGGTGATTCCTGTTGGTGGGACGACTCATACTAGAGATGGTTTGATTCAAAACTTCGGTTGATAATACTCTACTTTGATGACATGTTTTCGGGTCATAATTCTGACATGTTTGTGTGAATTTTGATGTTTTGTAGTGATCGGTTTGCATGGTTTGAAGAACAGTTTTCAGAACCCTCCATTTGATTGGAATGGTGATCCTTGTTTGCCAAAAGAAAACTCATGGACTGGAGTTACATGCTCTTCTGGATCTAATATTCGCGTGATTGGATTGTGAGTAGAGTGTAATAATCATATGATAAGCACAGTTTGTTATCTGTGATCTTGATTAAGTTGTGTTTTCTTTGCAGAAACCTTACAAGCATGGGCCTTTCGGGATCTTTGTCGCCCAACATTGCGAATTTGACTGCATTGAATGACATGTATGACGCTTGTATACTTCTAAAGCTTCTGGCTTATAGAAAACAATAAACAATATGTAAAGTGTTTAAATTCTATAGAATTAGAACTTTTATTGACTGTTTGGTGGACTTGACAGATGGCTTGGGAACAATAGCTTGTCTGGATCTATTCCTGATCTCAGTAATTTAAGGATGTTGAAGACTGTGTAAGCTCTTCATTCTGTCACTCAACTTCTTCTTTTTAATGTTAATTTTTTAGCCTCAACTACAGAAGAAGATGGCACAATTAGTGGATCTATGTTTTGTTTATTCATCAAATGTCAGATCATTAAAACGGATAATATAAAGAGTAGCCATCAAGTATCTTTTGATATAAGATTGTCTTTTTGGGTAGCAAATGAAAAAAAAAAGAGTTTTAAAAGAAAAACTAATTGGGTTGGAAGTGATTTTATATTATTTTTTTTTTTTTTTTGGAGGGGAGGGGGGTAAGAAGCTAAAAAGACAATGGAGCCCAGATACTGAATGTATTTGATGGCACCAATGAGTTTTCTCTCACCTCTTTATCTATCTGTCTTCTTAAACAGACATTTGGAGGACAATGATTTTAATGGACCATTTCCGTCATCTTTGGCAAGTATTGATGGACTGCAGGAACTGTAAGTTCTAATCTGATAGTACTAGCAGTATTATACAGATGAAGTGAATGCTACAAAAAATTGCTTCTTGTTGTGGATCAAATGACCAATTTGTTATCTGATGTGCAATGTGTTTTACTAACTTAACTCGTTAGCAACCATTAATAATGTAGTTAGCAGAGGTGGTAATTTCTATTTCTTATTTGGAAAGGATATGAGTCAAACATGTCAAATGAGTTGCAAGCTGTCAAATAGGTAGTTTTAATATATAAAAACTTAAATGGCAAACCACTCTTATAACAATATATTAGTTTTATAATCATATTTAAAACATTAGGTTATACCACCCACAGTATTGAAAAATATGGTTGATTTAGTCTCCTCATTTACACTACATTTTTTTTAGAAAACCCATAAATTAAAGGTCAGATAAATTTAAAGATTTTAATATCATTTATTTATTTTTGAAATACTTATAAATTTTATTTAGAATGATACTGAAAATTAGAGTGTTGTAGTACATAGACAAAAGTACTACATGGACTAGACTAGTAGTTGTATCAACGGGCCATAAGAAAAGATGAAAATGCATTAATTGATTCAACAGACAAGTACCCTTTTCCCATGTTCCATATATCCTTTGGTGACCCCTCTGTTTGAGTTGGCTAGCCTATAGTTAGTTACGTTTTTAATATTTTGTCGTTTTAGATTCCTGCAAAACAACAATTTGACCGGTCGGGTTCCAAGCAGCCTCGGAGCAAAACTCGGATCAAACCTAAGGTAATCTTTCATCCATGTTACATTACCTTAAATCGTCGTATCTTAAGGTAATCGTCCTTTGGCTTACCTCGTTTTTTAATCTGATATGGCTAGTCTTGTTGATGTTCAGGGTTGTACCTGGTAATTCACTCCTGGACCCACAAAATCCTTGAGCTTGTATACAAGAATTTTCACCGACCACAAAGTGGTGTCATTCAAGTTCTTTTATTATTCTTTTCTGTTACAACCTCCTAGATTAGTTAAATGTTTATGTAACTAAATTTGAGTGAAGAAAAATTGTTTGCATTTAGTCCGGTTAAATTATGCATTCAATCTAATCCTATTTGCCATTCCAAAAACAAAAATAAGCATTCAAGAAATTTCCAATAACTTGATAACAAAAATAATAATAATCAAATAGCCTAAATACGTATGAGAGCATCTCGAATGGATGCTTCACAGACGTCCGTGGTTGACGCGGATCCAAGGTGGCAAAGGGCACACAGGTTTTCATAGTAAAGTTTGTGGCGCTACAAACAATCTCCATGGACGATCCAACATTCGTCGTCCGTATTCTAAAGATCCAAATCATACACCTAAATCTATATAGATTTTTATAATAAGAAAAGTAAAAATCTAAAAACATTACAAGAGTAAAATAGCAGATGTTATTGATAAGAAAATAAAATCAACCATTTACATAAAAACCAACTGAGAGATTAATCAAATAAAAACAGAAATGAATGTAGACATAAGTGGTTACGTACACTAGCTAAGAAAACAAAAAGTTACCTCTCTAGCATTGGTTTCCTACCGGAATAGAGAGGTGGCAGAGAGTTACTCCGTACACCCTGACTACACACCGGCAGATTCACCATCGGCCTCAGCTTTATTCCCGCAGATCTCGTCCTCTCCAGCCCCTTCTTCACCTTCCTCACACACTTGTCCTTCTTACTCGCATCATCATCGGCCGACGACGACGACGAAGACGACGACGTCGAAGACGACGTGGACAACGTCGATGCCCGATGTTTCTTCAACCGCAGCAACTCCTTCCACAACACCGTACATTTCGGAGGCCTGGGCGAAGGATCCTCATCAATGAACCAACTCATGGTGTTTGTGCTTGCATTCGCATTCGCACTCGCACTCGCACTCGCACTCGCACTCGCACTCGCACTCGCACTCGCACTCGCACTCGCACTCGCACTCGCACTCGCACTCGCACTCGCATTCGCATTTCTCTCTACTTTCAACTCTTCTCTTGTGGCGATCTCGCTGACTTGTTCAGCCTTGAGGCTGATCTTCGCGAGCTTCTCGTGGCATTGCTTCTGCCAGAAGGGGAGCAGCTTGCCTTCGAAGAACAGCTCGTCGGCGCTCAGCATCGTTGATGGAGGAGACAAATTGTGGATAAAAACTCGAAGTCAGCGGCTTTGGGATTGTCTCTGTCTCTGTCTCCGTCTCTGTCGTGAGGGTTGATGCAGATGAAGTCTGCATCGTCCAGGAGATCGGAGGAGAAGGAGATCCGGGGGCCGGAGGTGGGCTCCGGTGGTTTTCCGGTGGCCGGAGGAGATTCCGGTGACACCATTGGTTTGTTTTGTTTTAAGTTTTAACGTGAGGGTGTTGAGGTTGCAACTTGCAGTGGTGGTGGTGTGTGTGTGTGTGTGTGTGTGTGTTTGGAGGGTGTATATATATCTTGTTGGGGGAACGTGAGGATGACAGATGCTTTAGTGGGGTGATTGGCTGTAAGTTTGTAAATAATTGGACGGTGATAATATTAAAACTGGTGGTCTGGTGAAGATGAAACAGGTGAGCCATGTGCCATGATACCATTCAATTTTTCTACTTTTTTAACGCCATGGTAATCTCCTTCACTTTTTTTATTTTTATTTTTATTTTTATTTTTATTTTATTTTTATTTTATTTTTATTTTTATTTTTATTTTTATTTTTATTTTTATTTTTATTTTTATTTTTATTTTTATTTTTATTTTTATTTTTAACAGGGCTAATCTGTTATTGATATTGTACTATGTTTGTATTTACGTGATTAGAAGAATCTTCATCATGTTACGTGAGAGCATATTCATTAAGCACGACATACAACTACATTATGCATGTTCATTTACAAAGAAAAGCTGCAAGAGTCCAACCTGTGTTTCACTACTTCCACGTCTACTTTGAAGATTCTTACATACTTGATATTTAATTATTTTTACATTATTTTATTTTTGTAACAAGTTTTTAGTGTATATATGTATTTTTCTTCTTCTCAATTAAGTTATGTTCAAAACCAACCGATAGCGAATATCATATATTATTAAATCTTGTTTGCATGTTTTTCTAGATGCCAAATATACCACATCTACGTAATTATTTCTATCTATATTTCAATTTAAAGTTTATGTAAAACCAAACCCACAAATCACAGCGAAAACCCTCAAAGTTAACTATAATATATTTTTATGTTTTTTTTAACATAACATAAAGTTTTGTAAATTTTAAATATACCTTAGGAAGTGTGTATATCTACTAACAATTCAAGATGACAGAACGTGCAGACACCCAATAATTCATATCTACTTATCTTCATCTTATAATAGCATCATTTGACTAATTTTATGCATATATCTTAAGCATCAATCTCGTATTTATGACTTTTTATTAAATTTTACAAAAGTAAATTATGTAGTTGATACACAGTATTTTGTATGGGATTAAGAACTCTTTTCCATGAAAATATTCAGTACCAACTTGTAAATCATATTTAGAATATGCAATATATCAGATTTTACAACCAAAGACAAATACCAAAATCTCTCATCTCCTAGTCACTACTACAAGCTACGTCCCAACATATATAAGGATTCCAAAATTCAAGTCACCAGATCACCTTAGTCTTCAAACTTGATCTTCTTTGGTGCAGGCAAATCACTCCCCACCTGTATACCAGATTAAACAAAATTAAGTGTCGAAACAACTCAAGTTTAAGTAAATGGATCGTAATTGTAACATGTATACACCAACACATGTTCCATTAATAAGTATGTAACTAGAGATCCTTACAATTTCTGGGCACTCATAGTCGATGCCAGCAGCCTCAATCTTCTTCCGCCTTTTCTGGTCCCTTTTTAAGATTCCATCAACCAACTTCTTGTGCTCTTCAAATGTCCTTACCTGAATAATCATAACATTAGCTAACCAAATGTTGGCATTTACACACTATAGTTGGGGCATAAATGAGATAATTGCATACTTTGTTATGGCGTTTACGTTCGATCTGAACCCGGTCTAAGGGTTTATAAAAACGGTTCACACCTTTCCACCTGCATTTAATATAAAGATATCATGAGTACACAAACCTATTACTCTAAGTTATCTGGATAATGGGTCAAAATAGAATGAAAAAGTCAATTTTTACAAACTCTTGGTGCAATAAACATGATTACAGAAATAAAACATTTCCCAACACGGTCTAAGTCTTTGAATCTAAGAATTTAACATTTAACATTTAAGATATAGTAAGCTTGAAAGTACACTCCCAAAAGACTTTCAACCTGTTAATTCAGCCCATTTCACCTGTTCGCCTAAAAATAAATTTGACCCGATTTAGATTAAAAAATAATACAAATTGAGCAGTTTATGGAAAAAAATGAGCAGAGATTGCCACCTCTTGAACAAAACAAGTTAAAGTTGATGTGGTATTTTAGTCCACCATCATTTCCGTTAAAAAAAGGGGAAGATAGGCCACTAGAAGATAGCAATGAAACTATGTGTGTGCAATTTGAGTATTTCATAAGAATATTATTAACG